>CM053783.1:26204603-26534603 GCA_028749045.1 Cupressus sempervirens
AAATCTTTATTGATCAGGTTGTAGAATACCCCACTATCCAAGATCTAGAGGCTTGTGAGATGGTGGCTAAGTTCCCATGATCTTCCCTTCTTCACCCCATCTTCATTTGCTAGGGTCTTCTTTCCCTCCTTTCTATGCTACTTTGCCAGATAATGCTTCCATATAGCATGCTTGACTTTCCTTTCCACACATGTGCCTAGTATTGATTCTTATTGGTAGCTAAAACACAAATTTTGATCTTCTCATTGTCTTTTACAAATGTATCCTACTTCCCTTTCTTCCTTGCACTTAAAACACAATTTTTTTTTCATAGACTCTTTCCTTTCTTTTTAAGGCATCAATTTTTTTTCCATTTGTCTTTATAAAAACTAAAAGGTTTAGGAGATTTTGAGTCTTTGTATGGTTCTTGTCCTTTATAAGCATGATGACTACATTAAGTTCTTTTTTAATAGCATAGTTAATAGGTGTAGGCTTGAGTGCACTTACCAAGCTCCGAATACAATCTTTTAACTTTGGACAAATAGCTAGGTCAGTCTTCTATGAGATACTTTTGGTACTATTATCAAAAGGTACAAAGAATGGTCATGACCCAATTCTTATGAAAGGAGGTGACTCTTTCACCAATGAAGTATAAATGAGAAATTGTTTCAAGCATTCAATGTTCGATCATTAGAACAAAATAAAATAATTTAAAAGCTAAAATCGAAATCAATTTTGAGAATCAAAAGTTAAATAAATAGAGATCACAACATGAACTAATATGAGATCACAAGTAATAGTTTTTTTAAATATATAGAAAAAGAAAAACAATATTTAAAAGTGGATTTAACAACTAATAAATATCAAAACAAGAGTTAAAAGTGGAGTGAGATAAAAAATGGTCGATAATAATTAATGGGAAAGATTTACAATTTTTTGGCCAAACTGACAACTTTTTCGTCAAAAATTTAATTTTTGGGAACAATGTTCCCACAAATAGCCTATCGACTAAATTAGCAGTAGGCCAACATCCCTCACTAGATTCGCAACATGGTTTAACTGACTCATGTGTCTTCTATAAGTCTAGTGGTTGTATCGGGTATTTGTAGGTCAACCTTTTGGTACAACCCTAGTGGTTAAAAAACCACTCTTCTTCATTTGAGATGAGACTACTTTTGGTGATCTATCAAGTAACCCTCTCAAAGTGACTACTACTCCATTATGTTGGAAAAATATCTCCAAATTTGGAAGGTAAAAAATGAAGCATCCCAAGGAGTGTATCCGAGTACCCAATCTCTCACTGGCATCTAATGTTACACGGAAATCCTCTTTGCTAGGGTGTTTCCCTGGAGTAATTTCTACTCAGGGAATTATCTTGGTAAATTGACCCATTGTAAAACCATTGAAGTCCTTAATCTTCAATTTCAATTTTTCAACTAATTCTTTGTTGATCAAGTTGTAGAATGCCCCACTACCCAAGATCTGGAGGCTTGTGAGATGGTGGCTAAGTTCCCATGATCTTCCCTTCTTCACCACATCTTCATTTGCTAGGGTTTTCTTTCCCTCCTTTCTATACTACTTTGCCAGATAATGCTTCCATATAGCATGCTCGACTTTCCTTTCCACACGTGCCTAGTATCAATTGCTATTGGTAGCTAAAATACAAATTTTGGTCTTCACATTGTCTTTTACACATATATCCTAATCCCTTTCTTCCTTGCACTTAAAACACAATTTTTTTTTCATAGAGTCTTTCCTTTCTTTGTAAGGCATCAATGGTTTTTCCATTTGTCTTTATAAAAACTAAAAGGCTTAGGAGATTTTGAGTCTTTGTACAGTTCTTTTCCTTCGTAAGCATGATGACTACATTAAGTTCTTTTTGAATTCCATCGTTAACAGGTGTAGGGTTGAGTGCACTTACCAAGACCCAAATATAATCTTCTAACCTTGGATAAATAGCTAGGGTAATCTTCTATTAGATACTTTAAGTACTATTATCAAAAGGCACAAAGAAGGGTTGTGACCCAATTCTTATGAAAAGAGGTGACTCTTTCACCAATGAAGTATAAATGAGAAATCATTTCAAGCATTCAATGTTCAATCATCACTCCAAAATCCAACAAAACAAATCCTCCATTCATCCATCAATCAAAAATCCCTAAAGAAACCAAGAAAACAAACAAACAGTTAGGTCAATCAAACAATCATCAAATCATCATCAATCATCACTTCATCTTTTGAATAAGATAAAAACAATCCAGCAATCAACCATCACTTTACTGAATCAACAATCTTAGATCATCATCCACCAATACCTCAAATCAACAAATCAAAGGAATTTATTCAATCAATCATCACAGACATCAATTTGGAAATACAAATAGAGAGAGCAGCAACTTGTGTGTGTGTGTGCGTGCATAGGGGTGTGTGAGTGTGTGTGTGTGTACTTGTTACATCTGTTTGAGAATAAATCTATTAATTCATCAAGAGATATTTTGTTGGCAATGATAAAGAAATTTCCTTTAGGAACATATTTTGAAGTTCATGAGACCCAAGCATGCCCACCAAGATGACTGTTATGCTTGTAGGCTAGAGGCATTAAGTGCCCCTAAGTTTGAGGTCCCATCAAGTATCCCACTCTAAGATGGTTGGAGCCATTCTCACGGGTTGAGGCGAGTTGCATGCCCCTAAGTCAGAACAAGGACAACAACCTCTAGGGTGGACTGAGCGATGGAGGAGACCTTATGCTTGTCATACATATGGACCAAGGGCATTGAGTGCCCTTGGGCTTGAGAGTCTTATCAAGTAGGCCACTTGGGATGGATGGATGTGAGCTCCATGCATGCTCTTAGAATACAAAAACAATTATCCTTGGGATTGCAGTATGCAAGCTATTCCTAATACATTCCTAATATGATTAAATATTGGAATATAATTGCTCAAAATGAAATTTATGTGGAATTAGATATTAATATGGATTTATGTAATTAAAAGCTATTATGGATTATTAATATTTATTGTAGTAATATAAGTTTCTAGTGACTATTGACAGGTGCAGATCCTAAACAAAAAATAATTCCAATTAGGGTCTTTAGAGTGGGCAACTTTATTACAAGTTTATGTCACTGAGCATTATGCATTCTCATCTTGAAGTTGATTTTTTATTTTTGGGCTTAATCCAAGTAAATCCTAAAAGGGACAGACATCACATGTTCACCTAAATGTGTAGGTCTACCTAAACAAGTTGTGCAAACAATTATGAATTTGTGTTCATAAAAAAGGTTATTTATCATTCACGGTCATCCAATACTTGAGCTTAATGAAATGGTAAATCAAGATACAAGGTATATGGGTACATGAATCTTTATCAGAAAAGAAACCTTGAGCTAGGGAGATAGAGGCATGATGCACATTTAATCTAGCAATTAAACAAATAGACTACCCCTTATAAATCAATGTTTCAGCAGTAGGAGAATAGGAAGTATTAGGTGCAACCACATAAATGCAAGACCACGTTTATCATTAAAGAAGAATGCTCCTACAAAAAAAAAGCAATGTCAATGCATGTATGTTAGAAATTTTGGCATTCTTCTAGATTGTTGAGTATTAGAAGTTAGAACAAAAACAGACAAGAATTCAACCTTGAGCTGTTGTTGCCCACCATAGAAACAACAAATAAAAACCTTCAATATAAGCTAAAAATAAAAAATACAATGGTTTTGAATCATACTAAACTCAGATTGCGTATAAAAATAAAAAGCATGCCTGCCCAACTCCAGCAATAAGAAATCGTCCAGACTATGCAAATGTAAGTGAATTAACAAATCCGGTATGTTTTCCACATAGCACAACAAGGCATCTATTCAGATAACTGACATAACATGAACATAGGCTTAATATTTGAAACAAAATAAAGTATAGCCTCAGAGCATATGAAATGCACAAAACAAGAAATATAGCATAAAACATAATACTAATGGAATCTTGATTGTGTACCAGCCTGAAGACCCAAAAATTTAAAATAAGAATATAATTAAATATCAATCAGAGAGAGAGAGAGAGAGAGAGAGAGAGAGAGAGAGAGAGAGAGAGAGAGAGAGAGAGAGAGAGAGAGAGAGAGAGAGAGAGAGAGAGAGAGAGAGAGAGATGATGGAGCGGAAAAATGTAGAGAAATGACAAAAAGATTGGGAGCACAAAAAAATGGAGCAATAAAGCAGAATAATATATCAATTGAAGGAAAGTCTTAGAAGGCAAGAAGAAGAAGGGCAAGAGGTGAAAGTCCAAAATCTGCAAAAGGCTTCTTCCAAGTTGAGTGTGAATCAGAGATTCAAAAAAAATCAATAAGGGACACCTTGGCTAATGAATCGAGCTGGATTCTACATCAAGGATTAGGAGCCAAACTTTGACCCTTCTAACCACAATGTTTTGAATACACAATTGTGGATTAGAATGTATAATCGAACTCTAAAACTGGAGCTCTTTGCACTTGGTAGAAATAGACAATTACCTATACACTTTCATAATGGCTAATAAAATAAAATCATAAAATGATTTTGGTTATATGTGCACATTTTTGCCTTTCTAAACCTACCACACAATGCCAAAATTGGAATTCAAACCTAAGAAAGGAGCTGAATATAAAAGGTTGAAGTCAAGGGTTGTCAGAGTTCTACCCTAACTGCTCAAAATGTGGTCAAATCAAAGAGAATTGCTAAAGAATTCAAAACAACTGCTAGCCTTGGAAGAACTGAGTCTCTCGAGAAATAAGAAACAAAATCAAACCCCAAAACCTGGCAATAATTAGGTAGAAATGGAGATTTGCAAATAATATTGCATACAAATCATACTTTTTTAGGGGGGTATTTGGATATATAACGACAAATCTACCTTTGATATCACCTTGAATCTTTTTGGAGGTGCAAAAAAAGTAGGGGAATATTCACCCCTAGGGAGAAATGAGAAAAGGACAAGGAATCGATCACCAAATAGCCCACCCAATTCCAAATGAAAGATAAGCAGATGCAATACAAGGAGAAGAATACGAACAAGAGCAACAGGAGATCCTCAATTATCAAACATGAAATCACTTGGAAAGAACGACACTAGTGATGAGTAAAATTAGTAGTATAACCTATATCTTTGCTCAAATTGAATATTTTTCTTGATCAAATGTATATGGCCCAACTATATGCACTATTAAAAAGAGTTCGGGAACAAATTATCATCTTTATTGATACCATTCATGTAATGTCCCCTTTCAAAACTAATATTATATCAAATCGAATATTTTTCCACAATTAAAAAAGGATTCGAGAAAATAATTATCATATTTATTGATACTATTCACGTGAGTTCCTTTTTCAGAACCAACTTATAGTTTTCTCTGAATTCACAAATCCAAAATGAAGCAAGAGAAAAAATGCAGTTAGAGTTGTAATTTTTAGGAGTTAGAGTCGCAATTCTTACTTAAATACGATGAAATAAGTTGTATGAATACCGAAAGTCCAATTTTTCATATCAGCTTGATCTCTTAAATCAATCTCCTTTATCAAATGTTATTCTTCTACTCAGTCTACTCTCAAAATCTGCATAACACTCTTTTACTGTTATTCCTCCATTTTGGCTTGGAATGATAACTCTTGTATACTTTATTGGTAAAAGGGTCACCACATTTCATTAGAATTGAGTCAACACTTATCAATGTTGCCTTTGAGAATAATATAATATTCCCAAAATTGATCTCCCTAAATGTGAGCTTGAACCACACCTCTTCATCGTGGCTCCCTTTGCAAAGGTTTACCCCTCTTTGGATGAGACAACCCTTAATAATTATGCCTTTGGAAAGAGTCACAACCCTTGAAAATTGGCCCTCTTTCAAAGAGTAACAAACCTCCAAAATCACCACATTTTCAAGGAGTCATAACCCTTCAAGACTTTTGACCTTTGAAGGAATCACTTCCTTATTTTCTTCTCATTTCTATTTATCCTCTTCAATTAATCTTCCTTGCTTCACACCTTCCATTTTATACTCTCTCCCCCTTTCAAATGAAGTTCTCCTCCCACTATATATCTCATGTTTGATCGAGTTGCACCTTTTTATTTCATGTCTTTTGACCCTTCACCAACTTAACTAAAATTAATTATATTATATATTAATATTTATTTTATTACTTTATATTTTATTTTTATCCTTTTATATTTTGATTTAATTATGTTAAATCCTATTTCAAAAAGGCGACATTACATGCCCTTCCCAAAATTGCTCATCCTCAAGCAATGATTAAATGATCATGGAATCTCATCCATATCCACCTTCCACTACAAAATTATTATCATATGTGTTCTCTCCCTTATTTTGAAAGTGAATTATGATAAATAGTAGAAACCTGACAAAGCTTGAGAGAATTTTTTCTCTCTTCTTCTAGAAAAAAGATCAAGCCCATCTCATAATGGTGTCAATTGAATTTGCAAACGCCAATGTTCGCATGATAGCATACCAAAAATTCATACCTTTTTGTTCACTCTTAGTTATTCTCTTCTTCTAGATCAACTAAAAACATAAAGCAAAGCATAAATCGCACACTTGAAAACATGATGCATACACATGAATGCATGAAGACATGGAGCATTCACAAAGAAAACAAGTGAATATATCGAAACACAAAGCATAACATTAAAACACAAAAAAATACACATAAAAAAAATGGAGGGAACACATGAATATAATGTAGCCAAAGTTAACTTGGTCCACAAAATAGGTAGGAAAGTCCAACCAAGACCAGAACCATCTCTTAGGGTAATCAATTCACCACTTAGGCCACATGAGGCAATAACATAAAATTAGGACCAAAACCATCCCTTGGGGTAATCAATTCATCATTTGGCCCACAGGAGGCAAAGACGCCCAACCAAAACTAAATCCATCCCTTAGGGTAATTAATTTATCATTTAAGTTTTTAACCCACAAGAGGCAAGAATATTCAATCAAGACTAGATCCATCTTGTAATGTCCCTATCTTAGATCACCACAACTTGTAGAGAACATTAGCCTATCAATTAATATAACAACCCTTCATCATTTATGCCCTTTAAAAGAGTCACAACCCTTCATAATTGGCCTCTTTGAAAGAGTCACAAGCCTTCGTAATTAGTACCTTTTCAAAGAGTCTCAACCCTTCAAAACTTTTGTCCTTTGAAGGAGTCAAATACTTAATTTCTTTTAATTTCCTTTTTCTTCTTCTATTAATTCTTCCTTTCTTCATACCTTTCCCTTTTTACTCCTTTCTCTCCCCTTTCTAATGAAGTTCTCTTCTCTATTTATATATGTCATGTTTGAAGGAGTCACAACTTTTCATTTAATGCCTTTTGAACCTTTATTGACTTAATTTCGTATTGTTATATTTTAATATTATTAAATTTTTATAGATAAATTATTTTTTATTCTCTTATAATTTTATTTTATTATTACTTATTATTAGGTCCTATTTCAAAAAGGGGACAGTAGAATTCAACAAAAATATATTATTAATGAGATAATTTAGCAGTTGTTAAGAAGTTGAAGCAATCATAATAGGACTTTATATTATTTGTAAATGGAGCAAGTTTACCAAACACTAAACTAAAAGACGCACCCTTAACTTGGATAAATTGTCATTTGAGTATTTTTAATATAACTGAAGATACTAGATCAGTAGCAACTGGAAATCTTTCCCACTTGTGCATAAAGTATGCTTGTTATTCTTGGATCTGAACACTTCTCAATTTAGCTACTACACAAATAAGATCAAAACCTAGATCAATGCCCATTTGAATTAGAAAATATGTGGCTCAAAGATCCAAATTTCAATTCCAGTATGGAATAACAACGAGCTGACACTAAGTCACAAGGTTCTAATTTGGGTTTGTAATAATAAAACTAAGATTATGCAAGGGTACAAATTTGAAAAAAAAAAAATCAACATTACAATCGCCTTATATAAATTTAATTATTTTGAAGTAATATATCCACAAAATTATCAAAATAGTTTAACATTACCAATAAGAGTTTCTAGATTAAATAGTGTTAAATAATTTTGCATCAATGTTCCAAATCATACTCAATTATCCATCATCAAGATGAAAATAAGAAAGCATAAGAAAAATAGGATAAAGTTACAAACCTAAACAAGTGAAATAGAGTGGGAGAGGTGGAAAAATACAATTGTAGAGAACTTGTGATGCAGGAGCATCCTGGGTTTTTTTATAATCCTGCACATTAGTTCATTCTGCCTAGTTTCAATTGGACCGACTTTGCTCACATTTAATTTTGGTATAGTTAATTATATTTGATGACGGCTGAATTGTGGTTTCTCTATGTTCTAGAATTATTCGTAAGCCATTTTGGCAATTATAAGTAGGGTGTTTAGGTTTAGGGTTAAGGTATACTTTTGGGGAGAGTTCAAAAGAAAAGAGATATGTGGATTTAAAAAGTTGATTTGAAGATCTGGAAGTTGTACATTTGTAATTGGCCATAACCCAGAAGGCCTTACAGCTGGGCATGTATGCTAAATATTTGATGAATCAATAAATATATCCTTGTTCTCCCTCTCCTTGGTGTTGTTTCTCGTGTTTTCTTCCATTGTGTTAACTCTTGCAGGGTAGTTTGGATAGGTGGGTGTGCCTTTGGCCCTAGTTATTCATCCCTTGCCTGCATTAGTTGGTATCAGAGCCCAAAGTTCATCCTTGTGGAGATTGGATCATGTAGAACCCTGATTTGGATCTGGTTGTAGGGTGGCAGATCTATGGATTTGACCTATAACTTGTAGAGGGTTACGATCTTGTAGGAACCTGATTTGTAAAGATGGTTTGTGGTAGAGGAAATAATGTTGATAACGCTATATTGGATCAGTTAAGACAAATTGCACCCAGATTAGATGCTATGGAGACAGCCTAGAGGAGAGGAGTGCATCTTGAAGATGTAAGTGATGATGAAGTAGCAGCACCAAACCATAATCCAAAACCTGAAGAAGATCAAGATGAGGAAAGATTGTTGCGATTATTGTCTAGGGCAAATTCAAAGCTTGCTGTAGAAGTTGTCCCTTATGATGGGAAATTGGATACAAATACTATGTTGGATTGGATCTCTGATATGGAGAAGTTCTTTTAGTATGAAAACGCTCCTGATAACAAAAAGGTGAAGATTGCAGTCACTAGGCTGAAAGGTCATGCATCATTATGGTGGAAGCACTTGCAAACTGATAGACAAAGGAGAGGAAAGGAGAAGATAATAACTTGGCCAAAGATGGTGAACAAGGTTAAGAACAGATTCCTTTCTACTGATTACCAAGTTAGCTTATTGAGAAAGATGCAAAATTTGAAACAAAGGGACATGACTGTGAAAGAATATACCGAAGAATTCTATAGATTGGACATCAGATCTGGACATGTGGATGATGATGTTGAGAAAATTGCAAGGTACATTAATGGATTGAGATCTGGAATTCAAGATGAGATAAGTTTTGTGAAGTTGAAAAGTGTGGAAGAAGCATACTAGTATGCCTTGAAGGCTGAGAAGATCTTGACAAAGAAGCATGAACGAAGACAAAGAGGTAGAGGTGGTAGATTCCAAAGAGGTAGAGGTAGATCTTATGGAGAAAGTAGTAGATCTGATAATTCTGTGCAAGATAAACGCAAATCTGAATGGAAGAGTGATGATAAAGGCAAGACCGAATGGAAAGGTGGTAATTCTTACCAAGGAGGCACTAATTCTTATTGGGGAAGAGGTAATTCCTGTTCTAGAAGTGTATTTCATGGTAATTGTTTTAAATGTGGCAAAGAAGGCCATAGATCTTTTGAATGTAGATCCTCTAAAAGTGGACAGAATAATAGAAATGTTGTGATTCAAGAACAAAGTGAAAGTTTACCAAGTGGACCTCAAGTTGGAGAAAATCTAATGGTGAGAAGAACCTTATGTAACAAAAGAAGTGATGAGGAACCTGTTTTATGGTGAAGTCTTTTCAAGACAAGATGTAAGATTGTTGGAAAATGCTGCAAAGTGATCATTGATAGTTTTGGACATGCAAAGTGAAAATTTAAAATTGGACATTATGTTGATGAAGTTTTGTGTGATATTATACCCATGGATTATTGTCATATTTTGTTGGGTAGACCTTGGCAATATGATAGACATGTTTTACATGATGGAAGATTGAATCAATATACTCTTTGGGTGAATGTGAAGAAACAAACATTGTTGCCTTTGATTGAAGTTCCAGATGAGATTAATTGTACTACCGTAAAGATTTGTATGGTTAATGGGAAAAAATTTGAAAAAGAAGTGAAGAAGAATCAGATTTGTTTCGTCATAATTTCAAGAAAACCAAGTTTTGTCAATGAAGGCCAAGTGCAAGAGAATAATGCTAACCGAGTGCCAGATAGTGGTGACCAAGTGACAGATGGTAGTATTGACCAAGTACTAGAAGAAATTGCAAAATTTCTCAATGAATATAAAGAGATTATTGTTGATGATCTTCCTAATGGATTACCTCCAGTAAGAAGTATAAGTCATCGTATGGATTTGATTCCTGGAGCAAGTTTGCCAAACAAAGCACCATATAGATTGACACCTATAGAGAATGAAGAACTTAACAAACAAGTGCATGAGTTGTTGCAAAGGTTTGATCAAAGAAATCTTGAGTCCATGTGCTATACCTACTATATTAGCACCTAAAAAGAATGGAGAATGGAGAATGTTTACTGATTCCAGAGCCATTAACAAGATAACAGTGAAATATAGGTTTCCTATGCCAAGGATGGATGACATAATGGATTGTTTAAGTGGAGCAAAGTATTTTACCAAGATTGATTTGAAGAGTGGCTATCATCAGATCACAATCAAAGAAGGTGATGAATGGAAGACTACTTTCAAGACAAAAGATGGTTTGTATGAATGGTTGGTTATGCCTTTTGGTTTGACTAAGGTACCTAGTACTTTCATGAGGTTAATGAATGAAGTTCTAAAAAGATTTTTGGGTAAGTTTGTGATTGTTTATTTGGATGATATTCTGATATTTAGTAAGACTAAGGAAGAACATCTTGAGCATATTAGACAAGTATTATAGAGGTTGAAAGAGGAAAAGTTGCTCATTAATCTAAAAAAGTGTTCTTTTATGCAAGAGGAGATTGTGTATCTGGGATTTGTGATTTCAGCTGATGGTTTGAAGATGGATCCTGAGAAGGTTAAAGCAATTTTGGATGGACTACACCTGAGAATGTGAATGTGGTAAGATCATTTCATGGTTTAGCTAGTTTTTATAGAAATTTTATAAAGAATTTCAGTGTTGTTTGAAATGCTATGACTGAGACAATGAGGGGAGATAAAAAAGAATTCAAGTGGACACATGGAGCTGATAAGAGTTTTGAGACTGTGAAACAAAAGGTTGTAGAATTACTGGTATTGGCTTTGCCTAATTTCAACAAAGTATTTCAAGTTGAATATGATGCAAGTGGTAATGCAATAGGAGCTATATTAAGTCAAGAAGGTAAGCCTGTTGCTTTCTTTAGTGAAAAGTTGAATGATGCTAGAACGAAATATTCTGTGTATGATCAAGAGTTTTATGCTATTGTTAAAGAATTGAAGAAGTGGAGACATTATTTGATGCCTAAGGAGTTTGTGTTGTATACTAATCATAAAGCTTTACAATACTTGGGAAGTCAACATAAATTGAATCAAAGGCATATGAAGTGGGTTGAATATTTGTAGAGTTTTACATTTGTGATTAAGCATAAGAGTGGAGTTACTAACAAAGTTACTGATGCATTGAGTAGAAGACATTCTTTATTGACTAAAATGAAGGTTGAAGTTCTTGGTTTGTATGAGATGAAAGATTTATACGATGCTGATCCTAATTTTTCTGAGGCATGGAGAGTGTGTAGAGCACCAAATCTGACAAATCACATAAGTAAGTATGATGAGTATTTCATTCAAGAAGGTATGTTGTTCAAAGCCATTTGGTTGTGTATTCCTAGAAGTTTTATGAGGTTGAATCTAATTAAGGAAAAGCATAGTGATGGATTAGCTGGACATTTTGGAATTGATAAGACATTGGGTTTGCTGAAAGAAAAATATTATTGGCCACAAATGTATAAGGATGTTCAAAAATTTGTAAAGAGTTGTGGAGTTTTTCAAGTTGCAAAAGGAGTGAGTCAAAATACTGGTTTGTATACACCTACTACTGTTCCTGAGAAACCTTGGACTGATATTAGTATGGATTTTGTTCTTGGATTGCCTAAGACAATGAAAGGGTATGATTCCATATTTGTGGTAGTGGATAGATTTTCTAAGATGGCTCATTTTATACCATGTAAGAAAACATCAGATGCTTAGCATGTTGCTGAACTCTTTTTTAAAGAGATTGTGAGATTGCATGGATTACCAAGAAGTATTATCATGTGAAGCATATATGTGGTATTAACTAATAATGCAATATTTTCATGATCATGTGAAATGAGTTAGTTATTTAGACGTTGATGGAATATCTAGAGGTCACTAGATGATCAACAATGGTTTTGAATTAACAATTAATATATCTTAAATTTATGTCTTGGAAAGAATTTTTGATTGATTGCAAGAAGAAGACTGAAGAAAGGGGAAGCATTGCTAAATGGGGTCATTGGAAGGGGATGATCGAATGGTCCAGTCATCAGAATTGATAGGTTTGACCTAAAGACTACCTTGGCAAGGTTACTAGGATTCGACATGTTACATGGTGGAACTTCATGAGCTATAAAAGGAGCATTATAATAAATAGTATAAATTAAACATAATTCTTACTTTTAAGAGAATTATCAAAGAATTTATTATTTACTTATTATTAAACACTCTCAAATACGAACATATGTATATAAAAATAAGGTGACACCAATACATTATAAATTATAATCTAATGATGCCACCTTATCAATACGTACACATGAACGTAGATAAGAATAAATAATAATAAAATAATAATAATAACTCTTTAACTTCTTATTCTTCTTTATTTTCTTTCCCTCCTTTTCTTTCTTTTTAATCGATTTGAATGGCTTTTGAATGGATTCTTGTAACTGAAGGAAGCAGTAGAGTCAAGCTCTTCTTTTTTTATAGTCTCATAATCATATCACAACCCACTCTTTCATTCTTCCTCATTCCTATCGGTGGCTCTGTAAGTGACTAAGATTTATTTCCTACTGATACTACTACTCTTTCGTTCTTCTCTTTCACGTTCCTTGCCTGCAAAAATCATAATCAATAGTGGAGTCCACTATCCCAACCTCAGAGAATTCCAAGATATATCTGTAGTGTCAAGTAAGAAGATTGCTGAACCACATATTTCCATTTGTGTTTCTTTTTAATGCTAAGTCTATCGAACCATGTATTTCCAATCGTGATTCTTTTTAATGCTAAGTCTGTCGAGTTCCATGTAGAGTACAAGAACCAAATTCATATACCACAGAAACATGTTTGTATTTCTTTGCATATATCACACCAATCGTATCTTTTGTACATTGATGCATAGAATCCATAACGTTGATCTCTATTTATTTTAGACCGAATTCAAAGAAATAACATATAGATTATAAAATATGGAATCTGAAAATCATTGATGTTATTTATTCATGCTAGCATATCAATCATGTGTATCAAATATCTAAGATCAGAATTTAATATATCTATTTATATCACAGAGAGATGGAAATGAAATCATGTAACCGAACACTAAGGAATTTACTAGCAATGTTGCATTTTTAAGTGAAGAGGTGTAAAGCAAAATCCATGGATATAAACTCATGAGCACCTAGGAATCACTAGCATGATAGCTTGAAATGGTGAGGAGGTGTAGAGAGTTTGCACAAATAAGAATTGAATCAGATCAAATAAATATTATACTAAAGAAAAACTATAATAGCTCATGCATGTTCCAATTATATAATATTTTGTCAAGTTGAGTGGTGAAGATCAAGTTTGTAGACCCAACTTGAAATCCTTGGCCAGGGTAGAAATTACGCAGATGTGCCGAACATGTGATCTTTGTTGATTGTCCAGACGCTATAGTTATTTTGGAGAATAACTGTTGGGACTTCAACTCATCTAATTACTCAGATGGCTAGGCTTATGAACATCCCAAGCCTGATCCTGAGGTAGGGAGGGCCGTTCTATTAATTTAGGATGTGTGAGGATAAGTAATGGTCTTCGGTTGGGAGGTTAAGCCTATGTCAATGCTTCTCCTCTCACCAATGCCGAGGCTTGGACAATGAGTTAAAGAGAATCTTTTGATAATAATGTATGACTCTTTCATTTTTAACCCCTAAAGGAATAGATAGATATTTTCATTCCAAGATTTACTTTTATGTTGAATAAGAAACTCAAATTGATATAACTAGTCATTACTTTATTTTCAGTTGAATATTTAGAAGTAGTTAAATCGATAGCAATACATAAATATCTCTTTTGTTTCCTTTGAAATTAGCTAAATATGTAAGATAGATGAAAAGAGTTTCTTTCAGTTATAATTAGTTAATAGAAAATCATTTTCATCTAAAATAAAATCAGTTACTTGTAAAATTAGTTTAATTTTAAATTTGGTTATGAAAATTCGTATGTTACAATTATATTACAAGATTTAAACACCACTTTAAGTGTGGTCTATGACATATTTAAGTTATGGTTTCTGGCAAGATCCGGCCCGAAGAACCATAACAATTGATTTTCATGGTGTCTGGCAAAATCCAGCCCGAAGAACCATGATGAGTTGATTATCAAAGTATCCAGCAAAATTTGGCCCGAAGAACCATGATAAGTTGGTTATCAAGGTGTTTCGAAAAATCCAGCCCAAAGAACCATGATAACACTTTCTCCAACACATTTTGGTGTTAGGAGATAGATCAACTATTGTTAAAGTTGTCACCTTACAATAGAGACCTCATACATATGAAAGATCATCACCTTTCATAACACAATTGCAAAAATTTAATCTTTCTCTGACAACAACTTGAAGCTTGTTATGATACATTTTTTATCATGAATTTTGACACTCTAGGACAACAACTTAATGAAGTCTATCATTATAATAGGTCTACCATTTATAAGATTGTCATCTTACAATGATTACCTTCTATTTATATATGTCAATGAAATATTGTCACCTTCATTACATATCATATGCTAAATAGAAACCACCATGAAGCAAGTCAGAGGGTGGTACAAAGGCTTTCACCTCAATTCTCCCTCACATCAAAATTCTCCTTCTGAACATTGATCCTGGGAACTCAGGTCCTCTAGTTTCTTCCTCTGAAGCTCTCTTCAACCAAGGATGCCTGTTGGACTCCCTCTCAATCTAATATCAATCTTACGACTTTCTGGTGACAAATCGTTACTTCCTCATGAAGTATACTTGAGCAAGCCCATCAAAATCATGTAGTCACACACATATTTTTAGACTCCCTCTAAATATCAATCATTTGAGCTCCTAAATTGCCTTTGAAGAAGTGTCAGACTCCCTCTTAATGGAAGAATGCTCATAATCTCAATCGTCAATGATATTCACTTCAAGAGCCTCATTTATCCAACCTGATCATCAAATGACTAACGAATTTTAGATCAGAACTTCTTTTGAGCCTACCATAAGATTAAGTCTACACAATATTTTGGTAGCATGTGTAAAGTACCAACCTTCTTTTCTTGCACAAACATCCTCATGCGTAAAGGAAAAAAATCAAGGCAAATAACTCTTATCGTATGTATAGAATTATAGATAGGAGTTAGCTATGGTGAGTAGATGAATGTAAAAAATTGAAAAAAAAAAGTACTTATCTACAAACGAGGGTCCATATCTACATTAAAATAGAAAATGCCTCCAATTGGAATGAAGCATTGGTTAAGGTAATTATTCACCCCCCACAATGTAAAATTCACACATACTTAGTCAATTTGAATAACTCTATATCACATGAAAAGTTCTAGTAACACTATGAGGTGTTCAAGTCATTTCAGATTGACAGGTCTAGAAAATGTGTAACTGCTATTGAAAACATCCCCAAATCCATGATAAGCCTC
The DNA here is from genome assembly GCA_028749045.1 of Cupressus sempervirens. Lineage (NCBI taxonomy): Eukaryota > Viridiplantae > Streptophyta > Pinopsida > Cupressales > Cupressaceae > Cupressus > Cupressus sempervirens. Next base: position 26,220,655 of record CM053783.1, read on the forward strand.
CATGCATGATACAAGTATTATGGTGAATGGTCGTATCACCCCCCATAATATTGATGTAGCCCCTCTATCATATGGTGCGATAGTGAACATTGTTCCAAATATGCAGATTTTTCCAAATTTGACTTTATGTTAGATATATTCTAGAAGTGTTTAATGATATTTGTCTCTTCTGAAGATGAACATGATTGTTACCATCCCTATTAACAAAACATTGTTCAACTGGATCACATATTTCCTATCTCAGCTACTGCTGTGATGACCCCTTCCTTTTGATAAGTTTTCTCTCAATTTGTTTAGGGTGATAATATAAGTTTCTTATTTTGACAATAGACGTTACACTCTTACGCTCTTACTCATTGAATCAACATTCCCATTTCATACTTCCTTATCACTAAAATTATGCTATCAATTTCTTATACAACTGGAGACCATATTTTTGTTATGATGACATTTCCAAACCATTTTCTTCACAATAATCAATGTCCTCAAATATGATTGCTATCTAGTTCGATCTTGGTTATTGACTTATCATAGATTGGGATGATACAATTGCAGTCTTTAATAGTGCCTTGTGTTAATTTGGATCAGTTTGGATTTTTCATTAAACTCCTCAACTACGTAAGAAATGGACTGACTTCCTACGAGACCCCCATCATTGTTTGTTTATATGTGGCAAAATACTGACTGTATGTTCTAAGTGATGAATCGATTCCCTTTTCTCCAATTCGATGATTATATCAATAATAAGTATCACAAAATTCTTCTGTGTCTTCACCTTTCAGCAAATACCCAAAACAGTTGATTTAATATTATGCCTTGGGTCGATACTTATGCTTTGTTAGCATGTTATTTGTATATAATGATCATCAGTAGTTTTTGACATATGCTGAATAGACACAAAGTTTGAATCTTCATTCATACCATTGACTATGTATTCTTCCATGTGTATTCCCTGGTTGGATATTCATTGTCTGATTATATTCCAATCATATGGGATATTATTTGATTTATAAATTGTAATCCCTCTTTTCCCATCATAGTCATCTGTGACTAATGAATTTACCCTAGAGTTGAATTTCTGTTTGATAGCTGAAAGAGAAACTGATATTTTTTATGATATATAATTGTGAGGTTCTATACTGGTTGCTGATTCTGACTGGACTTGACTTATGCGATTCCTTCCTGCTTGATTATTTCTATCAATCATTTTTATTCATTGATTGAGGTGTCATCCTGAGCTATAGAAAACTAGATAATATATATTGATGTCTGAATTGAGTCTAGTCATTGATGCTTATAGTACCAACACTACCAATAGAGAATATTGCTGGAGCATTCAAATGAATCTCTGAGATAACTTGTATTAATATTCATCTTCCTTTATAGTTCAGCCATAGTAGGTTTTTGTGTGAAGAGAATTTTGTTCAATTCTAGTTTCTGCACTGTGTATTTAAAATATGGTCTGTAGAACAAGTCTTCAAATGATAGTAGACCTGATTCTCTTCCATAGTGTGGATGCTCAATAATAAGTATCAATGTAAGTCTTGTTTGATGAGTCAATCCTTATATTCCATTGACTCGAGTATACATGGTAGTAGGTTATTTGTGATACCTTATCTTCTTTCATTCCCATAGCTAAGATGAAGTTTGTTTTGCCTACAAATACCTTTCATTTTTGTTGTTTGATAATCCTCTATGCACTATACATATATAATCTTTATTATATCAACATTGTATCTTATGATTAAATCAATCCGACTGTTGCTATAATCTTAACAATATGCACTCAAATGCAAGGAAAGTTTTACATCAGAAGTTAAAAAGGCAGAAAAGCAAGCCCTTAATGTAACATATATCTGCAATATGCAATAGTCCAAGACAATCATCTTTTAACGAGTACGAGAACTAGTAAGAGTACTAGAAATCTATCATGTATAAGAAATCTATCCTGTACAAAAAATCTGTCTTCTACGAGAAATCTGTCATGTACGCTGACGTACGAAGAATCTTTCATACACAAAGTTTGAAGTACAAGTACACCAATGCACTAGGAGGATCTTGACAAACACCAATAACCTAGAAAACAAATAGCAAAACAGATAGAATGGATACAAGAAAGCAAAAACTCCCTAAATTTATGACAGAAGGAACCGAGGATCTGGCATGGCATTGTAGAATTTGTATTACCATATGGAAAGAGAATGGGTAGAATGACATTGATAAATGGTTAAAGGCATTTCTTTCCACCCTAAGAGGTATGGCTATTGATTGGTATGCAGACTTGGAAGCTGGGAAGAAGGCCACATGGAAGGATCTTCGCATAGCTTTTGAGGAAGAATTCAAACTCCTAAGGGATGATGATAAGATCGTAATAGAGATATACAACACAGGACAAGGGAAAAATATATTGGTAAGAGCAAATAGCAGGAGGCTAAAGGATTTGATAGGGAAACTAGATAACAAACCTGCAATGAGCTAAAGAAAAGGTGGTTTATTGAAGGGTTAACTCCCTTTCTAAGGGGTAAAATGAAAATTTTCCCACCATCATCATTTTCTTACACATGTACTCGAGCAATGGATATAGAAAGTGAAAGTAAAATGGCTAAAGGAAGGAGGCATAGGAGTGGAAGTGAGAGTTCCAAAGAAAGTGGGGACGAGTCTAAAACCATACAAGCATTACAAAAAGACATGATGAGGATGATGAAGGAACTAACTGGAAGCAAGGAGGAGAAAGGAGAAGGAGAATAATTATGGTGCACACACTATGAGAAGGAAGGAAACACAAAGAACACTTGTCCCTGAAAGGCATTCTATGACATATGTCAAGTATTGGGCCACTCCATCAATGATTGTCCCTGCAATTTAGAGGCACGCAATGCTCTGATATTTTTTACTCAAGGAGAACCATCCACACCTTCCTTCGACTCCTCCACACAAAAAAAATATGGAAGCATCATCTAGAGGATGCAACAATAGGTGTAGCAACAACAACAATACTAATAACATACCAAGGAGCAGAGTCCAGTACGACTCTAGGGGGCAGCCTATGATACAATGTAGGAGGTGTAATGAATGGGGACACTTTGTACATGACTATTAAAGTGGTGGTGGATAGAGTGGAGGGATGCTTTGTAAGTGGTGTAGACCAAGCAACCACGAGGATGCCAACTGCACCAAATAGAAAAGCGTGAACATGCTTGAGATGGCAAGGCCAAAAGGGGAAGTATTGGCTATCACCTAGATGTGAACAAGAAAATTTTCATATCCTTACATGAGTACAGATAAGAAGAGATTAGAAGAGGTGAGGAAGGAGATCTGAGACTTCATGGAGGAGGAAAAAGGAAGTACTTCCAAATCTGATTTCACTGAATCATTTTTGGAAAACATAATCATGATGCAAGTCCTTGAGGCCACTATACCAATAAAGATTAGAGATATGTTAAAAACCCTACCACAATTGAAGGTGGCAATAACCCCCAAAACCAGTACTAACGAGGAACAATGAAGGAAGAAAAAGCAAGGAAGGACAACAACATTGTGTTGACCATGGGGGAACATGAGGTATTTCAGCCAGATTGTAATATGTTGTAGGTACAAGAAATAGAATTTGAAGAAGAATAAGCAAGATGTAAATTGAAACTTTATAAAGAAAGGAAAGGGGAATTTCCTACTTACTCCATAGACATAAAAGAAAGCCAGGGGGAGGTAATAAAAGGAGACATAATAAAAACATAAGAGAGGACTAAAGTGCAAATAATCAATTTAGAGAGGAAAAGGAAACCTAATATTTCCCCTTTACATACAAGATGGAGCGGTGACTTTCAAGTAAGAATTTTCATGCGTAGAAGGGTTAGTAGATTGGAGGGAATTGTGGTACAAGAGCCAACCTACATACATAACCACACGGTATGAAGAGCCTAGAAAGAAGGATAAGTAAGATCCTCCATATGCAAGGGAGACAAGAAACATGGCATGGGGAAGCACGCGTAGGGAAGGATGCTTGCGTATGAAGAATACATCAGGAGGCTCATGTACACAGAAAGGAAGCAGATTGCATCTGAGAAGGGAAGCCAATCACCCACGTAGGAAGGGTAAGAGGAGGTGGCAACATGGGAGCAATAAGGAATGGGAATAATGGCATACATAGTGAAGAAACAATAGACATACACAAAAGAGGAATAGGAAGTGTACACGGAAGACAAGCACAAAGAGGAGTAAGTGAGACAGGAAGTGCATGTGAGAAACAAGGGAACAAAAGAATACAAAGAGACGTACAAAGTGGAGTTGGTATAAGGAGGGAACAAGGTAGCTAATGGAGAATAGGAGGAGTACACAAGAAAATCAAAGTAAGACTACACATAGGAAGAAAGAGGAAGGAAAACATACGAGCTTCCATAGCAAACCGAGAGAGCTCCAACATTGCAAAGAAAAGCTCATCAAAGAAGAGTCGGGAGGTGTACATTGAAGAGTGGAGGAGGAAGTGGTTCAGGTTGCAGAACTTAATGAAGGTAATATAAATATTATTTTGTGTAAGAGAAATGACTCTTTAATGTCAAACAAACTTTGCAGATGATATCCTTAATATTGGGTAGTGATAGTAAGGAAGGACATCACTTCATCTTCTATTGAATACATACTCTCAAAGTATGAACAAAGAACATAGCACAAATATTAGATATCATCTCTATTGAATACAAGAACCAACAAAGAACAAGAAGTTGTAGAAATCATCAACACATGTGATCAAACCAAGAGAAGATGACTTCAGTACAGCAAGTGAAAATACTCTAAGAAATCTTAGCTGATCACACATGTGAGAATGATCTCTTACACAGCTACAAAACACTCACTTCCTCTTAGCAAGTGAGTGATGATTCAGGTGTCTTGCCATCTCTTAACAAGACTAGTATAAGAAGCTGCTACCAATAAGTGTCAATTAAAAATTCTCATCACAAATTTCCTCAACATAATATTGTCATCTCAGCATGACATTCACCATGGCTACTCCCAAAGGGTGAAAGATATAGAAAAGCTAAGTCATGAAGTCTTGCACATGGCTTCTACCATGGCTACTCCTAGAGGGTCGAACAAGGACTTTCACCTCAAACTTCTCTCATAAAGAAGCATACATTAACTAAGAATTTCACCTCAAACTTCTCCTTCACGAAAAAGAACTCATTAACAAAGGATTGCACCTCAAACTTCTCCCTCACCAGAACTCATTAATGAGGGATTGCACCTCGAACTTCTCCCTCATGTAGAAGAACTCATTAACAAAAGAGTGCACCTCAAAATTTCCCCTTGTGGAGAAAAACTCATTAACAACATGTATAAGAATCACTAAAGTTGAGACTCTCTCTCAACAAAGACTCCATCTGAACAAGGGCAACATTCTCGCTACTTTAATTATCATAATAAAAGTACTGATTCCAGTGTTTAACCAGCCAAGAATCTTGTGTACTTGCACTACTACATGAGCTTGCTAATCCCTAAAAAGGACTTGGTACTCTCCCTCTATTGCACAAGCTCCCTTTGAATCTCATTTCTTACTCTTCAAAGAAATAAATCACAATGACAAACTCAATAGGTTCTTCTCTAAAAGTATGTGTCACCAATTCAGTTCCATGGCTGCAAGCATTCCCCATGTTCATTTCTACAGCCTGCAAGAGCTTTCATATAATCTCTCATCTTGTTCCTTCTCATGTTGAATTTTGTTGCTGCGATAGAGATATTTATCTCTCAAAATCTAGACGTTATTACCGTTATTGTCATCTTCAACTGGAAAGGACACTTAAGTTTAATTTGTAATATTAAATGTAAATGACGTGTCATTCACATGCATTGAGGCATGCATATTCAAAGAGATATAATTAATTATAGGAGTTGTGATAATCTCAAGAGAACTTTGATTATAATGTGAAGAGTCTCTCCTATTGTTATATATTCGTATCAAGCAAAGGATATTGTACACTTGAACATTTCATTATCAATAAAGATATATTTGTGTTATGTGGCTAGGTTTTCCTAGGATAATTCTGGTGTTCTTTTTTTCATTTTTCTCTCTTTCTTATTGCTGGTTATCTTTATGGATTTTTGAGCTCTAGTTTTAACATCTCAAACAATCCTAGAAGCATATTTAGAGAGATTAGTAGAAGTTCAAAGAATCAAACTATCCTAAAGAGAAATATACAGATCAATGCTAAAAGCATACACTATTCTTAGTGTTCTAAGATGAATTAATATTAACTACATAAAATTCATGATCAATATTCAAATGCATAACTCTTTATTGCCTAAATTTACTCACAAAATTATAGTGCACACAAAAAGTGAAGAATTCAAACACCAGCACATCTGCTATTCTTGTAGACATGAATGCCAACCATATAAGCATAGACAAGCATTACACCATACTCCCCATTGATATCAATAAAAAATGGAAGCTTCTTCAAAGATTCTACCCTCCAAGGCTCTTCAGTCACGTGTTCTCATAAGAATCCCTTATTTCTTGCATCTCTTAAATTCTCAATTTTCCTATTCTGAGTGTGCATCATTATTAAACCTAGCTCTGATGCCATGCTAATGTTTTTGAATCAGAATATAGGCAAAAAAGAAGAAACAAATAACAAATGACACCAAGTTGTCCTAGGAAAACCCTCCTACTCAAGCGTGAAAAACCCAACCTGAAAAAATATAGACCCTTTTATAGAAAGTTAAAACAAATACATAGAACTTTGACTTCTAATTGTGGATACCAAACAGTCAATCAATCAGCAGTATATGAAGTTCAATCACTTTAGCTATGCAGATACAAAATATAAAAGTTCTTCAAGTATCTCATAGATACAAACAATAATGGGCATAACTCACTCACTCAAATCTATTTTTTCAAAGATCACATACATACAAATACAATATCATAAGATGCACTTGATACAGAAGATGTACTCATATTTCAGACTTGGCAATATCTATGTAGCAAAATGACCAAACACCCAATACTCTCTCTCAAGCCAACTTCTATCCAACTAAATAGCATAATAAAGGCCTTTTGCTTGATAAAAGAACAGAAACATGCCATTACTAAAATTGAATCATCAGCAATTACAAAAGAGTGTTGATTAGAAACTCCAGCGATGCCTTATAACAAGTGAGCTGAAAAAAAGAAGCCCAGCAGACTCCTCACGGAATATGAATGATGGGTGGTGACAGTTACCAAAGTATGTGAAAAATACTGCAGAACTGAATGAAGGTAATTATAAAGATTATTTTGTGTAACAGAAAAGAGCCTCTCTTTAATCTTGAACAAAATTTGCATATGATATCCATAATACCTGGCAGTGACGGTAAGGAAGGACATCACTTCATCTTCGATCGAATACATACTCTCAAAGTATGAACAAAGAACATAAGAAAAATATCAAATAGCATCTCTGCTGAAGACGAGAACCAACAAGATCAATAAAAGTAGAAATCATCATCTTTGCTATAGCTCTAAGAGAAGATGATTCAAAGGGTTTCTCAGCATCAAAAGATGGTACTATTTTTCATTGGGATGTTGAAACAGGTGCAAGTGAGAAATATGACTGGCCTAGCAAGGAAGCCTCTACAAAAAGTTTAAATAGGAAGCAGGGCAGCAAACATATTCTATCAATGGCTATTAGTTCTAATGGCCAGTACATGGCTACTGGAGGATTAGATTGTTTTGTTCATCTACAGGATACCCACACACGAGAACATATTCAAGTACAAATTTCATAACCTCTAGTGCTTATCCATTATTAATCTAGGCATAGAAGTCATTCAATTTTTAATCTTCTCTATTTATTGCAGGCCTTTCCAGGTCACAGGGGAGCTGTGTCTTGTTTAGCTTTTTGAAAAGGTACACAGAAACTCATATCTGGATCATTTGATTGCACAATCAAATTGTGGAGTGAAGAGGATAGATTGTACTTGGATACTCTCTACGATCATCAAAGTAAAATCCTAATGGTAGATTGCTTGCAAAAAGAACGAGTTCTTTCTGTTGGACGTGATCACACATTGCATTTATGGAAGGTATCTTTTAATGTATTGGTGGAAGGATTTAGGCACTTAGAGATATCCTATTTCATATATAATTTTTTATATAGCAGCTCAAGTTTACATTAAAAAATAACGTCAATTCTTTTGAGGTGTTTGATGATAGTATTCTGAAATTTTTTCTATCAGTATGTGTTGTGTGTCATGAAGCAAATACCAAGATCTGCTGTAATTTGCTTTGAAACTTCTTGTCTAGAAAATCTAAATGATCTTATGGTGTAGGTGCTTAGCTCATCATATCATTCTCCCAATCTAGTGTCTATATTATGGAGCATTCCCGTGGTTGTGAAAAGTTCATTTTATCTTTCACAATATTTTACCCCTTTTTTCTAGCTTCCCTGTATAGTTTTATTATTTTATTTGCTGACATTATATAAAATGATGGATCATTTATTACTAATGATGTTCAAGGCAGATAAACTAGAAATTCCTATCACCATCCATTCAGTGGCTTCAAATTTTATGATGAAATCTATTTATGGCCTTTTTTCTTTAGAGTGCTTGTGTGATGGTTATGGTTTACTGATTATTTAATAGATTCTCCCCAATGACTAACTTTGGTGTGCAGATTCCTGAGGAGACACAGTTAGTTTTTAGAGGACCTGCAACATCTTTAGAATGTTGCTGTTTTGTCAACAATGAAGAGTTTATATTAGGTTCTGATGATGGAAGCATAGAACTTTGGAGCATGATGTGGCAAAAACCAGTTTTTATTGCAAAAGGTGCACATGGGCATGCGGGTATTTAACATCTCTCAGAGAATCATGGCGGTGGGGAAAAGCCAGAAGAAATGACATCATCACAAATTAATGATGGAAATGATATTGGTAAGCAATTTGTAAATGATAATTTGAAATTTGGGTTTAATGTCATGCCACTGGTTGATTAAAATGCCAACATTGAACAAAAATAATTGATCTATTGAGAAAGGTTAAAAAAGACAACATTGAACAAAATCAATTAATTTGCATAGGAAGGTGCAATTAGCAATTATGCTAGGCAAAATAAGTGTCACAACTGCAGTTCTTCAAACTTGAAGTCCCTCTCTCTCTCTCTATACTATTCTGGAATCTCTATGGTAGATTTTTTTTTAAAATCAAGGATGAGTGGACTGTAAAGACAAACCCTGTAACTAGCCAAATTTGTTGCACTTTTGTTTTTGTCTGATAACTTGTCAAATTGTTTGCCCATGTGTAGAACATAACAAGTTTGTGATTCATAGATCTATGTATTTCCAGTGTATGTTGTGATTCATCAACATAGATGATTGAATGAAGAAAAGATGACTTCAGTCTAGCAAGTGAAAATACTCTGAGAAACCTTAGCTGATCACACAAGTGAGAAAGATCTCTCAACAACAAGTTGTCTAAATAAAGCTAAGTTACCGATTCAGATGCGAATTCTGAAGCGGATTCTAGAAGTGGATACGAGATGCAGGGATTTTTTTTTAAGGATGCGGATGCGAGAGAAAACATATATATATATATATATATATATATATATATATATATATATATATATATATATATATATATAGATATATAGTATAATATTAACATATGCAAAGAAATGCAAGAAATACACAAAAACAAATCATTTGATAAATCATAATATGACTATGAATCTATGATACTTAATAGTTAACTAGAACCCTTAAACAAAATTCAAGATATTTCAAAATTCATATGATATTCATATATCAATATCAATATGTGCTTGTCCAACATTAGTGTTTAGTCTTGACTCTTAAGGAATAAGTTCAAATAGGTCATGTTCAAGATTCCAACAAAATAAAATTTAAAAACATGGTAAATGATTGAAGTCTGAAGATTCAATCAATTAGAGTCTGACTTTGAATCATAGGGATTCACAAGAAAATCCACATTCTCATTGTCATCTCCAACTGCTGAAAGATCATTTCAACCAAGCATGGTTCCACTTATGCTAGATGCACCACGTGCCACACTAACATAGCCCGAGCTTGTGTAGTCATCTGGTGATTCTTTGATTACTGCCATCATTTCCTTCCAATATGGTGATCTCACCAAGTTGAAAGAAAGCCCATTCACATAGAGGCAATGTGCAATAGCTTCTTTAGTGCGGTCTCTTGCCCCCATTTTAAATGCAGTTCCAATGGGCCTCTTTTATAAGAAAATAAATAAATTTTAATTAGTTCCTAACAACTATGAGCATCAATGATCATGCATACAAGTGGAAAGAAGTGAGAAAAACTACTAAAATAGATACCCAAAGTTGCTTCTACATATCTTTCAAAAAAAAAAAATTGAAAAAAAACTTTAAAAAAATCTTCAAGAACTTGAAAAAAATCATCAAAAACTCAAAAAAATTCATCTAAATACTCAAGAAAAGAATTGAACACTTACCTTGAATGGTTTAAACTTCTTTGAGAAAGCTATCTCTCCCTCTTCAATCGATCCTCTTCGAAAATGCTGAACTTAGCTTCAAAATGAAGGAGTGGTTGTAGGTGCAAACAAAACTCTAAAATGACTCTTGTGAATGTTTCTATGTTGTCTTCTAGGGTCATTTTAGGGTTTTATTGTGAAAAAATGCTTTAAAAAATGTTTTTAGTCACATGTTGTTTCAAAGTTTAAAGTTAAAATATACTTTATTTTATTGGTTTTCTGCCTAACTCCCGCGGATGCATCCGGATGCTCTCGAATTCCCTGCAAATGCTGCCCGAAAGCCACCCACATGCATCCAGAGGCTTCTTGCATCCGTCCGTATCGGATGCGAAAGCTAGGGAGTAGGGCCACGAATCGGTATTAGAGAAATAAAGACAATGTACCTGATGTTGGATAATTGGGTTGCCCTTCCCTATAGATAAAGATACGCTAAAAAAACTGCCATACCCTCCAAGTTATAGAAAATGGTAAGGATGCCCCAAAATCAACTACAAAATGCCATCATTTGAAGAGTACAAAGCATCATTTTTTAGAAAAAAAAAATAGTAAAAACTCTAAATCAGAAATCCCTGATAGAAAATCCCATGCAGATTTCGTGTATTACAAAATCCAAAAACAACATTTTAGAAGAAAAATCAATCAAAACCAAACACAATTTGAGGTGAAATTAATCAAAATCAAACAAAAGAAAAGATGTGGATCAAAGAATATGGAACTTTGAGGAAAAACGATAAAACCCAACTAAGATTTTTGAGAAAAAAAAAATTAAACCCTACTCTAAGATGAGCCAATTAGAAGGCATAGGAGGAAAACTCCTCCTCAAATGAGGAGTAGCTGGGGCCTTCTGTTGAGACCCAACCTGAGAAGACTATGAGGTTGTCAACCATTTCCTACAAACTTTTTTCATGTACCAAACTTGTGACAATAATTGCATTGGACACTCTTCTTCTTTGAAGATATCCAAGGCCAAAGGTTCACCTGATCTCTTCTAATGGGACAATTGAGATGTACATGTATTCTTGTCTAAGGCTTGCACTAGATAGGCCAGCTATTTAGAAGAGGAGGAAGTGGCATGACTTGCAAATTGTTGCTTGCATCTATCCTATTGTAGAAGCTTGTTGCAAAGATTAAAGAATTTCAAGGCAAAACTAGTAGAAATGATATTGAGTGTCTCTATGAAGTGCTCGTAGGATCGAAAAAGCTTTTCAGCATGATCACTACCATATCTTCTTCCTCCATCTTGCAGCCAATAGCCTCTAACCAGTCACGTAAGTCACTTTGATATTTTATCAGAAGGCACTTGAGGGAATTGATCATTTGTAACTGAAAGTTTGAGCAACATAACAGCTTTCTAATTAAAAGTATCCCATATATTCTAATCTATCTATCATATCATAGGATGTGGTTTCATACCCAAAACAATCTTAGCAAGACTAATATTCAAATATCGTCATTATGTGCTACTTCTAGGTGTTGTAATCACAGCCATTAAACCATTGAACCCCTTCCTACATAATGTTGCTCAAAGATGTTATCACAGAAACATAAGTTTTTGATCAAACTTGTGAAGCCACGGAAATCAAGGTAGATAGAACACACTGAAAAAACTAAAAGCTGATAAGAAAACATACTAGATGAACCTTAAAAAAATTGTCAAAAAAATTATATTTTTTAAAATAAATTTGAAAACCCTAGGCAAAATAGAGAAAACCCAAGGCATAAATCCAAACTTTCATATTAGGGTTTCAGCCACAAATAGAGCAAAATATCACAAGTTTTTTTTTTGTTGAAAAGGAAAAGTTTTAAGTTAGAACAGATTTGGTTCTATTGTAACTTGTAATAACACTTATTGATTTTTTGTGCGTTTCAAGTTACCTTCTCAATGAATGTGTATACAAGATTAAAAGATATGTCTCCCTTAGAGACATGTCGCTTAATCTCACATTAGTTATCACAAACAATATTTGCTCAAGTGTAGTGAACACTGCTGGCTCTCAAAAAATCTATGCTGAAGAATTGATTGCTTTTATTTGTTCTTGAGGTTTTGCATTTTTGATACAACAATATAGCAGAAAAAAAGAAAATATTGCAATGAAAATTTCAACTCAAATATTTGGATATACATAGGGAATATATAGCTGAAAAGTTCCAGATTTCAATATCAACTTAGATACCGAGTATTTTCACAAAATATCAACAACCCAATTGATAAAATATCCCCTATTATCCAAATCAACAATACTCAAAAAAATTAGAAGTTACAATCCATGAACTTACAGGTAAGACATGCCTTGAAACCCTCTGAAATGAAGACTAGTAGCAGAAAAGAATTCTTTGACAAACAAATGCAATGGCAGATTTGAAAAGCGTTGCTTCTGAAGTGCAGATAGAAAATAACACCCAACAATAGATATAAATTGGCACTCAACCAACTCCAAATTAACCCACACACAATAAGATATAACAATTCCAATGAATCCCTTCGCAAATTCTACAACAACCTCCAACAGTAAAAAATATTAAACTTCTCCTTAGCAACAATTAGTATAGTAGGAGATGACAAATTGTACACCTAAGCACAATTTTCCAAGCAATCTTAGAATTGAATCCACAATATTTCAGTTCTAGATCTCAAACCCTTATACTTCAGCAAGGGCACAAAATTTAAGAACTTCAAAAGTGTCACAAAGACAACAAGAGAAAAATAAATATTCAATCAAATACATTTCCCATCAAATGCCCACATATTTATAATCTTCAAAATAGCACAAGTTTCCCAAATGAACTTCACTTAAGAAGCTTCCTCCACACAACATTTAAACATAATAAAGTGTCATTATAATATAATTTATTAATTTCTTTTGGCTCCAAAAATGACCTTTTCTACCATAACATAATATTCTAACACACAAGGCAACTATTTCTTGTTCTCACGATTTAAAACTTTTCTTCCCGGTTCCAACGAACTATGATACTGAGGCAACCAACAAACAACACCAACAAAAATAACAACCTCAACATATATAACTAAATAATAATAATAATAATAATACACATCTTGCAAAAACAACTGAAGAAGCATCAAAGTCAAAATCTAATAACACCCAAGTGATACTGATGATGAAAGATGATGAATGAACCTAATAGGATGACTTACTATAAATACACTCCCTCCAAGATTCTTGGAGCCCAAACCAGAAGCCCAAAAAAAAAATTTGAAAGCATCACTCAACTCTTCTAACTCATCTCAGCTCATCGAAACCAACTTTTTGACTTAATATAAATAGTAAGTTCCTCAAACAGAGCCAAAACATAGCATAGGTGGTTGGAAAGCTTATAACCACACAACTGAGAACCTCACATCCCACTGTCGGCTCACAAGGGTTGCGATGGTCAACTAACCAAGCCAACTTCAGGAACTTGCTAAAAATGGGGACATTACATCAAGGTATTATCATGATTATAATATATATGATAATAATTTTTATATATATACACACACATACACTTAATAATTTATTATCAATAATAATGCTCCATGATAATAAAAGTGAAGGATAGATATTAAATTTTTGAGGTCAATAGGCCATTCAAACATTTGATTTTATAGATTAGAATCATTTGATTGAAGCTAAAATCATTAACACTTCCTCTTAGCTAGGGAGGATGATTTCTATCCAAATAAACAACATAGTGTACAACTACTACCTTACGGTAACATCAGGAGTATGGTATGCCCAAGAATATCAACCATATGATATTCACCACAGTAATATATTTTCTTGGTATGTGCACTAATATTATGTCTCATGATGTCTACTAGAGAAGATATCTACCCATTATTTGGATGTTACCTTTCAGTATTATCAAAGTACGATATATACAAGAATATCATCCATAAGATATTCACCATACTTATATCTTCCTTGGTTTGTACACTGGCATCAAATGTCATGATGCCTACTGAGGAAAATATCTACACATGGTGTCTTCATATACTAAGTCTCATAGTATACATCATGCTATATTTCAGTACCTCCTAACTCAATTACATGCAATATGCACTATCATGATCTCCAAGGACATCAACCAAATGATACCCATCGTAATACCAGATTAACCTATTGTTAAGGTCTTCACCTTACAAAAGTAACTACGATTAAACTTATTGAATGATCATGACCTATACCCATCATAATACCAGGTTAACCTATTGTTAAGGTTGTCACCTTACAATAGTAACCACAATTAAACTTATCGAAAGATCGTGACCTCTAAAGAAGTTTTCACAAGATCATGTAATAACTCACATGAATCCACCATGAACCATATCAGAGAGTACGTCCACCATGAATATTCCCAAAGGGTGGAACAAGAGTTTTCACCTTAAACTTTTCTCTCATTGAGGGATGCATTAAATACATCCCAAGAAATCAATTATGTTGATTTTCCCTCTCAATACGGGGTCTGATCCATAACTTCGAGCTTGTCTTCAATAGTGTGAAAACTTCATTTTGGTTGAAGGCTTCCCAGAAAATATTGATTGTAAAATCTTCAATGATAATTTACTCTTAATGAATAGCATTCCAAGAATTCATCTACAATTTAGTCATTCACATAAAGGCCTTTCAGTTTTCACATATGGAACTTCATCTCATGAATCATAGTTCTTTGACTACTACAGTTTCTTGATAATTAGAGAACTATCTTAACATGGTCTACTCCCTCTAAATCTATATGACCAAGATCTTCAAAAGTCAACTGAAGCATATCCTCTACTACTCCCTCTATCATGAAAGCATACCTTGATTTGTAGTGACATGACTAAATGTATTACACTATGGATTTATCCTTGGGATTGGAAACATCAGCAATTAAGATAATGTGGTTCTCTTAAGTACATGCATCAACCTCTTGACCTCTTTAGCCAATGTTGCATCTATTGAAATGTCAACCTCCCTCTTGATATAGAAAGATAATCTCAATCAACAAAGATATCTTGCTTCAAGAGTATATTCCTTGCACTAGAAGAGCCCCTTGTGTTGTCTTTATTTCATAATCCTAGATTTTATCACCCGCAAAAATGCCTCAAAAATATTCCTATTGCACCACTCTTCTCTTCCTAGAAGAATATCCTTGGAGACCAAGGATAGGAACAAGAGTATATCAAGGCAAATGGCTCTTATTGTTCATACATATAAGTGAGAGACTACAATAAGCAAATTAAGGTAATACTCAAAGATAAAGACTTATTTACACATCAACATCCTTGATACAAGTTGCTCCAATGAAGATCCATATGCATCAAGTCATAAAATGCCTCGATATAAGAATTTGTCAAAAAAATGACATACACTGTTTGTGCTCCCATTCTCAAATTGTTTGAGAGACATCTCCCCTTTGAATCTCCCCTCTGGTATATTATCAATTTTTACTCTGCTAGTGTTTCTTCTATGATATCTCCCCTCTAAGGATAATTCAAATGTGAATGGAACATTGGTTATTATTCACCCCACAATGTAAACTTCCCACTTATTCCATTTTATAGATTTTTCAATCACTATCAAGTCCAATGAGGGACAATCATGCATGAATGATATCTACCTATTAATATGTTAGTCATCAACCTCTATATTTGAAGCGACCATTAGATGCCTTCAAACCTCAAAATACATAATTAGTCCAAAGTAGTTGCAGATATTTTTTCTTTGTTCTCAACAATGAATAATGCATCCAACATTATGAATCAATTAGCTTACCGAATTTGAAGAATATATATTGAAGTAGAAGCAACTCAACACAAGTGAATAGAGGCAAAGTAATCAAAAAGGTAACCCAATACTCTCATAAATTTTCCAAACACTTAGGTATGATAGATATAGTCCCTCACGGTTTATGGTGGATGACAATATACACACTATGAAAATATACACACTATTTGACCAAAATATTTAAAAAAGACAATAAGGGTCGGACAAACATTACGTGTACACCTTGTTGACATTTCAAAACAAGCATTGTAGTAGAGCATCCAATCCCTACAACATTTCTCCAGAGGTGAGCACTCAAATGATTTCAAGTTGTGCCAAACCCAAGCTACCACTACATTCCAATGCCCACCCACATAAACCTCGAACAACCTATGGATCAACTTCAACACCAAATACGATGGCCACAACTAAGCAAGCTTTGAAGCCGCATGAGAAAACCAAGCACATAGGCTTCCAATCATATATGCATGATTTGTTTTGACCCACAAACTTCCACACTAAAAATTGCAATAAACATGTAACATTTTTGAAATTCCTCTAATCTTTAACATGCTTGAACAATGCGCAATAACATTCCAACATTGTATATCACTTGTCATTGTCTTTGCAACATTGTATCTGAGCACCAAATCATGTAGATCAATCTAGAGGAGCTACCTAACAATTCTCAAAAATTTATCACTGTAAGCCTCTAACGTTTGTGCTCCAAGCACATTTACTCAAGCACCCCGATCCAACAACACAGCCAGCCTACAGACATTAGATCCGACTTTCATAGAGACATTGTGAGATGATATACATCACAAATGTCCTATCTCAAGCCCTTGGTACTAATTTTAGACCCCATGGGCATACAACTTGCTTGCATCAAACATTACATTGAATTCGAAAAAAATGAGTTGCATGACATTCTCACTGCTTGTTTTAGTTTAATTTTCAAATATTTAGCCTACAAGTTGGAATCCCTTGCACACACAATAGTTCGTCTATATCAAGAATTGCAACAAGAATTTGAGATCGACATTGCTCCAACCAGCTCATCCCTGAAGTGTGACTTCTCAAAAATTGCAACCAATGGACAACAGACATTGCTCTGATCTAGATTGACATTGCCCTCCACTTGAACATTTTGAGAAGCATTACCTAATAACAGAACACTTCTTCTCACCTTTAAATGTGACTTCAATCATTGACTTCTTGCCAAGGTCTTCAACAACCTTGAAAAGCTAGATTTCCATTTCACTCAACACATATGGATCAGAAAACTATTGCCCGATGAGACACTTTGCATCGAACATAGTATTGGTGGTATTCATGACCACCTAATTCTTTTATAGCATCACTGACAATATATTTTGTATCAATAATCACCACTTAGATAGTGTAGTCTTGTTTCTCTGATCATTTGCGATAATCTCAACATGATCATGCCGCCATACTTTAATGCAATTGTATCTAGTCTTGATGCTGATTCCTACAACCACTATGAGGTCTCCTTGACTGTGGCATCATCCTATATGCAAATATAACCTTTGTAGATGTCTACAAAATGCTTTTGACAATCAAAAAATATCATGCATGAAGGATTCAATTGGTGATTTTGATAACTTTGATCTTTAATGAATGATTCTTATATAAATATGCAATGCAGAGTGGGAATAATTCTTTTGAGTGTAATTTTTATCTCTCTAACCTAGAGCCTTTTGCAGCAGCCTCTGTAAACATTTTCAATGATGATGAAGACTTGAGTATAATTTTGATCCCTATATATGTAACCGCAGATTGTAGTATGTCTTGAAAAGATGTGTCAAAAATACATTTCACTCATCTGTATTTCCTTGCTAGCAATGACAATGCAGTATTCTGAGCCTTTGTGATATCGTAGATTTGCAAAATATTTCTAAAACCACACAGACCTAGAGAAAGCTTGCTCCGATACCATGTTAAGTTTGAATAGATTTGTCTTCGTGTAACTTGTAATAGCACTTATTGTGCTTTTGTGTTTCAAGTTACCTTCCCAATGAATGTGTATATGAGATTAAGAGACATGTCTCTTGTTAATATCTTAATCTCACATTAGTTATCACAAATAATATTTGCTCAAGGTATTATCATGATTATAGTATATATCATAATAATATTTATCAATAAATATATATGATAATAATTTTTATATATAAATGTGTGTGTTTCGTATATATATATATATATATCCTTAAGGATCTAGGATAATAATAGTGAAGGATAGATGTAAAATGTTTAAGGCTGATAAGCCATTCAAACATTTGATTTCATCGATTCATCTGAGCGAAGCTACAACCTTTTAAAAGAAGTCTTAAAAAAAAAAGTGTTTTAGTCCTATCATGGGCGAAAAAATGCAGAAAAAAGTTGCAGGTACAGAACAAAAAAAAATGACAATTTTGAGAGTCAAAAAAAGAAAACATCAATGTCAGAAAGCAAAAATGCAACCACAGCTTATTAGACAAAAAAAAATCACAGCAGGCCTTGTGCAGAAGTATGTCACTCAGACAAAACTATGCCAAGAATCAAATCAGAAGAAAAAGCCAAAAATGCAAGCTTGGTAAGCCATGCGGGTTTAATTGCAGCTGAGAACAGCTAAAACTAAATGTCAAAGAAAGAGTGTGTGTGGCCCAGGAATAGAAAACCACAGCTATAAACAACAACAACAAAAGGCCCAGAACTGGTGCCTGATGACTGGGGACAACAAGGCTACTGAAAACCGCACTAATTGATGAAAAATAGGTCACAAGTTTTAAAACAAAACCAAGACAATATTGCCAAGTCAAATCGAAGAAAATCACATGTGCTAGAAAAAACCACTAGCTAACAACAACATGGACCTCTCTTTTGAAACTCAATGATTTTGACCTATGTGAACTTTTAGTTCACCAAAAGAATGATTGCAAATTAATGGAGAAATTTTAATTTATTTTTCCTCACATGTGAATTACAAAAATATAATCTCCCACAAAATTTGTTCTAATACCATGAAACTCCTAAAAAATAGAAAATCTTTGTATTAACAATACACACATAAATAGAGCCAATAGTGGCATGTTGTGATGGTTAAGTTGTTGAGAGTTGTTATCCTTGCCATCAAGGTTCAAACCTAATGGGGATGAGGTCCCCTGTTTGTGGCCTCAGTGGTTCATAGCTCCAGGTCAAAGCGTTTACCCCTCTTAAAAAAAAAATACACACATAAATAGAGCTTTACAGATGCTACAAATAGCTTTAATTGGAAAGCAAGTTGTGTAGAGAAAGAAAATGTCTAAAAATAGACTACAATAAGAAAACTAATAATAAAGCCCAAATGACCATTAACTAAGGGTTCCAAAAAAAGAGCTAAATCTAGCAAAATCTAAGATAGTTATTCTAATACCTAATGGTTTTGAGACGTAGCAATGATAAATTGCACATTGTGTTAGAGAGAAAAGACCAACAATAGAAGGGGTGCAAGGAAATGTTTCCTTTCCTTCTAGGCTGAAAGTGGGGATTCAGTGGTTGTGCCCCAAGAAAGAGATTTATTTTTTAATGCATCTGTATCTTTTTCCTTATGACGCCGAGTTTTTTCACACAAAATCACCAAGTTTTTGAGAAAAGCTCAGTGAGATTTCACAGCAACTTTTTACTGCACCACAGAGCAAAAAATCTTGAGCTTTTAAAAACTCACCTAGCACTCTACATGGATTCTATTTGTGTTGAAGTTTATTATGTTTCCATTCAAAAACCCTTGTGGTTCTGGAGGTTTGACTAGGTTATCTTAGTCTTCTTGAGGATGGAAACACCCTCAAAAAACTTACTTTAGTGGTGAAATATCTACTCTAGCAAATATTTTCGCAAGGTCACTCAAGATTTATAGGTGGATTTATTGGTGCCAAGATTCTACCCTAACCAATTTGTTGGACATATCAACTCAGATACTTCACAATACATTCAAGGTTGAGCTTATCAAATTTGTGCAATCTATTTCAGAGACAAATTTGTGAGTTATTGATTTAATTGCAAATATTTGTGGATGTAGATTAGAGCATTATTTCTCCGGTTGAAACAAATATTATATTGTGAGTAACCTAGCATGGGGGCTAGAAGTAGCTGGCATGTTCATTTCACAATGTTAGCATTTAGTAAAAGACTTTTGAAAACCGAAGAAGACTTGAGAGAAGAAATCGTGTGCTGACACCTTGGATGCAACTTGGCATTTACCAGACACAAATCTAGACTCCTTTACAGTGAAGTGTGGCTCTAAAGTCTAAAGAGGACATTGCGGCTTTGAATCTAGGCATAGTAAAGGAAAAAGACAAAATTGAAGACCAAGAAGTTGAGCTAACTCACATATATATGTTTTGAGTTAATTGTGGAAATATTTTAAAAGCAAATCAGTTGGATACTACAAGAAATCCTTGGTGTTGAATTTAAAAAACAATCTAGCTAGATCGTCGATCATTTGCCAAAGGTCAATCTTTTCATAGGCCTTTCTGAGTCGTATTTTCAGTCTGGGCACTGGAAATGTGAAGTTTCTATAAATTTTTCTATAAATCAGATTGAGATAATACCTTCTTTGTGTTTGCTAAAGATGATCCTCTTTAGTTCAGACTTGAAGTGTTTATCAATAATATAAATACTATTCTAGAAATGTTCTTACTCTGCAATAATTCGAATCAGGCAGTAATGTAGAGGAGTAGACTTTATTTTTATTGTGTGCTCTCTATCCTCATACTTACCTTATATTTATATTGAACCCAAGAGCCATGTCCTTACAAAGGACATGAATCTTCTAGGTTGGCCCTTATAATAAACACATAATTATCCTCCAAGATCAGCGTCTATTAGAAGATAAAATTAGATAGCAAAAAAAGTTTAACAACTATGAAAACTAAACATTATTTAATGCTCCTAATAGATGTCGATAAGATAATTCATAAAGGGTTATAAATAGGCAAATCCTACATCAGGATGTCCATGCTTTATTTGATCATGTATGATCTGCTATTCAAATCACTATGTTATCAAAGTTACATAGAATTAACACTCCCTCTTAACTTGATAATCATACTGAGAGATAACATATCTAGCAACATCAATCAAGATAAATAAGCATAGATTTATACTCTATATCTATCTAAATCTTCTAAGCATGTGGTATCATAGAACACATGATACTATGTCATATTACCATCTTTTGATATGATTTATCACTCATACTAGTAATAATAGTATTGCATGAAATACAACATACAGGATAAAATCCGAAGAATGATTAAATTCTTCATCTATCCAAGTTGTGACTCATAAGTACTGGCAATCCTATATTACAACATGATCTCGAGTTAAGATCTACTAGAACACAAGATAAAATCCATAGAATGATTAAATTCTTCCTTTATCCAAGTTGTGACTCATAGGCATAGAAATGTCTATATCACAAAATGATCTTGAACTCATCTAGATCTGACAGTAGTTCTCTATTGTTCAACACATTATCTAAGAGATCGTCATCTCTCATAATATCTTTTATACAAGTTTTTATTATCTCAAAGATCGTCACCTCTTAAATAATGAATAAAAATGGTGAAGCCCATAATAGTCAATAGCCTGACAATAATAATTTTAATTAAAAATTATTAATAATTAAAGAATAAAAATGTATTACAAATTTACAATTCAACCATACCAAGTCTTTTCCTGAAGTGATTTATCTTCACTCGAGAGAGAGGTTTAGTAAGAATATCTACTGTCTGATCTGCAATGCAAATGTATTCTAATTTTACAGTATTCCTATCTACCATATCTCTTACATAATGGTAAAGAATTTCAATATGCTTGGACCTATCATGAAAAACAAGATTCACAGAAAGCTTGATGGAACTCTGATTATCATAATGAATAATAGTAGGATTCATGGGTTGACCAAATAATCCCACAAGTAACTTTCTAAGCCAAATTGCTTCCCAAGAGGCCATTGTTGTAGCAATATATTCAACTTTTGTGGAATTCTGTGCTACTAATGTCTACTTTCTGCATATCCAAGATATCACCACTGAGCCTAAACTTAAATAGTATCCTAAAGTGCTTTTCCTATAAATAACACTTCCAGCCCAATCTAACTCTGCGTACCCATGTAAAACCAACTCAACTTTCTCATACTTGAGCCCAAGATTAAGAGTGCCTTATAAGTATCTCAAGATGTGTTTGACTACAACTAGGTGAATCTCCTTTGGCTCACACATAAACTGACTTAAGGCATTAACATCATAGAAAATATCAGGTCTTATATTTACCAAGTACATAAGAGACCCAATCATCTGTCTGTAAAGAGTAGAATCTATGGAAGGTGATTTTTTTGTTGCTTCCTTAAGTTTATGCAGATTAATCTCCATTGGAGAAGACATAGGCTTGCAATTCCACATTCCAAATCTCTTCAAGATGTCTAATGTATACTTTCTTTGATTAAGTATGATGCTATCAGAATTCTACCATACTTCCAGTCCTAGAAAGTAAAAAAGGAGTCCTAAATATTTCATCTCAAATTCTCTAATTAAATCTTTCTTGCATTGATCTATAAGATAATCATCACCTGTTATTAGTAAATCATCAACATACAGTATCAAAATTACCATATCATCTTATCAATTCTTTCATACCATGCCCTTGGAGCTTATTTAAGCCCATAGAGAGCTTTCTTGAGCTTGCAAACAAAAACTTTAGGGCTATGAGTTTCAAATCCTTCAGGTTGCTCCAAATATACCTCTTTAGTAATCTTTCCATTCAGAAATATTGTTTTTACATCCATCTAATGTACTTTACATCCATTTGATGCTGCAATAGCTAGATCTACTCTTACAGAGGTGTATCTAGAAATAGGAGCAAAGGTTTCTTCATAATCAATTCCCTCTTTCTGAGAGAATCCCTTGGCTACAAATTTGGCTTTATATTTTTCAATGTTACTGTCAGCAGCATGCTTGATTTTAAATATCCACTTAGAAGAAACAATGGATTTTCCTTCAGGTCCTGGAACAATTTCTCAAACATCATTCTTAATAATCAATTGGTATTCATCCATTGTAGCATCCTTCCAAACTATATAGCATCTGAAACATTGGTTGGTTCTAATTTAGATAAATCACTCATGTTTGCTGCATAACTAGAAAATCTTTTGGGTCTTTTGTTTTCCCTGAAGGTTCCAGATGGTGCAATGAAGCCTTGTGCTTCCTCTACTATCTTAATGGCCCAAAGTGGTCTTTTCTTTCAATTTTGAGTTTCTTCAAGATTAATATTTGACTTTCATCTTCAATTTCTTCAATGTTCTCCCTCTAAAACTCAAGGTCAGTACTTTCTTCAGAACTAGGTAAGGGAGAGTGTTCTCCAGATCTTAGGGCTCTTTTGAATGCTAAATCTTTTTCAAATATTACATCCCTACTAAGTTCAATATTTTTCTTACCAGGTATGAAAATCCTATATGCTTTGGATGTTTCACTATACCTGACAAAAATACCTTTCCTCTCGTAGGGTTCTAACTTAGTTCTCTTTTCTTTTGGATCATGTATATATACTAGGCACCCAAAAATCCTAAGATGACTTATATTAGGTTTTAACCTTAATAAAGACTTCTTCAAGAGTTTTATCTTTACGGTAGGAGTGAGGACTCTTGTTTTGAATATAGACAGCAGTACAAGAGGCTTTTGCACAAAAATAATATTCTAAATTTTTATCAAATATCATAGCTCTTGTTGCTTCTATAATTGTTCTATTCTTCCTTTCTGCTACCCCATTTTGTTGTGGGTTATAAGGAACAGTATACTCCCTCTTAACTCCTGATTCTTTACAAAAATCTTTAAACCAATCTCAAGTATATTCTCCTCCATTATCATTCCTAAGAGTTTTAATTTTGTTCCTAAAAATTTTTCATTTAAGGTTTTGAATTCTTTAAACCTCTTAAGGATTTCTTCTAATTCCTTACACATTAAGAAGTAAATCCAAGTTTTCCTAGAGAACTCATCCATAAAAAGTAAATAGTACTAGAATCCTCCAAGAGAAGGAACAGACATAGGTCCACATAAACCTAAGTGGGTTAATTCCAAAAAAAATTTAGTTTTTCTAGTGCTATCATGAAATGGATTTTTGGTGTTGTTACCCAAAGCACATCCTTTGCATATGCTTGAGTGATCTTTATTTAACTTAGGTAAACTAGTTATCATCTTCTCCATAGTTGATAAGGTTTTGAAATTTAGATGTCCTATTCTTATGTGTCATATTTCGTTTATGTCAGCAGCTTCATGAATTAAGACTTGAATAGGTTGACAAGGTTCTGTATTTAATTGACACAAGTATCCCTTTCTTTGACCAATCAACTTTGTTTTCTTAAATGAAGAGTTCTTAGACTAGGTCATTACTTTACCATCCATGAATGCAACATTATGTCCATCATCTTCATGTTTTGTAATCAAGATTAGATTCCTTTTTATTCCTAGTACATAGAGTACAAGAGTACTCCTTTGAGATGTAGAGAACTACCCAACTTCAGTTTCAAGGTGCAATTCTCAATTCCTTTTAATGAATGAGCAGAATTATCACCAATGGTAACTTTGCCATCAACTTCTTTAGATATAGAGTCTAGTGCTTCTTTGTTTCCTATAATGTGTCAAGATGATCCACTATCAAATACCCATTCTTTGCTTGATACTTCATTTGATGGTGTCGAATACAATACATGATTCTCAGGATCATAGTTATCTTCTTTGATTACCCTTCTTGTTTAAGTACTTCTTCTTACCTTTGTAGGAATTTGTATTGAGAACATTAAGTTCATCATCTTCAATTTTCAATCTTCCTCCTTTCTTAAGTTTCCTAAATTCTTCTTGCAGATAATCTCCTTTAAGTCTATTAAAGTCTGGAAGATTGTCTCTAGCACTTACTCCTTGTGAGAATGTTTCCCATGAAACTGGTAACCCATCTATACCCATAAGTGTTAGTTCCTTGTCTTCAATTATGGTCCCTATACTTGCAAGTTCACCTCTTAGACTAGCCACCCCTAGGAAGTAAGAGTTCATAGATTCTCCCTTATTTATTTGTATATGATTTAGTTGCCTTTTTAGTGCAAGGGTTCTAGTCACATTGTTAACTTCATATGCATTTAATAATGCATTCATCATATGAAATGTTGTCTGATGTTTCATTAGCATAGGTACTATTTCATTTTTCACTCCATCTAATATGATTTGCATGTCTTTCTTGTTTCCTTTACTCCAAATAGTTTTATTAGGTTCAATAGCAGGTTACTTGGATGTTGAATCAACAAACTATTTCACATCATTGGATTCAAGAATCATCATAATTCTAAATTTCCAAGCAACAAAGTGTTCTTTCCCATAAAACCTGTCCTTCGATCTGATTATGCTTGCCATTAAAGGTAGAAGGATGTTGCTAGATACATAAAGTCTAATCTAATTCACAAAGCCTAAGTTTCACTACCAAAGCTCTGATGCCATGTAAAGTTTTTGCAAATTCTACTATAATCAGACTGAGATAATACCTTCTTTGTGCTTGCTAAAGATGATCTTCTTTATTTCAAAATTGAAGTGTTTATCAATAGTATAAATACTATTCTGGAAATGCTCTTACTCTGCAATAATTCGAATCAGGCAATAATGTAAAGGAGAAGACTTTATTTTTATTGTGTCTCTCTATCCTCATACTTACCCTATATTTATATTGAACCCAAGAGGCTTACAAAGGACATGACTCTTCTAGGTCGGCCCTTATAATAAACACATAATTATCCTCCAACATCAGCATCTATTAGAAGATCAAATTAGATAGCAAACTAAGTTTAACAACTATGCAAACCAAACATTATTTAATGCTCCTAATAGATGTCGATAAGGTAATTCATAAAGAGTTATAAATAGTCAAATCCTACATGAGGATGTCCATGCTTTATCTGATCATGTACAATCTGTTGTTCAGATCAGTATGTTATCAAAGTTACATAGAATTAACAGGAATGAAATTTAGAACCTTCCCGGTCCACTATCAACCAATGTAACTGATAAGTTGATGTCACTTGATGTTGAGCAACTAAGTTTGGCCTCTTTGTGCTCTTAGACCATAGTATATTGGTAGAATTGTCCCCTTTCTCAATAGCTGATTAAAGGCATAGTTAAGATATATGTTGTTGGGGGAACAAAGGAGTTTGCAAAAGTCAGGTATTTCTATGAAATTTGGCACACTGATTGATCATCACTTGCAAGCAAAAGAAGTGACTTGTGATTAATGCAGAAGACCAAGAGCATGGCCTAGTGATGCAGAGGGGAAAGGTGTCTCTGCAAAGGTCTCACTGATTAATCCAAAACAATGTCCAACTTTAGAAGATTCACCCCCTTACCCTTTCACAATGTTCCTTTTAAACACTATAATCTCTTCACCAACCCCAAGTTTCTATCAACCTTCCCAAAGGCCGCACCACATCCAAAACTTGAAACAATTCACCACTTAATAGTGATGAAGTTAGGTAGGTTGCAAAACAGCGAAACTTTCATTATTTCACAAGGGTGGAATTGAGTAAGCTATGAAACAGTGAAATACTGCTAGTAACCCTTACTGACTGGTTTTTCCAAGTTTTCTCAAATTCTTCCCAAGACACTTGGCATACAAATTACTATTTCAAATATTATTTTTAGAGATACAAAACATACCCACAAAACAACAAAGTACTGCTTGTAGCCCTTCCGGTAGGTGTTTCCCAGTTTTCTCATATTATTCCCAAGATACTAGGCAAACAAATTACTGTTTCAAATACCCTTTTCAGAGATACAAAATGCATACTTCAATGTCACCTATCACTCAACCAGACACAGTAATTTAGTGTTGTTTGAGACCTAATTAGGCCACTTTTACAAAGTGTCCTTTAAACTTGCAACCAAGGTCCCAAAACTTCAGCAATATCCTATTTTGACTCCAAACCAAGGATTTTGCGGTTATTTTGCATAGCCATACTCACTTGAATGGTTAATCAACAAACCCTCACCAAGTACTCCCTAAAACTAGTGCTTTTTCCAAATGACCCTTACAAACACTTCTAGACTCATACGAAAGATCTCTAACCTTGTCTTCAACTTGCTTAGACACATTCCATTAGAAAAATTGGTCCTCAAGAAGGCAAAACTCTCAGACCTTCATCATGGCATCACCCATGCATCTTCTTGAACCAACAAACTTGCACCCTAGTTAACTTCTTATTGTTTCACCTTTCTTGCATTAGGCCATCTTAGACAATGATATTTTACATTTTATATGACCCATTCCCCAAGATACAGTGAAAATAGAAAGAGGAATGGACCTTTCATTCCATTAGACTCTCAAAATTGACTTATTCCTTAATGCTGAAACAGGACAGACAGTTATTGGACTACAAAATAGATTTGTTAAGACTTTGAAATGGATTCAAATTTCTCAAATAACCTTCCACAAAGATTGAGAACAGTCACTAATTCATAAAGAATGTAACTATGAACTTCTATGAATGGAAAAACATGCAAAATGGACAAATTTTGAGGGAAATCTAAATCTTTTTATTGCTATTTGAACATGCATTGATCTCCTCTCCCTCTCAATTTATATGGCCTCTAATAGGCATATGAAAACTATCCCAATGCCAAAAACCCACTCAAAATAGCCCCAACTATCAAAGCTACAAGTTACCCACCTTCCTTAACGAGCCATTATTATTTGAAAATTCAAATTTGTAAATCTCAACTAATGGACTTCTAAGCTACCAAAATGACTCCAAGGATTTTTATTTGGCCTAATTACATCGTTTGTAATTGAAAACACCCATCCTAACATTTGGCATCCTACCCAAACCCAAATTACATATTTTTGTCCTATTAGGACTTACATCAAATTCATGATCCTAATTACATCCAAATGCCATAATTAGCTTCAAACCATCATAATTAGGTTCTTTAGACCCATCCTTCCACTGATCAAACCTTAATGGCTCTTTGATCCTCTTTTCCATGTTGAGTGCTCTTGCAACACATAAGCAAATCATTCAAGGAGGAGATGCGGTTTGAGAAACAAGAGAGTTAAGCTTACTTGGACAACAGAGGCAAGAATCACAAGCAGGTTATAGTCATCAGCAACATGCTAGATTTTCAATAGGGCATCTATTCCCCAAGGATCAATTGGAATCAAAATTATATTACAGTCTCAAAGTCATTGCTGGATGTATCCTTGCCTGTAAGGTCAGATTTAGGCTAAGTCACAAGGCTCAAATTCAAATTCGAGTTTGTCGAGAATAAAATTCAGATGACAATCGACAAGGGTAAAAATTCAAAGAAAAAAATCAACATTATATTTCTGTATAGTTTATAAATTCGATTGTGTAAGATTTTTTTTACATCAATCTTACACAATTGAATCCAGAAACTATGCAACATTCTTATAGATTATGCAAATCTAATAGTTTTAACATTATATTTACCTTATATAAATTTATTTATTTTTAATATAAGTTACATATACACAAAATTGTCAAAATAGTCTGTCATTGCTAAATAATTAAACTAAATAACTCGATATTATTTTAAAATAAATAATATTAAATTAAATACCAATACTTATAATAAATATCATAGAATTTGGATGAAGTTAGGAAAGGGGTAAAATTTGCTAAAATCCAAATTTCATGGATAAAATTTGGCATATCCCATGACTTAGGATTTAGGTATGGTAGTTTGTCAACTATTGATTAGGTGTCTCAATATTTGAATAAAATGAATTGTTGTTCTGCCATGTATCATTGGAGTTGATGACTTTAATAATGGAAACACAATTAGTGCATTCAAAAAATTATTGCATATGAAACTAGCATTATTATGACTAAAATATCCACTCGCATGAAAAAAATAACAACACGAACTGGAAATACATAGATCTATGAATCACAGACTTGTTATGTTCTACATGTGGGCGAATAGTTTGACAAGTTATCAGACAAAAACAAAAGTGCAACAAATTTGGCTAGTTACAGGGGTTGTCTTTATAGTCCACTCATCCTTGATTTTTAAAAAAATATCTACCATAGAGATTCTGGAATAGTATAAAGAGAGAGAGAGAGACTTCGAGTTTGAAGAGCTACAGTTGTGACACTTATTTTTCCTAGCATAATTGATAATTGCACCTTCCTATGAAAATTAATTAATTTTGTTCAATGTTGTCTTTTTTAACCTTTCTCAATAGATCAATTATTTTTGTTCAATGTTGGCATTTTAATCAAACAGTGGCATGACATTAAACCCAAATTTCCAATTATCATTTACAAATTGCTTACCAATATCATTGCCATCATTAACTTGTGATGATGCCATTTCTTCTAGCTTTTCCCCAGTGCCATGATTCTCTGAGAGATGTTGAATACTCGCATGCCCATGTGCACCTTTTGCAATAAAAACCAATTTTTTCCGCATCATACTCCAAAGTTCTATGCTTCCATCATCAGAACCTGATATAAACTCTTCATTGTTGACAAAACAACAACATTCTAAAGATGTTGCAGGCCCTCTAAACACTAACTGTGTCTCCTTAAGAATCTACACACCAAAGTTAGTCATTGGGGAGAATCTATTAAATAATCAGTAAACCATAACCATCACACAAGCACTCTAAAGAAAAAAGGCCATAAATAGATTTCATCATAAAAGTTGAAGCCACTGAATGGATGGTGATGGGAATTTCTAGTTTATTTGCCTTGAACATAATTAGTAATAAATGATCCATCATTTTATATAATTTCAACAAATAAAATACTAAAACTATACAGGGAAGCTAGAAAAAAGGGGTAAAATATTGTGAAAGATAAAATGAACTTTTCACAACCACGGGAATGCTCCATAATATAGACACTAGATTGGGAGAATGATATGATGAGCTAAGCACCTACACCATAAGATCATTCAAATTTTCTAGACAAGAAGTTTCAAAGCAAATTATAGCAGATCTTGGTATTTGCTTCATAACACACAACACATACTGATAGCAAAAATTTTAGAATACTATCATCAAACACCTCAAAAGAAGTGACATTATTTTTTAATGTAAACTTGAGCTGCTATATAAAAAATTATATATGAAATAGGATATCTCTAAGTGCCTAAATCCTTCCACCAATACATTAAAAGATACCTTCCATAAACGCAGTGTGTGATCACGTCCAATAGAAAGAACTCATTCTTTTCGCAAGCAATCTACCGTTAGGATTTCACTTTGATGACTGTAGAGAGTATCCATGTACAATCTATCCTCTGCACTCCACAATTTTATTGTGCGATCAAATGATTGAGATATGAGTTTCTGTGTACCTTGCTGAAAAGCTAAACAAGACACAGCTCCCCTATGACCTAGAAAGGCCTGCAGTAAATAGAGAAGATTAAAAAT
The DNA here is from genome assembly GCA_028749045.1 of Cupressus sempervirens. Taxonomy (NCBI): domain Eukaryota; kingdom Viridiplantae; phylum Streptophyta; class Pinopsida; order Cupressales; family Cupressaceae; genus Cupressus; species Cupressus sempervirens. Next base: position 26,251,385 of record CM053783.1, read on the forward strand.
TGAATGATTGCTCTGCCCAGATTAATAATGGATAAGAACTACAGGTTATGAAATTTGTACTTGAATATGTTCCCATGTGGGGGTATCCCATAATTGAACAAAATGATATAATCCTCCAGTAGCCATGTATCGGCCATCAGAACTAATAGCCATTGATAGAATATGTTTGTTGCCCTGCTTCCTATTTAAACTTTTTGTAGAGGCTTCCTTGCTAGGCCAGTCATATTTCTCACTTGCACCTGTTTCAACATCCCAATAAAAAATAGTACCATCTTTTGATGCTGAGAAACCCTTTGAATCATCTTCTCTTTGAGCTACAACTATTACAAACTGCTTGTGTCTTTTAACAACTCGTCACTCTACCTGATTGGAAGGCTTCACAACCCTGTTGAGAATTGACCTTTAGCATTCATTTATTTTACAGAACCAAACTAACATACCACAACATATTATCTTGAATTTCCATTTACTAAATGAATTCTTTTCAAAATTATGAAGGGCTAATCAATAATTTCCTGTGACACTTATTAGAGAAATTTGGAATTTGGAATAATTGTCCACTCAATTACTTACTACTTCAAACCATCATACGAGGCTATGCATTGAACTGTTTTACAAAACTCAGCACCAACCACACTATCAACATTTCTTTAGCAAAAAAAAAATATTACCAAGAGGCTGGATAGCTATTCAAAATTCATGATATAAACATCAAAAAAAGAAACTAAAACAACTATAAACATTCATGCACATAGACTTGTTCCTTGAATGAAGTATGCACACATGTAACAGAATCAAATGACTAGGCAGTTCAGTTGAATACAATGCCTTTTCTTGAAGTAGAGAAAAGATAAATGCACCAGGAAGCTATCATAACATCTACGAAAAAATTATCTTTAAATTGTATTTTGTTAATATTTCATTGACAATCAAGTAAACAAGCAAGTATTTTTAGATTAACAATCTTCTGTTAATATTTCAGATTATCATAACTACTAATTTTAAGTGTTTGAACCATTCTCTGGTGAATGAAACTCAAAAAATTTAAAATAAAAGCCCTGGTCTAAATAAACACAAAGAATCACCTCAAGAAAAAAAGTTCTTATAATAAAAAATTTAAACACAAGAGGTTTGAATCTCCAGGCCATCAAGTTGCTCTTATTTGTTGCATCAACAATAAAACACAACTAAACCAATATACAGTTGAGAACTCCAGAAACCAATAAAAATAACTAAAAGATCATTGTAATTTGATGGCATACAGTCAACTATGACTTATTTCTAGTGCAAAAGCTTAAGCTGTATATCCATGGCATCATTTAGAGTTGGATCCACATCCAAAAGAAAAATGTGCAGAACTTGTCCCAAAAAGATAATTTCTACAATGTCCCTAAATTTAAGTTCCACTAAGGCCATAGATAAAATAAAAAATGTATAGTACTGCAAAAATGTGAAGTACTATAACAAAAATTTAGGTACTATAAAATCATAACTTCAACTTGCAATGTATAAACTTACTAATAACCAAAGCAGAGTATCTCATGGTTTACAGCCCCATAGAAGCATAAATCATTTGGGGAGTAAATCCACAAACTAGAGGAGTGGGATTTTTAAATCTGCAAACCAGAGGAGTGGAATTTTGGAAAAAATTGACAAAAATTAGATATAGACAAAAAAATGTGAAAAACTCAAGAAAAGTAGTCAAGAACTGCACTTCTTTTTTAATTAAAGGACATTTCCATAGAATGGATGAAAAGGGACATACATAATGATTCAAAGCACTTGCACAACCTCCTAATATATTTTAAACTTGGAGTACTCAAAGTTTTAACCGTGATATTGTTTGTTTAGAATTCAATCAGGCTATGATTTGAACAACAAAATATGATGTGGGCTTACAAGATTCATGAGTAGTAATTTACAAGATTCCATCTCACATAAGAATGAATGGAACACTATGCACTCATTACATCCAAATGGTGCTCACAAATGTGAACCACTAGGACTTCCCAAAAGGTCACCCATCCCAGTACTACTCCAAGCATAAGTACAATTAACCATGATTGTACCTTAAGAACCATTCATTAGAAAGCCTCTTAAACTCATCAATTGATAAGTGGGAGATGTTTTCCACAGAAAATCTAATCATTATATTTACTATCAGGATTCATCTATGTAGTTTTTTAGTCAAACTCATTGACCTAAGTTTCATTAGTGGTTCATAAGAACCCATCTCATATGAGATTGAATGGAACAATTAGCATTCATTGCATCTAAGTGATAAAGAGTGAAGCACCAAGACTTCCCAAGTCGTCACCCATCCTAATAGTGGTCTAGCTCAAGTGTGTTTAACAATGAAGTTTCCTCCAAAGTTAATCCCACTTGGCTTGCAACCCCATTTACATAACCTTCAATATGTGTTTTGCCTTATGAACCATTTATTGGAAAGCCCCTTATACAAATCAAATAATAAGTAGGCCATATTTTCCACAACAAGTCAAACTATGATATCTCTATCAAAATTCATTAGTGTAATTTTTGAGTCAAACTCATTGATCCAAGTTTCTTGAGTAGTGGTCCTCAAGAATCCATCTTTCATGAGAATGAATGGAACACTTAACACTCATTGAATCTAGGTGATGAGCAGAGGTGAAGCATCGGGACTTTCCAAAACATCACCCATCCTAGTACTACTCCAACTCAAAGTGCACTTAACCACAAAGTTGCCTCCAACGTTAGGCCCACTTTGTTTGCAACCCCATTCGCAAAACCTTCAGCAAGTGTTCTACCCTATGAAACATTCATTATAAAGCCCCTTAAGCTCATCAAATGATAAGTTGGAGATATTTTCCATAAGTTAAATTTTGATATTGCTAATAATTTTTGAGTTAAACTTGTTGACCCATGTTTTGTGAGTAGTGGTTCACAAGAGCCCATCTCTCATGAAAATGAATCGAGCACTAACCACTCATTGCATCTAGGTGAAGCTCCTAGAGGTGAAGCATTAGGACTTCTTGAGAGGTCATTCATCCTAGTATTATAGCTTATACATGCTTAACCATGGATTTTCATCCAAGGTTAAGGCTACTTTTCTTGAAACCCTATTTACAAAACCTTTAACAAGTATTGTGCCTTATGAAGCATTCATTACGAAGCCCCTTAATCTCATCAATTATTTAGAACTCTCTCAAGTTCCTTTCATTATATACACTCAACAAACAATTGTATACAAAGTTGGCATGACATACACATATGTGAAGTGATATATATACATGTATATAACAAAACAATTTTATATATGTTGAACATAAAGACTGAGCTACATGAATTATAAATTTAATTTAAGTTATAAATATTGAGAAATTTCATAAATCATAAGACCTTATATGTCATAATTGACAAGCCTAAAGTGATTTATATAATTATCGATGGGTTCTTTGTTTTCTCTAAAATACATAGTGAAAAACAATGTTACCCTGCTCTTTTAAATATATTGCAACAAATAAGGAAGCTTTGTTATGATGTTCTTTTGCTTCATATTGCAACAATTTAAATATTTGAAATTCACATAAACAAAATCAATGTTAGAAAAGAAATATTTTCAATCAAGTTATACAATATATTCAATGCAGACAGGAAAACTTTCTTTGTAATTGCCTATCTCTCATGCCACTTCCCAAATCTACAATACTTCGCGACTACACAAAACTTTCAACCCCACTTTCCCAATTGCATCTTGAATGCCACGCATCAATTTTGTAGAGAAACACATCATATTTTTGCAAGTTTTTCTTATCACAATTTCTATTAGAGTTTTTGCTAGTTTCTTGTAATTATTTTGCTTATTAAATTGTCACTTTTTGCCAATTAATCATCTAATAAATTGCAAAAAAAGTTGAAAGTCGTTGACCAAAAAATCTTGATTTTTGGGAGAATGAATCACTGCACGTGCCAACTAATGATTAATCACACATAATCATGATTTTTTGTCATTTTTTGCTTCTATGCTATTAATATTTATTAATAGACAATAATAATTAATATTTTGAAACTACTTTATAATATTAATTATAAACTATAAGAGTTTGTTGCTTCTTGTAAAATGGCAATCTATAATAGTCATAGTTACACTGCCTTGGGGGATAGGGGGATGGCAGAATTGGGGGCAAAATTCCTAGCATGGGCTTACAGAGGGGCCTCAATTTGGAGACTATACATACGATACTTAAAATTCTAGTTATGAAAAGATGTATTGCAATAGAAGATATAAAGATGTAAAAGTGTCAATACTTGAACATTGCATTGAGTTGGAACATCGAACATTGAACATAAATAGTCAAATCAGCACATAGTAAACATTGGACATCCCCCCATCCTCAGTGAAGGTGGCAAAAATTGACGGTGTCGCTTGGGATAGGGGGACAAAGTCCCCAAGTACCTGGTGCATCCCCTTCTACCAGATGTGGGGCAAAAGGGGAGGGACGTGTCTCCATGTTACTATGATAATAGTGCATAGTAATTATAGTTTCATAGCCCAAGTCCCCGGTGCATCCCCATCTCTTCATAGCCTTTTCTCATTATAAATTAGAGGTTGTTGGCATTTGGAACACAAATACCAATCTGGCAGTGCTTAGTACATTTGCAGCGATCCTTCGTGAAAACCAACAAATAATGCTCCTCAACCAAAAGCCAACTAATCTACAATTATTGGTGTTGTCTATTATGATAATGGTCAAGATAAAGATGTAATCAACACATGCACCATCCTTCATCTCCCCCTTAAAATCCACTATTATTAGATGCATTTTCCTTTTACAAGTCACTTCAATGACTTTGATTGATCAACAACTAAAGGTTTCCATTATTCCATCCATGATATGGATACCTCTACCTCATCCCACAAATTACTTATGGGCTTTAGTGGATCCCTTACGAGGTTCATCTTTTGGAATTAGTTGTCACATACCTCAAAACCTAGGCACTTGTACCCTTTTCAATCTTCATTAATTTATTTGAGCATTTTTTGCCAACATGGTGAGAAGAAAATGTTGAAAGTCAATCCCTTTGCATAGATACATCTATGAATGTGATAATTGGCAATCTCTTGAAACTCTTGTAAAATGTCATTTCTAGCTATTTGATTTGGTCTCGTGTAAGAACCATGGATTGTTCTTTAAGTGTGGCCAAAAGTGGGCAATTCCTCTACCAAAAGTTCAAGATCAGATGGAGCAAGGGGGCTCATTTCTTGAGGCCCTCTCCACAACCCAAAACACATGTTACATCACCAAATGTAAAGAACTAGCCTATAGAGATTACTATAACAGTGTTTCGTGGTCCCCAAGAAATTGAAGATGAGGATATTCCTTCCAAATGTCCATTTAGCTCTTCTAGAACCCATATGAATACCATTTCCCCACGTATATAAATCACCAAAAAGTATTATACAGCACAGGTAAGATATTCCCCACATGCTAAAAGCTCACCACTAGTATTAACGATAGCCTCAACATGTTTTGGATGTGAAACATTGACATCTATAGCATGGCCAAGTCTACCTCCACAAGCAATGCTCCTATACATCAAGCACTACAACTGACTTCTATCACAGACTTCTATAACTATTTATCTACCCCCTTTTACCTCATTTCACAATTCTTGTATGATTTTTGCATTTTTTCCTCTATAGAATCATATGCAACTATATTTGAGGATTTTTTTAGGTTTGAAAGTTTCCTTTTAATGAATACAGTTTTGATTTGAACTATGAAAACTCTTCATGCCTATGACTATATAATTGCATGCTTGTATGTATTACTCATCTTGACAGATTCAAAGGAACAAAAAGTTTCCATATTTCTGAGGGAATTTAGGCAACTACTACAACCAACCATATGATACAACTTTACTTTTGCAATATATCATGCCCATGCTAGAGATCATGTTCTTAATAAATAAACCTAGGATATACAATAAAATATAATGGCAATTCATTATAATAGGCCACCGTCAACCATATCTACAAGAATTAAACAGAAGAAATTTATTTTAAAAGGGAAAGTAGAGTTAGAGGAAATTATAAAGCAATTTAATTTTTAATAGGGTTGACTGGAATATTTTTTATCATTAAATAGCAGCTAGGGGCAGCACCCTTGTAGTAATATCTAAAAAATCACATCATTGGGCAAGAGACTGTATTCAAAATTTCCTGATTATTACTTCTATCTGTAATTCATCTACCCCTCAACCAAACATCTTCTATAAATCCTACTAAACAACAACCCATCCAGGCATTTCCTTGGCAGCACAAACCTTGACTAGGCATCCAGGGCCACACTTAGAATGAATGGCCAAATCCTCTTTCACAAGTAGCTCCACAATAGAGGAGGCAACACTGATATCTTTGACCTGAACACTCTCCTTGTCTCTAGCAAGACCTTCCAAAACAAAATACTTCTGCAACCAACCAGGCTACACTCCTTTAGTAGGACCATCAATTTCTTTAGAAAGGTATTGCATCTTGCCACCATCCACCACTACACAATTCTAGAACCATCCACCCAGCAAAGGGGATATCTCTTCACTTCCTTCCCTCATTGACATATCACATAGTAGACTTTTAGCAAAGCGATCATCTTCTTTTCATCAATGTTCTCCTGCATATGGTCTAATTCATCAAGGAAATTTTCTTGAAAAGCTTCGTACACAATGCAACCATATCCTTCGCTTCACCAACATTGTTCAAGACTGCAACAAACATTGTCATAATATCCATATTCACACAAAAAAAATGCTCAAATGAGAGAAAATCCTCACCCAAAAGCCTATGTATTGCACAGACAACTAGCCCATGGCTTTAGATCAGAAACTTTTCAGCCATTTCTCTAATTAAAAAGCAGTGCCCCATTATGGAAAGGTGTGAGTCCCCCAACTCTGGAAGCTACAAGGGTGAGAAAAATGCATTTGTAGATGGGAGCATTCAAGACATTTTTGGAATGGAAATCGAATAAGAAAATCAGCAATTTGGATTATATATGAGGACCTATTAAGGAGTGAAAGACAAGTCAATATTAAGGAAGAGAACTGCAATCAGCAATGACATAGCAGAAAACTCAGATGAGTTTTCTTTTCAGAATTATTGAGTTGAATGATAATTAAATTTCATCATTTTTTTATATTTAAGATACAATATAGTTTTCAACCTAAATAGGAATTATTGTTCTAGGGAAAAAATAAGAAATGTCCCTAAAGAGAAAACTACACAATATTTCCCATGTAAACTGACACTAGTTCTATTGCTCTTTGCAATGTCTATCTTGCTTCTTTAAAATGTTGTCATGCTCAATTTCTACCTTTAGGACTATCTCTTAACCAAAACAAAAATCAAGTGATTTCATGAACTCCATTGCTTAATGTTCTTGTCAAGAAAAAGTTTTCTCGCATGTGATGCCTTCAAAATCATCCTCCCAATGATTACCTTAGCCAAAAAGAGAATTTTATCAATCCGATAAATAAATTTAAATGAAGAAGGGAAATACCTCGAAGCAAGAAGACGCTACACATGGCCACTCTCTTCGAGCTGCTCCTGCTGAAAAATCTCAGCAACAAGCGAATCCTGTTTACCCCTCCACCCTTCTTCATCTACATCTTCTTCATTTTCCTCATCCTAAACTTTTGTTATTTCCCTAATTTTGTCCAGATAAGCTTTGGCCAACTTAAGTCACTTATCATCAGCAGTCTATGTATCTTCCAATGCGACGTCTTCATCTTCTTCCTCCCCATTTCTATCAACAAAATCGTCGTCGTCTTCTTCACTGCTGTGAATCTCCTCCTCCTTCCCTCTTTGTCATTTGGAGGTTTTATCATTGAAAAATGGGTCATTGCCAATTGCAGGATTTTTTGTTTTTCTGTTACTTCCTCCTCCTCGTCCTCCTCTAGAAACCTTGCTCTTATGGCGCTGCTGGTTTTTCTTGCTATTAAACATTGTCAAAAATCTTGATCCTTTTAGATTTAGCAATGGCGACACCTTCCTTCAAAAACTCTCTGGTTGCCACTGCATTTTTTCATCGGCTTAAACCTCTAAAAATAAATTTTAGGTTTAGGGGGACTAAATCTTGCCTATGTGGCCAAAAAGAATTAAATTGGATGAAAGGAATATTTTATTTTTTTTAATTATTTAACATATACTTTTACAAATCTACATAACTATATAAATATTACAAATCTACATAAATATATAAATATTGGTAGACATATTACAATACTTTTCAGATTAATTTGAAGTTGTTTTCATTTAATCTTTGATAACTAGTTTTAAAAATAGTTTCACATATAAATAAGAAATCTACTGATTGTACTACAAGTTGAGTATGATCTTCAAGTAGGCCTTCCTTGTGTGTAGAAGGTCATTTTCTAATAATAGCATTTATTTCCTTATCCAACCTTTTTTTCTATAAGGTCTTTATTTCCCAATGGCCAACCATAATCAAAGTGTTCAATGTCTCCAAAAATTGTTGGTGGTCGAACATAGGTCTTTCAAGGAAGCATTACAAGAGACCCTCTCAATCCTAGATGGAGCATGCTTCTACAAGTAGTGATCAACCACATCCACCTCTACCAAGGACTTCAATGGAGGTAAGGAACTACCTACCAATGCTTAAACCTAACCAACAAATTGTCATGGCTATTGATGTAGAAAAATCTAAATTAAAGAGCTCTATTGTATTTCAAGCAACCCAAGAACTAACTAATCTACCTTCTCAAACTTTTTAAAATGAGTGGATTCATAAAGTGTGGGGAAAAAGATTAGTTTTTCACTTTTCATGCTTTCGTACGTTATAGTAAGGATTGTTTCGGGGTTTTCAATAAACAATAATAGTGAAAAGAAAAGTATTAAGACAGTTTTGGAGGATAGGTGCCTATAACTTTTGGGTCATCTCATGGTCTCCATAACCTATACAAGAGGAGATTTTTTCCCTATCCTACCCTTGGTGGCTCTCTAATGAAAATGTTCCTCCATTTTTGTTCAATATTGTACCTTGTGCTCTTTAACTCATTATAAATGTTATAAGGGTTGATAAAAACTAATTATCTTCTCCTCCATACTAATGCAAGGGTCCTTATATCTCTCAACCATAGTCTAGACATCACCAAGGGGGGGAAATGATTTGGATGATCAATTGGTTTCTTGTTTTGTTACATTCCTTGGAGGAATCAATGTGTGCTTCTTGTGTAGGACAAGATGTATGTGAAGCTCTTGTCCACTAATCAAAAGAAACTTATTGCTAACCCTAAATCATTAGAGACTTGCAATGGTAATTCTTACCTTAATAATCTTGCCAAGAATACTCCAAAAACATAGCCCTTTAAATTTTCTTCTCATACCCCCTCTAAGACATCTTCCATCAAACTTTATGGTCATTTCTAAAAAACTTGACCACCTCAAAGTTGCTTTCTCGAAAAAGGTGAACCTGTTGCTTTGTACACCAGCTAGACTCTCCCTAGGGGTCAAAACCTACTTGAGGCCAACTCTTGAAAATTTGGTTTGAAGCCCTATGATCCTCATCCTAAACACCAGACTAAGAATGCTCAAAAACTTTATATTGAAAAAATCACAAGGGTCCTTGATCCTATGTTTATTAGTAACAGATCCTCCAAAGATGAAGGTTCCTCACCCCACAATCCTACATCCATGGATTAGGCATCTTTGGAAAAACATGTCATTTCACCCTTGGTCCTAGATAAGAATGGTAGCAAGGTTGGAAGTTTCCACAAGGTGACTAAGAACGAATCTAGGAATTTGGGTAGGGTTAAGAATTTAAACAGTGATACTAATATTGTAGTTTCTTGTGATGGCTCGGAAGCCCTTCAAAATATGCATGCTAAAGAGAAGAAACTCTCTAATTTCTCCCTTTTGATCATCTTGAATCTTCCTCCCTCACCTCCCCTTTGCAAGCATTTCATTTTTGCATTTCCCCTTTATGTCTCTTCCAACCCTGGTACCATTAAGATTCAAGAGGTAGAGCCAAGTGATGCTCCTTAAGAGATTTTTCATGCACTAAAATTAGGTATAGAAGATATTAATGAGATCATTATTGTTCTCATCAATGCCACTCAAGATGAACCTAGCATTTTTATTTTTAATGCTCTAAAAAAGAAGGGGAGGGAAAGGATCAAAAGGTTAAGAAACACTTTGGAAACCCCTACTCAGTACTTGGACCCCTAAGAGGTTGTTATTAAGAAGAAGAGAGGGGGATTGAAGGACTCCTTTAATAACAATAAAGGGAATAAATACCAAGGAAACAACTCCCAAGCTTCTATAAGAGCTTTTATAACACTCATGTATATTGATTTTTAAGGTTGCCTGTGGACTTGAAATGTACTTCATGGGATGTCATGGGCCTTGATTCCCCTCATAGGAAATATATTATTAAAAGATTTCTTATGATGAATAGAGGAAAAGATGTTATCCTTCTCAAAGAAATTAAAGTTGTTGATTTTTATCAAGATGTATCCCTAAAATGCATCTCAAAAGATCTGAAATACTTCACCACATCTCGTCATAAAGGAAAAGTGGGGTTGTCATTTTAGTTGGCCCTAAGTGGAGAAAACATATTACCAATTGGGAATGTCCTCCTTGTCACAGTAATCATACTATTCCATTCTTGCATTTTCTCATCCTGATGATGGGTCACAGAGTGTGATCCAAAATGTTGATGCTAAACAAAACAAACACAATCAAATCCAGAACTATTCCATTCTTGCATTCTTTCATCCTGATGATGGATCACAAAGTGTGATATGAAATGTTCATGCTAAAAAAACCAAACACAATGAAATCCAGAAGCAAAAATTATATGTTTAATGGATTGTGGAAATCTAATAAGATTGGTCTAGAAACTTCTCGGTTGGTGTAAATATGTCTAGTTAAGGAATGTCCATACATTGTCTAGGACAACTCTGGGTGATAGTTCATAGCTCTATGTTGCAAATTACTGAAAAGAAAGTGCCCATGTGGGTTTGCATATTATATTTCAAAATTTTGTAATTATGCATTTGCAGTGACAATAAGAAGCATGTTGGTCATTTTTGCCTTCCTGCCAGAATCACCACATTTGAATTCAACGTAGTAACGTTCACAAGTTTTAAATATTCAAATATTCAAAAGGGCACAAAATACTTTAGGCTAACCTTATGATATTTCTTCCTTGTGCATTTTAATGTTTCTGCGGGCCCGCAAGTCCCCGTTGTCAGATCTAAGGAAGATCAACGGTTGGCACTATCTCGCTATGGGAAGTTGCACATTGTTTTGCCATAGCAACATAGTGCCATTTGGCCGTGTGTCAAGTGGGTCCTCCCTTTCCTTGTTATTTCTCCAATGTTGAGTTTTGATAGATCCACGGTGGGCGCTATGGCATTATCAAAAAATCTATATTTCTCATCATTAGCGACATAATGCCCGAATGAAAAATGATACTACGGAAACATCAGAAGCAAGGTGGGTCCCAAGCATGCCCCGTTGGATATCAGTGATGAAATTTGGCACACACGGTGGGACGTCAGGCAACGTGGAAGGATGATTGTGCTTGGAATGAGGCTTTGATTCATTACCAGCTGGGTAGTTTCTTGATGTCAGCAATTACCTGGACCCACACCCCTTTTGAATGCATGAAGATTTCCTCACCCTCGGATCAGTCTGGATCAATGGTGGGCACTATCTCACTATGGAAAACTATGAGAAAATTATCCATAGTGATATAGCGCCTCGGCAACACATGGCATAGATGACATCATGGGCATGCCCTTCTCCAAAGTAATATTATGGCTCATCCTCAATGGCAGTTGTAAGGTGGTTCATAGTACAGTGGTGATATTTCATTGGTCCACTCAGCCAACTCAGTGTGCAGTTGTGCATTTTTGTTGATCACCATAGATCGAGGGAAAATCAACGGTGGATGCTATCTTGCTATGGAAAACTATAAGGATATTACCCATAGTGACATAGCGCCATTGTGCCACATGGATCGGTAGGGCCAGGTTATGCCAAGATGAAGATAACAGGTGGTTGCCAAGTGGTTCATGGGCCTAGGTTTTCAAGTTTCTTTTGAGATAGCACAATAATATGGTGAGTCTTCATGATCATCAGATCAATCTAAATCCATGGTGGGCGCTATCTCACTATGGGAAATTTCTTGGAGGATACACATAGCGACATAGCACCTCGGTGACATGTGTCCTAGTGGGTCTGGTGGAGGCAATAATGGTTAGATGTGCTGGCAGTTAATGTGACCATCATAGTTGGAGTTTGAGGAATTGGCACAATTAGTAAAGAAAGATTGGTGAACCTCAGGAAGACCTTGTGGGGTGGAAAAGTGAAAAGAGATCATTGGTCCATGTGGCTCATTTCAGTGCCAAGGTTATGTTGACCTGTTGACCACATTGGTTCGTGAACTAGGAACAGGGGATACCAAAGTTTTTTGCATAATCTGATCTTATGATCGATTCCAATCACCCTGGAGTAAATATGAAATAAAGAGGAACACTCTACCCCCCGATCCAACCTATCTACCTGGTCAAAGCACAATTATGGTGTCGGTTCTATCTTTTTGAGGCTCTATTTTAGTTAAAAATCAGATTTCATGGTACCAAAAAGCTATATTTAGATCGGATTTTCTTCTGGATCCCCATGATTTTTCTATGTAGGACTTTAATATAGTGGTTGGGGAGTAACTTCAGTTGGAGGACATCTCAATTATGCCTGAGATATAAAGGAAACTTCTAAAAAAATTGAAGGGATCAACCTTTCTCTATTTTCTCTGTTATTTCTTTGCAGATTCTTAGTGTAAATTCCCCTGTGCGGCTGAACTACTTGATTTTTTGCCTTATCTCTTTCAGCCATTGGTATGAAAGTGCAAGAACTCTTTGCCTCTTACGAATTTTTTGTAGAGATCTATTATCTACATGACTGTATCTCCTTGGCCCATGAATGATAATATAAGTGAATCTCTCTTTCCTAGTGACATTCATCTTGATCTTTTGATCTGCATGTGATTATTATATTAAAGCAAGTCTGAATGTGTATATCCTTAGTTTCATTCTGGTTCAATAGTGAATATATCAGCAGAGATTGATCTGAACACTCTATTTTGGTGCATCACCTCTTTAGATTAGATTAGCTAGATTCACTTTCATGTTCTCCTTCTCCCTTTTCCTCTCCAAGAGTAGTTAGGTGCACCCTGATAGTAAGAGGAAGCTGACCTTCTCTAAAGACTCAACCTCATAGTTCAAGTCCCACATCTTGGAGGTTGTTTCCATGTTTCACTAGGTTGTCCTCATGCATAGGCTTTGGACAAGGGTGCAAGCCTCAGTGACAACAAAGCCCATGTTTTGTTCTCACGAATTGTTGTTTTTTTTGTTTCTATTATATGTTTATGGTATTAAGAGGAGCACCCTTCATCAAGTGGTATCAGAGAAGGAGTTCCTAAGTGTGTAAATAGATCACCGACTATGAGGCGATTGCACCAAGACCATGGTTTGGGCTGAGCATGTAGATAGATCACCAATTGTGAGGCAATTTGCACTAGGATTTCTATGAAAGTGCAAAAATGCCTCCATGAAGAGAGCCTGGTGGAAGAGTCACATGTGTTACACCTAAGGGTTTTAGAATCCTTCAAAGACAAATGCAAGCATTGACAAAACATATGCATAGAGGCATAAATCTTATTGTAAGAGATAAAATCAATGATGAAGGTGAAGAAGAAGAAAATGTTGAAGAAGAGCCAGTTATGAACCCTCAAGAAGAAAGATTTTCTAAAGGCATCTCCAATATTAGTAAAAGACCTAAGTTTGAGGTTCTCACATTTTTTAGAAACCTTAACCCAGATGAGTTGATCAATTAGATCAATGAATTGGAGGAATAATTTGAGTACGAAGATATTGAGGATCCTAATAGGGTCAAGTTTTTGAAGGTGAAATTGAAGGGACATGCAAAGATTTGGTGGCAGGATATTCAGTTGGAGAGAAATAGAAAAGGAGAGGAAAAAATCACCAAATGGTAGTTAAATTGAAGTGACAATTCATTCCCATGGATTATGAGCTTTATCTGCTAAAGAAAATGCAAGGGTTGAAGCAAGCGGAAAGATTTGTTCAAGACTATACTAAAGAGTTCTATTGAGTTCTCATTAGAACCAACCATCCAAAAGTTGACAAGGAGAATTTTTTTGTTATCTTAATGGGTTAAGGCCAAGCATTCGGGAGGAGTTGAGTCTAGTTTGAATAAATAATACTCAAGAGGCATACTACTTTTCCCTAAGAGTTGAGGAAAAGATAAACAAAAATTTTGATAACAAGAATAGTAGAAGAGGTTGCAATGGAAGATTTGGTAGATGGTCTTATGGAGGCCGAAATGATGATCAAAAGAATAAGGACGAGGTGAGTAGTAGTAGTTAGAACTAGAGGGGAAATAATTACAATCACTTGCATGACTAGAACAACAAAGATCAGAGAGGAAGAGGAAGAAGGCAAGAAGCTGGAAGAGGAGGTTTTCACGAAAAATGTTTTCACATGGAGAAGAAGGGCATAGAACATTTTAATGTTCCTAGTGCCAAGGAAGAATAGATAGAAGAACTAAAGGCTAGGCCAGAGTTGCGCATGTTGATGAAGATGCCAAATCATTGCATTATGAAGATGTTGAAAGAGGAGAAGTCCTAGTTAATCAAAGAGTCTTATTGAGTGGTGAGAATTAACCTAAATCAAAGGAGAAATTTGTTTCGCACAAGGTGCAAATGTGAAGATAAGTGTTGTGATGTGATCATTGATGGTGGAAGTACTGACAATCTAGTATTAGACAAGATGATGATCATGAAGTTAAATCTCAAGAGGCATAAAAATTTGTGTTTGTATCATATTTCCTACGTGCAGGATGACCACAAGGTCATGGTCAATGAGCAGTGCTTAGTGAAGTTCAAGATTGGAAGCTACCAGGATAAGTTGTTGTGTGATATCATACATATGGACATATATCATATGTTGTTGGACATGTCATGGCAGTTTGACAAACATGTTGTACATGATGGGCAAGCAAATACCTACACTCTAACAAAGGATGGATTGAACCATAGGTCAAAGTTGTTGAAGGAGAAAGAAGAAAAGGTAGGTAGTGCTACTAGAACATGTTTTGTTGATAGAATGGATTTTCTCAAAGGCATAAAGCATAAGCAGATGTATTTTGTTGTAATCCCAAAAGATGGTAAAGAAGAAGTAGAGTAGATACCTGCAGAAGTTGAAAATTTATTGGGAGAGATTCCTAATATTGAGTCAGATAGTGTACCTAGTGGATTAACCCTAGTGAGGAAAATTAGTCATCGAATGGTTTTGATTCTAGGAGCTAGGTTGTCAAACAAGGCAGCGCACAAAATGACAACAACAAAAAGTGAAAAATTAAATAGACAAGTTCATGAGTTGTAGCAGAAGGGATTGAGTCTAAGAGGGCCTAAGTGCATGTGTTGTACTAGTAATATTAGCACCAAAGAAGAATGGATAATAGAGGATGTGCACAGATTCACATGCTATTAATAAGATCACAATAAAGTATAGATTTTCATTTCCAAGAATGGATGATATTATGGACTATTTGAGTGGAGCTATGTATTTCACAAACATGGATCTGAAGAGTGGGTAGCATCAGAGAAGGAGATGAGTGGAAGATTACCTTCAAGACAAGGGAAGGATTGTATGAGTGGTTAGTCATGCCTTTTGGGCTAACCAATGTATTGAGTACTTTCATGAGGCTCATGAAAGAGGTATTGAAGGAGTTTGTCATTATTTTCCTAGATGATATTTTGATCTTTAGCAAGACATTAAAAGAGAATTTGATACATATTCATGAGGTGTTTGATAAGTTGAGGGAAGAAAATATGCTAATAACTCTACAGAAGTGTAGTTTTGTGAAGGAGGAGTTGGTGTACTTGGGATTTTTCATATCAACAAAAGGTTTGAAAATGGACCATGAGAAAGTGAAGGCAATCCTTGAATGACCTACTTCGAGGAGTGCAAGTGAGGTAAGATCTTTTCATGGATTGGCTAGTTTTTACAAAAAAATTATTAGAGGTTTTAGCAGTATTTGTGGGCCTTTTTCTGAAATAATGAGACAAAATAGGAAAGACTTTAAGTGGATTGTAGGAGCATATAAAATTTGTAATATGTTGAAATAGAAAGTTACAAAGCATCCTATTTTAGCACTTACAGATTTTAACAAGGTGTTTCAAGTAGATTGTGATGCTAATGGTACTGCAATATGAGTTGTTTTGAGCCAATAAGGTAGACATGTTTCTTATTTTAATGAGAAGTTGAATGGCGTCAAAAGAAAATGTTATGTTTATGATCAGGAATTTAATGTTATAGTTCAGGCATTGAAGAACTGGAGACACCATCTTCTTCCTAAGGAGTTTGTTTTGTATCCTAATTATCAATCTTTTCAATATTTGAATAGTTGAGGAAAATTGAACCAAAGGCATTTGAAGTGGGTTGAGTTTTTGTAGAGTTATACATTTGTTTTGAATTACTAGAGTGGGAAGTCTAACAAATTTAAAGATGCTCAAAGAGAAGACAATTTTTGCTGATAGAGAAGTAGATTGAGGTGGTTGGGTTCAAGGAACTCAAGACTTTATATCCAACATATCTTGATTTTTGTGAAGCTTGGGAGGCTTGTACAAAAATTGTTACACTTGAAAGGACAAAGTGGTTGGATTTCATTATCCAAGATGGTATGTTGTTCAAAGGATGTCAATCGTGCATTTCTAGAAGTTCTAGAAGAGAGAATCTCACCAAGGAGAAGCATAGTGGAGGATTAAATGGACATTTTGGGAGAGATAAGACCATTGCTTTGGTTGCTAAGAATTATAACTAGCCATACTTGCAGCAAGATGTGATGAAGTTTGTAAAGAATTATAGATTATCTTAGATGGCAAAAGGCATGAAGAAAATACTGTTACCTGTACCAAAGAAGTCTCGGGAGGATGTCAGCATGGATTTTGTTCTTAGTTTACCAAGGACCTAGTGAGGGCATGATTCAATATTTGTGGTGGTTGAAAGATTTTCAAAGATGAGACATTTCATTCCCTACAAGAAGACTAGTGATGTTGTTCGTGTAGCAAAGTTATTTTTCAAAGAAGTGGTAATACTACATGGTTTGCCAAAGATTAAAGTTTTAGATTGAGATACCAAGTTTGTTAGGTATTTCTAGCAAAAATTGTGAAAGAAATTGAAGATAGATTTGAAGTTCAGTTCATCACATCATCCACGAGATGATGCACAAACAGAAGTTGTGAACTGGAGTTTGGGAAGTTTTTTGAGATGCTTCGTTGGAGATAAACCAAAGGGTTGGGATCTAATTTTATCAGAGGTAGAATTTGCATGCATTAATTTTATCAACATGAGTACTTGTAAATCACCATTCCAAATTGTATATGGGAATAGTCCTAGAAATGCTTATGGATTGCAACAATTGAATAAAGGCTAAATAAGCAGTGCTAAAGCAAAAGAATTTGTTGAACATTTCAATAATATCCATGAGTAGGTGAGGAAGCACATTATCAAGATGAGTACATAGTATAAAGCTAAGGTAGATATGAAAAGGAGGTATAAGGAATTTCATATTGAAGATGAAGTCATTGTTCATTTGAGAAAGAAGCATTTTTTAGTAGGTACATATAATAAACTGAAAATGAAGAAGTTTGGACTATGCAAGATAGTAAAGTGACATGATTCTAGAAATGCCTATGAAGCAGAGTTTCCTGTTGAATTGAATATTCCACTAGTATTTAACATTTTAGATTTGATAGAGTATTATGAAGGAGGTGATGGAGATGAAGTTGCAGAAGCGCAGTGGAGTATTCCAGCAACTAGTTCAACTAGAAAGGAGATTGAAGAGATATTAGACAACTGTATTGGCAAGAGTACAACGAACAAAACTTATGAAGAGTGCATGGTCAAGTGGAAAGGTATGCTAGTAGAAGATTCATCATGACTAGCAAGGGAGGAGGTTAATCGTCTTGATTTTTCTCTGAACACCTGAGACGTGAAGGGGTCACTTCTCAAATTACCTTAGGTGTCTAATGCATGAGCATCCTAGGTGTAAGAGTAATCTTGCATCACCCAAAAATTGTCCTTTTTGTTTCTTGAATAATGGGTGTCTTAGTGTAGAGTTATTTTTTCTCAAGGCTTGCTACTTAGTAAGTAAGTCATATGAGCTCAAAATGTCCTAATTTTAGAGGTGGATGTTTATCTTGGATATATTAGCCTACCAGTTGAGTTTCAGTGCCATATCATGAGTATTCATGGATTTATAACATAAACTTTGGTGTACAATTTAGTATAAAAACTTCAGGCTCACCATTAAAGACCTTAGAGGCCCCGAATATGCTTTGAAATGGGGTCACCTTTGCTAATCAAGAATTGTAGATTAAAGCAGAGGGTTCTAAAAAGTGGTTATAATAGCCAAACAAAGAAATAGTTTGAAAGTTGTGCCCTTCCAAAGTTGGTCCAACCAAACTTTCCAAAATAAGTGTCAAAGGTGTATCAGGTCGACTCTATATGGAAATTTTGAGTTAGTTGGTCTCAAGGGTTAGGGTTTGATGTCTAGAAACTTCGCAGGTGGTGTAAAAATGTCTATTTAATGAATGCTCATACATTATCTAGGATAGCTCTGGGTGATAGTTTGTAGGTCTTTGTTGCAAATTATTGTAAGGCACTCATGTGGGTTTGCATATTATATTTCAAGTTTTTGTAATTTTTCTTTTGTGGAGATAATTAGAAGCCCATATTTTATTCTCATAAATTGTTGTTATTTCTTTGTCTTAGTTATTTCTTTGTGGTATTAAAAGGAGCACCCTTGATCAAGTGGTATCAGAGTTCCTAAGTGGGTAAACAGATTGCTAACTATGAGGCAATTGCACTAGGACCATCATTTAGGCTAAGTGTGTAGACATATCGCCAATTGTGAGGTAGTTTACACTAGGGTTTCCACAAGAGTATAAAAATACCTCAATGAAAGGAGTGTAGTGGAAGAGTCGCATGTGTTACACTTGAGGGTTTTAAAGCCCTTTAGAGACAAATTCTATCATGTCCCCTTTTCAAATAATTAAAAATAATAATCTCTGCTAAGGCAGGCAGGCCCAAAAAGGTGAAGTTTCAGCAAAAGGGGCTAATATTTGGAAACCAATGGACTAATAAATGAAAATTATTATTAAAATATGTTTTATTAACCCCTCTTGGACGTGAGTAAGGGTTATGCCCTCTTTTAAGGGATTTGGAGACATTTTGGGCTCATTCCAAAACTTGATTTTTGTTCATTGCTTTGTTATTCTTCAGAGGCTGCCAAACCTGTGGAGAAGGAGACCCAAGGATGGGATTTTTTAGGTTTCAAGGAAGGCTAAGAATGGGAGTTTAAATCCATTCCATGTGCAAGCTCATGCAGAGTTTTTCCTTGTGTTGAACAGTGCAAATTTGTGGGTTTTTGGGTGTGTTTTTGTAAGAATTTGGTGTTTCCGGTTGAGTATTTATTATCAGTTTGGGTTGCTGCTATATTTCAGACATTTAGATGTTAAAAAAGAGATGAATATATTTATTTGGTCATGGTTATACTTATGTGATAGATTATTAGTGTTTTTGTGGTGTTTTCAGGCTATTTTTAGTTATTTTCGGGAGCCCGATGAGCATTGTTTTTGTCCTCCATTTGGGAGCTGTTGTGTAAATTCTATATAGATCTATAAATTTCATTTGTAGGCCATTATTCTGGTGAAATTTCTGTAAAAATTTCCACTTTCAAATTTATTAATAATATGTGAAGCTGTGAAGTTTTTGGCACTATTTCAGGCATACCCGATTTGGGTTTTATTGAGAAATTGGTGGATATTTGAAATATTGGTTGTTTGATTTTAAAAAGCTTATTAGAGGTTTTAAATATTAAATAAAATTAGTAAGGGGAAATTTAAAATTCAAGCATTGGAAAATCAAATGTGTAAAGGGATAAATCTTTTTTTAAGAGATGAAAGTGATGATGAAGGCGAAGAAGAAGAAAATGTTGAAGAAGAGGTGGTTCTGAAGCTCAAAGAAAAGTAGAATTTTTAAGTCCATCTCCAAGATTGGAAAAAGACCTAAGTCTAAGGTTCCCACATTTTTGAAAAATCTTAACCCAAAGGATTTGATCAATTAGATCAATGAATTGGAGGAATACTTTGAGTATGAAGATATTGAGGATCCTAATAGGGTGAATTCTGCGAAGGTGAAATCGAAGGGACATGCAAAAATCTGGTGCTGAGATATCCAGTTGGAGAGAAATAGAAAAGGAAAGGACAAAACCACTAGATGGGATTGGATGGTAGTTAAATTGAAGCAACAATTCATTCTCATGGATTATGAGCTTCATCTACTAAAGAAAGTACAAGGGTTGAAGTAAGAAAAAATATATGTTCAAGAGTATATTGAAGAGTTCTATCGAGTTCTCATTAGAATTGGCCATGTGAAAAAAAACAAGGAGAAATTTTCCCATTATCTCAATGGGTTAAGGCCAATAATTTAGGAGGAGATGAGTTTAGTTCAAATGAAAAGTATCAAAGAGGCATACCAATTTTCCATAAGAGTTGAGCAAAAGCTAAACAAGAAGTTTGATAACAAGAATAATGGAAGAGGTCACAGTGGAAGATCTAGTGGATGATCTTATGGAGGCTAAAATGATGATAAAAAAGAATAAGGATGAGGTGAAAAGTACTAGTCACAACTAGAGGGGAAATAATTCCAATCATTTCCATGACCAAAACTGTTAGACTAACTGGTAGTCTTCTCCTTTAGGATTCACGACATGACTCGACTGCATCCTGTGTTCTATAAGTCCAGTGGTTGTATCAAACATTAATAATTTGATCTATTGGTACAATGACAACCTTGGCTTCTAAAAAATGGTATTAGAGCTCAGTCACAAGTTCAAATCCCCTCAAGTAACACTAAGGGGGGAATTGTTGGACTAATCGACAACCTTCCCCTTCGAGATTTGCTACATGGCTTAACTACCTCTTGTGTTCTATAAGTCTAGTGGTCATATCAAACATTAATAGGTTGACCTTTTGATGCAATAACAACTCTAGGTTCGAACAATAAAGATCAAAGAGAAAGAGGAAAAGGAAGAGGGCAAGGAGTTGGAAGAGGAGGTTTTTGTGCAAAATGTTTTCTCTACGACAAAGAAGGGCATATATCATTTGAATGTTCTCAATGCCAAGGAAGAATATTTAGAAGAAATGAAGGCCAAGATAAAATTGTGGATGTTGATGAAGATTCCAAATCATCATATTCGGAAGATGTTGAAAGAGGAGAAGTCCTAGTTAATCGAAGAGTCTTGTTGAGTGGTGAGAATGAACCTTATCAAAGGAGGAATTTTTTTTACACAAGGTACAAATGTAAATATAAGTGTTGTGATGTGATCATTGATGGTAGAAGCACTTACAATCTAGTGTCAGAAAAGATGGTCACGGAGTTAAATCTCAAGAGGTAGAAACACCCATATCCAAATCGTATTGCCTAGGTACAAGATGACCACAAGGTCATGCTCAATGAGCAATGCTTAGTGGAGTTCAAGATTGAAAGCTACTAGAATGAGGTGTTGTGTGATATTATACCTATGGATATATGTCATATTTGTTGGGTAGGTCATGGCAGTTTGACAGACATGGTGTAAATGATAAGTGAGAAAATACCTACACTTGACAAAAGATGGAGTGAAACATAAGTTGAAGTCATTGAAGGAGAAAAAGAAAATGTATGCAGTGCTTCAAAAATATGTTTTTTTCATGGAAAGGTGTTTCTCCAAGGTATGAAGCATGAGCATATGTTTTTTGTTGTAATTCCAAAAGATGGTAAATAAGAAGTAGAGGACATAGTTGTAGAAGTTGTAAATTTATTGGGAGAGCTTTTTGACATTGTATTAGATAATGTACCTGATGGATTACCCCCAATGAGGAAGACCATTCACCAGACAGATTTGATTCTAGGAGCCAATTTTCCAAACAAGGCAGTGCACATAATGACACCAACAAAAATTGGAGAATTAAATAAACAATTTTATAAGCTATTATAGAAGGTGTTGATCTGAGAGGGTCTAAGTCCATATGTTGTACCAACAATATCAGCACCAAAGAAGAATGAAGAATGAAAGATATGCAAAAATTCATGGGCTATCAATAAGATCACAATAATGTACATATTTACATTTCCAAGGATGGATGATATTATAGACTATTTGAGTGGAGCTATGTATTTCACAAAGATAGATCTAAAGAGTGGGTACCATCATATTTCCATCATAGAAGGAGATGAGTGGAATTATCCCTCCAAGACAAGGGAAAGATTGTACATGTGGTTAGTCATACCTTTTGGGCTAACTAATGCACCAAGTACTTTCATGAGGCTCATGAATAAGGTGTTGAAGGAGTTTTTGGGTAAGTTTATCATTTCTTACCTAAATGATATTTTGATCTTTAGAAAGATGTTAGAGGAGAATTTGACACATATTCATAAGGTGTTTGATAAGTTAAGGGAAGAAAAGCTACTAATAAATCTAAATAAGTGTAGTTTTGTGAAGAAGGAGTTGGTATACTTGGAATCTGTAGTATCAGCAGAAGGTTTAAAAATGGACCATGAGAAAGTGAAGGCTATCCTTGAATGACCTACTCCAAGGAGTGTGACTGAGATAAGATCTTTTCATGGACTACCTAGTTTTTACAAAAAGTTTATTAGAGGTTTTAGCAGTATTTATGAGCCTTTGACTGAAACAATGAGACAAAATAGGAAAGATTTTAAGTGGATTGTAGGAGTACATAAAAGTTCTAATGTGTTGAAATAAAAAATACAAAGCAACCCATTTTAGCACTTCCAAATTTTAACAAGGTTTTTCAAGTACATTGTGATGCTAGTGTTACTGAAATAGGAATTGTTTTGAGCCAGGAAAGTAGACCTGCTACTTATTTTAGTGAGAAATTAAATGATGCAAAAAGAAAATATTATTTTTATGATCAGGAAGTTTATGCTATAGTTTAGGCATTGAAGAAGTGGAGACACTATCTTCTTCCTAAGGATTTTTTATTTTATTTTATTTTAATATTGATCATTTTTGGTTAACAACTTGTCTTCCTTGATTTGGTTTATGCCCTGACTCTTGATATGCCCAATATGGTGAAAGAAAAATGTGTTAGTAACATAATGGATCTATATAGCTATTCTATCAAGGACCCCTAAATTGAAAGGTACAACTCCATTGTATGCAAATATTTGCAATGAATGTTTTTTTTAGTAGATCAACATAATTTAAGGGCATGCTCTTAACCAAAGAGCAGAAGAGGTATGACTAGATTGTCTGAAGCTCTCAAACAATATAGGTGAATCTCAGATGATGGCTCACAAAGCTCCACAACTATGAATGCACTTGAGTCACCTTAAGTTCCTTTGATACCCAAACGTAGCTTATTTAATTTATTGAATGAAAGATGCAACAATGCAAGACTAACTAATAATGCATACTACATAAGAAGAAAAAAGAAAATCAACTTAGCAATGTTGTGATTGCCTAAGTTACTAAGGTTTCATAATAACAGTTTGCTTCTTACTTAGTAGCCTACATTATTAAATATTGAACTTCCCACACAGCCATGAAGATGCACATAAACTAAATTGTATAGAGCATAAGGAATTAGATAACACTGCAAATAATGGAAATAAAGCGTACATCCACTGATAAGGAGGAAAAAAAATCCAGTTCATTTACAATCCTACAATTTTATTAATAGCACATCTCATTCCAACCACCATACAAGAACTAAAACTAGACTAATATGAATGACATACTTAAAATATGGATGCAGAGTCACACACAGTATTCCTAGCTACAAGAATTTTCCCAAATCTCAATTTTTCCAATCTTATTTACTTCTCAAAAAGATACATTTATAGGCCCCTTTAGAATTGGCCAGTTACATCTCATGATTACTTAACAGAGCATCATTGAATGATCCTAATAATAGGATTGAATCATTAGTCATCCATTAAAAAACTTTATCCATGAGGAGAATGCCAAATATGGCTACAACATTAGAAAGTGATAAAGAGAGAAGAGGTGACACTTGTCATATTTTTGTAGGAAGAATGTAATATTTTCTTAGAGCATTAGTTTTTCTTTGGGGTTACAACCTTGGCTATGTATGTTTTCATTACATCAATTACACTCTTTAGCTCATGGACACTTAGGATGAGAATGTTGTCAACTCTAATCATTTATTAATCATGCATTTCAGTCAATTCTTCAACTCTAGAGATATTTGATATGAGCTTCTCCACAGCACGCTTCAAAATGGAAACCATTGTTGATAGTTGTGGAATCTTTGCCAACTAGAAGTTTCATGGACCAGTAGCCTCATCAACAAATACTAGAAATTTAGTCTTCATCCATTTGATGTCTACCAGTTGACCATTACTAGTGAAATATGATTCAGTGTGCAAAATCATTAATTTTTCAAATGTCTTGTCCATTACCTTCTTCACTAAATCGTATACATCCTTTAGCTCATGCTCAAACTTTCTTGAGCTCTCAAATTTGAACTCCAATATTTTCTTCCAATAAAGCAATGATTCTTGGCCTATTTTAAGTATCCCATGGGTGATAACAACATTATTTTTCATATCAATCACCTCTTGCAATAAGGCCAGTTGCTTG
Source organism: Cupressus sempervirens (assembly GCA_028749045.1). NCBI lineage: Eukaryota > Viridiplantae > Streptophyta > Pinopsida > Cupressales > Cupressaceae > Cupressus > Cupressus sempervirens. The sequence goes on from CM053783.1 coordinate 26,276,136, forward strand.
GTTAGGCTCTTTGATGCTTTGTGCATCAAAGTTTGATTTCTTGTCACTACTTCTCTCAATTTTTCAGTGTCTAGCAACATATTTTCAAGGTTCTCAATGAAGGGGGGCCTTGGGCTTTCAAGTCATCAATCTAGACATGGTTAATTTGACCAAACTACCTCTCCTTTTGTAGCTTAAGTAGAAAATTCTTATTCTCCTATGTACTTGGGTCGAATGTGCTTGTAGAAGTGCTTCCAAGTGCAACTCTGAAATAGTTTATCATTTCCTTATTTAATATTTTGAGTACCTCTTTTCCTAATCTCAATTCTTTGAGTTTGTCCTCAATCTTCTCATTAGTTGATTTCCAAATGTTGACCATAGAATTGGGCACTGGAATGCCTATTTTAACCATTTTGATATGAAAACTATTAGTAGTTAGCTCATCAAACTTCCCTTCCTTCTGAGGTTCTACAATTTCAACTAGCATGAGACTAGTAGAGGAATATGTGGCCAATGTTGCTATAGTATTTTTCTTCTTTTCCTTCTTCGATATTGGTTGAGTTGAAGTTTCTTGCACGATGAGGTCCTTAGATGGAGAAGCCTCCTCACATCTTCTCTTCTTTCAATCAATAGTCACTTCCAACCAAGACTCTGTTGAAAGGATATTGAGTGTCGATTACAGAGTTATAGGATCAAATAGCATCCTCACAACTAGAGGGTTTATCTTGCTTTGGTTGGCAACAAGGAAAGAAGTAGCCTTAGTAACAAAGAGGGCTAGAGTATCACCTTATTGAGATGCCTCCTACTATTGACCATCTAGAGGATTATTGTCACCATTGAGATTGATGACTAGCATAGTGGAAGAGGGCTTAGCTACTAATTTTTCCTTCTCCTTTCATTTTTCCTTATCTTTCTCTTTGTCCCCTACCTTTCTTGTGTTTGATAATAAGAAGCCCATATTTTGTACTTGCAAATTGTTGTTATTTCTTTGTTTTTGTTATGTGTTTGTAGTATTAAGGGGAGCACACTATATTAGGTTTCTCATTGGCTCCTACCCTATTTGTCACTACATCAAAGCCTTGCTCTATATTACGAGAGAAAATTCTCTATCCCAAAAAGTCAAAGGCACTGAACACCCAAATGGGGATGATCTATCTAATGTCCAATTAGCAGATGGTGCTTCAATTATAATTAAGCGATGTGAGGACAATATAAGTAATATCATGGATAAATTAGATCTATTTTGTGCAACATTAGGTAGAAATATATCTTTACCTAAATTAGTTATGTTAGGTTGGGATAATCAACCTCCTAATTGGCACAATAGATTCACACTCACCTGGGTTGGTATTAATGTCTACTCTTGAAATTCTAAGCCATGCATTCTTTGATTATCATTTTTCCAAAGAGGTATGAAAGATTCGGATTATATTTGCATCATTACTTTTATTTTTTGCATAACATTGTTGGAACTACAATTGCAACAATTTTTATGACCATTTATGTCAAACCTTACTAGTAAGACACTTTCTAACAATGCAGAGTGTCATATAATTTGGTTGATGAAGAGGATTTGAGGAGAGAGATAACAAGATGAGCTAGTAAGGTGGTTGAGTAAGTATGAAGATGAAAAAGTATGATGGAACTACAAAGGGCACTTAATCAGTCAATATTTGACAAATCATGTGTTGTTTGATAATTGCATTAAGTTAAGAAGACAATTGAGTTGAAGTGTAGAAGATATGTTTGATGAAAGTCAAGAAGTTGAGTAAAACATAAGTTTGACCAAGCAGTAGGTTACTAGGTCAATGAAGAAGTTAAGCATTAATGAGCAAAGATTAAGGAACTTATGTATTGGTTGAAAAAAATAATATTAGTCGAGTGATGGAAGAAATCGAGCAAGATGAAGGAAAAATGAAGTAGCGATCGAGCATATAGTGATGGTTGAGAAAGCTGGTGTAAGCCAAATGAGATAGATTAGTAGTAACTGAGCTAAAGAACATAGTGATGACTAAGTATCACCATATGAATAGTTTGAGAAAAAATCAAGATTTGAGTCCAACATGTTGTGATTTGGAGCCTAATTAGATTAATGGTTTATTCAACACAATTTCCCCCCAAATTATTTCCATAGGGGTCTGGGGGCAACACCCTAGGTGTACTCCCTATCATAGTATAGGGTGGGGTCGAGACCAAAAATGACTCTTCTATTGTAAAAGGCGTCAACTGCTATTTTCCTATTAGACAACTTATTCTAGCCCTAATTTCATAACCAAAAAAAAAGCTTGTATAAATGGCTTAGGGTTAGGGATTTCATAATATATGATGATATTGTAGCTTCTTGCAATGGTATTGAGTTGTATGAGATTACATATTGTAATAACTGGATAATAATAATAGTGGACTTCTTGTTGGTGGATGTAGCCAAGGGATTGGGTGAACCATGGTAAATTTTTGTGTCTCGTGTTCTCTTCTATGTGTTTTATTATTTTTTGATGTTGTTATATTTGCATGTAATTATTATTTTAGTTTTTGGTTAATCCTAACATTACACAATTAGATTAATGGAATAGTCAAAGCATGTTGAAGATGAGGATTGATGAGCTGACATATTTAATACATGATTAAGCTTGATGAATAATCTAAGATGAGGATTCAATGAGATATTTCAAGGAAAGAAGAAGAAAGAGAAATGATGAACAAATTTAGTTAATCTAATCAAACCCTAAGTTCTACGATAATGTTTAAGTGGCAAAGATCAAACCTATCTAGTTAAAGAGACATAAGAGATGACAGGTTGGCTGGCAAACTTGAGAGAATTTGTGAAAGGACAAGATTTAGAGATAAAAATTAGAAGTTGGTTAGAGTGAGATTTCTTGAGGTGTTGCCGAGAAGATCAGAGATGGAGAATATGATGAAGACTAATCAATGAACTAGGAATGGGCTTAATGGAGATCTGAACATGTAAAGTGAGTTGTAATTTTTCAAATCAACCTAGCTTTTTTTTTTTATAGTAATATTATGATTTTGTATTAATATTAAAAAGAGGAATTACAATATTGCCAAATGCAAAGTTTGGCCAAAGACCTTAATAACATTTATCTACCCATCCCTAGGGCCATACATATTTGTTTGTACAAAAAAATAGAGCATTAACACCCTGCCACAAGTACTAATCACCCAAACCCACTTAGCCACCCAAAAAGAAAACATACAGGTGCCCAAAGGGCTGACACCTACCACCTCCTCTAGCTTCCTATGTCTAGTCCTTGAACAATTGAGCCACCTCCTCCCATGTGAAGGTTGGAGTTGATTGATTTTCTAGTAGAGATATCGACCTTGTCTTCCCATGTGGAATTTGGTGACGCTTCCTATTGCTTTCTCCTACCTCTTCTATCACTGAAACATCCACCCATATGCCCTTTACCCTAGATTATCCCCCTTCTTTTTTATTCTTCCTCACAAGTTGATGTCGTAGGGGCTACCCTACAGCTAACACACTCTTCTGCAATGTTGCCTTCTTGAATCCATTCTTATCCTCAACCGACACCCAAATCCTCCCCTATAGGAAGTCCACTATCTTCGTCCATCCTCACTCTACCTTGGGGATGTGTGAACCTTTTGGACTTGTTGAAGACCAAACTACCGGGGGTTGTATAGAAGATTCCCCACCTCCAATAAATCTCCATGACTCTTCTCCTATCTCTAAGCCCACACCCAAAACAACGTGTTCCACTATCTCTTCCAACCCCAATAGCTAGTATGGGTTGACACAAGCTGCCACGACCCAATATACTTCCTCATTCAATTCGCACACCATTAATGCCAGTGCCACAAAAGTGAGGCCACATCCAAATTTGATTGCTGCTTCCAGTAATCATCCAGGTACTCCACATCGAACATCTATTGTATTCCCTCCAAGAAATCTAGATCATTGAACATGAAAATTTTCTTCAAACATCGGACTGTAATCTTTCCTTCATAAGTTTGCATTTGGTTCTCTGACCTCAATGCAAAATTTGCCTCCATTTTTGTCTCCCTTGTTTAAAACTCTACGTATTACCCTACTTTTCCTCCTTATATTAATTTGCTTCAAATGCTCTGGAAGCAAGCATATGTCTAAGTGCCAAAAAATGATATCACAAGTTGACATGCACTAGAGATTATGATCTCTATATACCATAAATTGATGAATGCCATCAAGGGATGGAGTCATGATGAAAGTTACATTCCCTAAATAATCAACAAGGATGCTTTATTTTTTTATTTTGGCCTGTTAATAATTCCTCTCTTCAATCTAAAATGAGAAGCTGAAGGTCTTCAAATATTTCATCCTAAATCCCCAAAGATGCATTCGCGCCCATATTGGCCAACTTGTTCGCCACCCTATTTTCTTCTCGGTAAGTGTGAGAAACCTTAAAATCTTCAAAATTTATTAATAGTCCTCTAATTTTCTGAATTTATTTATTGAGTTGCAATGCTTCCAACTTACCTTTCTTTATTCCATTAATGATTATCTTCGAGTCCCCTTCAAGATGGACTCTTTGAATGCCCAAGTTTGCTCCTAAAACTAGAGCCTCTTTTGTCACACATTATTTTTCCACATTATTTGTGCCATAGCTCAATCGTTTGGCCATGAAGGCAAGAGTATTGTCCTTATAATCTCTCGCTACACAACCATACCCCAAGACCCCTGACTTTCCCCTAGCAGCCCCATCAAAGTTTATTTTAACCCATCCATCCTTTAGTGGTGTCCAAAATACCTTTTCCCTATTCAAATTAGGATTAGCCCTACCAATCCCATTAATGGGCTAGATCAACCTAGCTATAACTTTCTAATCATTTTGGTAGTAAAATCATTCAATCAAGGTTGACCTAATAGTCATATTGTAAAACCTTTAATCAAGGTGAAATTTTGATGGGATGTTTTTCAAGACAAGGTCACACCTAACAGTTTGTTTTGTAACCTATAACAAGATTAACTCTTAATCAAGCTCACTTCAGAAGAGTGAAAAAGTGGTAACATATTAATTGATCATTTTTCAAAAATTGGGTTTCCACATTAAATCCTAGTGTCATACTTGTGTGAATGTTGTTTTCATGTGTTATGTTGTTTACTGCTACACTAAAATAGAGAGTTAGGTGTTGATATGAATAAGTTGAATTATTGATAATTTGCTAAATTGAATTAGTGGATGTATGAGCTTGATTAAGTTGTTAAAATTTGTATTGGCACATCTGGACTTAAGGATAACTAATTCACCCCACCACCCCCCCCCCCTCTTAGTTATTCTAATCACTTTAATAATCATTTCAACTAGTATTCTAGGCTTCAAACAATGTAGAAATTTCTTTTAGTCTATACTTATTATTGAAATATTTTTGGTCACTTGGAAGTTATGCAATGAAGACATTTTTAGTTGTAAATGTGGATTGCTTGCCAAGCTTGAAAAAATACTCATCTATCACAATATTTCTTTATAGGTCACCCTTATCATGAAGGTGGATTAGAATAAATTTTTAGATGTTCTCGTTGATGGTATTGTTCAAGTTTTAACAAAAGAGGTTGCTCATGGGTAGACATATATTCAGAAACAAGAAGAACATGCATAAACCTTTCAACAATCCCTTTATCATCTTATGAGGTAGTTAAATGATGTCTTAGATATAGAAAGATACAAAGTCATACCAGTTTGTGCTAATCCACTAGTTTTCATTCTACCTCACTCCAAAACAACAACAAAAATAAATGTCAACACACCCATATAGTATTCATATATAGAATGATAGGATCCTAATATGTATGGAATTCCCTAGGATGTGGACAACATGGGTAGACATGAGGAATAATGAGTTACGATCAAATATATACATGCTTTTTTGTACTTTGATATGTGATACTATTATTTTCATGGTAGATTGGTAAGGAATTGTGATTATGCTCTCCATCTCATGAGCATAAATTTATTTATGTTAAACCATATGTAGGATACTCTATATTTGAAGTGTGATTGCCATTGTATCTAAAGATCAACTTATCAATGCCCAATACAACCACTAGACCTATTAAATCAACAACAAGCAGTTAGTCCCTTGTTACAAATCTTGAGGAGACCATTGACCATTTTTCTAGCAATCTCCCCCTCAACATTACCTGAGGGGATTCAAACCTATGACCAAGCTCTGATGCCATTTGTTGCAAGTGTGGTTTCCATTGCACCAAAAGATTAACCTTTTAATACTTGATACAACCACTAAACATATAGAATCCATAAGAGGTAGTTAACCCACTGTCATGAATCCTAAAGAGAGCCTTGACCATTTTGCCAAAAATTATATATTGTTGACTTCATTATACTAAATAGGAAAAAAATCAAATGATTGAAAAAATATATGATAAATTAAATTAAATATTTTTTAAAAATAATTAAGTCGTGATTGAATTATACTATTAATGTTAAAAAAATTAATCATATTCTTCTAAATATAATAATGGCAATAGATCTCAAGCATCCATGAAATAAAGTTTATTATTGATGAGAGAAGAGTGTATGATTTATTTAATTCAATCTTGGAATGGAAAATTCCACCACCTTATATACCTGTAAACACCCATGTCAAAATGTGTCACAAAGAATTGTAAGGTGTAGGTGATGAAGGACACTACCCTTGACAACCCAAACACACAACAAAATAAAATAAATAAATAAGAAAATGCAACAAAGGAATAGTTGTTTCTATTATCCCAAAGAAATAATTACATTGTTATGAAAATGACATGGTACAACTACATGGGCATTCCTATTATAATAATTTGTTAGTTGGAGTCAAAACTTGTATTGGTAGAACTCTCTTTTGTGATCCTTGTTCAACTTAATTTCAATGCATAATTTTCTTAGATTGTTGTAGAAGGTGAAATCCCCCATTTTTGGGCATCAAAACCCCAATTGACAATTTATTTACTTAGAAAAATATTTTACTAGATTTCTAGTAGATTAACTTTAGGATAGACAACTTTGAAACCAATTGTTGAATCATTAATCATCATATATTGGTCAACTTTTGATATGAACTCAAGCTTCTAAGGTCCTCAAATTTTCATTTAAGATTTTATTAGAGACATTTCATAGAAAATTCCAATATCTCTTAAATGCCCCATAATACTGGGGGAATTCTTTCAATATTTTAGAAAAATATGTGTAAGATGTTCAAAATTAACCATGTACTAAACAAATAGTAACCATGCCAACATAGCCTTTGCTTAAATATTAACTAATATTTTTGGGTGATGCAAGATTGAACTTACAACCTAGATACTCCTACATCATGAATGATAACTATTTTCCAAAAAGTGGTTATAAAATCAAACTAGCTCTGAAAGTTATGCTACTTAAGATAAACAATAAAATCCCTTCAAATACATTAGTGAGAGTCTTGAAACCCATTTGAGGGCATATTCTTTGAATATTCCAAGGTAGGAAAAAATAATATAAAGGTGGTCAATCATAAAAGCAGGTTTACGATTTTTAGAACCTTCTAAGGTTGCTAAACTTCTGAATATAAAGAAGACAAACAGGGGTTACCGAGGGTAGTTTTGATGACACATGTAAGCATGCTTTCAACATCTAAGGTTTTAAACTTTGCAAATTAGTCAGGCAGGGAAATTGTTTTAGTTTCTTGTCAGTTTTTGTTACTAAAAATGTCTTTTTAAGGTTTGATATTGTGTTGAAATCAAACTTGAACCATGGGTTTCAAGTTCAAGTTCAAGTTCTAAGGTTCAAAGTTTGAAGGCTCAACATCTACAATTCAAGGATGCATATTTAGAAGTTCAATATTTGAGAAAGATGAAACAAGTTGAGGTTCAAAATTTGGATTCATTAGAGGTACACCATTAAAAGTTCAAGGTTCAAATTATAAAGCCAAGTTCAGAGGTTTAGATGCATGGTTCAAAATTGCAAGTATTTCAACAACTCGAAGTTGCACAGGGCTGAAGTTTAACATACAAAGTTCCAAATCTAAGTTCAGTCCTAGAACTCAAAAGTTTATAAATCCATGACTTAGTCAAGATCAAAGATGTAGTTCATATTCAAGGGATCAAATGGTTTTTACTCACAAAATTAGTTGGTGACATACTCATTATCAGGTAAGAAGGTATTATCATTGTTTTTCATGGGGAAGTGTCACATTCCTATCATATCCATAAACAAGAAGCTACGAAACATGATTAAATGGAGATATTCATATTCATGGATTAATCTATATCAATTGATATTCACCTACATAATACACATAATCAATTGAGTAGAACTTGTGGGGAGTTGTAATGGAGATATTCACCTTCACAAATTAATCTATCTCAATTGATATTCTCCTACATAATACGCACATGATCATTTGAGTAGAACTCATGGGGAGTTCTATGGAAATGGTCGAACAACTTAAATATCACACACTAAATGGTCAAATGGCTTAGAAATCACACACTAAGCTTCATTCCTACAATAAAAGTGTTAAATTATCAAATTTGACTTATTTTTCCCAAGCTTATTTCTTCTTGAGTTTGTGATGTTTAAGAGTGGCCGAAAATGGTATCACAGCTTCACCCATAAGTATATAATGTAGCTAAGAAGTTGTGGCCAAAAAAAAAGGATATAAACCATTCGAGATTCATCTACACAAGGTAGAAATTGGAGATAATTGCTTCTCTTAAAAGCTTGGGTTGGCCTCATAAAAGATGGTGCAAACCAATACATATGGATCGGGTCAAATTAATGATCATCATCTACAAATATATATAAGTAAAACTATCTGTGCCATGTCTTGTCAGCCGAAGAGTCTATAGGAGGATCGACATTCAATCTTAATTCCATAGACACATGAACGCCCATGCATTGAGGGTGCCAAAGTTGTCGATGCCCAAGTGTGCGATGTTGTAATTGCATATCTTCAATCTCAAACCGTACCCAATAAGCTTCTTCCTATTTATCAGGAAATGGGTTCAAACTGCAATCAAATTGCAACTGCGAAGATGCTTGGCAACATTGAAATCTGCCAATGTTGATGGTGTTACATTGGCCATTTAATATATCAATATGAAGATGTGGACTTTGTAGCCATGAATATATAAGAAATAGACTACCATTGTGAATGGGAATTTGGCAAAACATTGACAATACATGTGAACTATTTGATAGAATGTGAGCGGCATTGTACATCAAGTGTTCTTATTTAACAAATGTCCAACCCAATATGTGGAAGCATAGATAATGGTGTATTTGTTCAACCTTATATATTTTTTTGTTAGAGATTGTCAGTCCAAGCTTCATGTTCCCATTTACAACTCAAAGATATGATCAAATGTGAAGATGTTACATATTGTTTCCTATCCAATTCATTGATTAAAGGAGGCAGGCATGGCTATAATATATATGAGTTCGCTCTCATGTAAAAAATCATCGAGCGCCATAAGAGATAATTCATGATTTTGATAGCAATTAGATAATATGCCCAATTGCCAAGCTAGTGAGTGATTGAAAGAGTGGACAATAAACATAATCAGGTTACATGTTTAAAACTCCACTTTCCAAGCCGCATGGAGCCTCATTGGGTGATCGTTAATCAAATTATACTCCTAGAGATACAAGGAAAGCATGTAATCTATTTTTTAGAGTGTCTCCAGAAGAGAGCCCAAGTATAGTTGATAAAGGTTGATGTATGTAATCGATGTGCTTGATGTTTGTTACCACATCAGGTTAGTGATGCTAGGTGTTGGTAAATAGATTTTCCCAACACAGATGGAATGATATATGTGTTTTTTAGAGGAAATAATAAGTTAACTCACCAATTTTTAGAGTTTGTACAAAACAATATGGAACTCTCTGCTTATATGTAAGTATTTCAATATTATTAAGCACAACTACCTTTTTAAAAGATATTCACTAGTTTCTCATTACAAGAGAATGCCTTTCATAAGTATTTTTACCATAAAATACTAAAAAGGTTATAACACTCAATTCATCAATATAAAAAGAATGTACAGTTTGAAAAATCGTTCAAATTTAATAACAATAATCATCCACATGAAAATGAATCACACATTGAATGGACAATAGTTTCTATTTGAAAAGCTCCAATCATAAAACTAACAAAATTTTATATAATCCTTATGTCAAAGTTCTTACTTTGAATTCAAAAGCATAGATACTAATTAAAATGAGTTCCGCTTTGTATCTACTATGAGAACATTTTCAAGTAGCCATTTATTACATATATAATCTTCTTAGGGCTCAATAAACCATAATCCAAAATTACCCCACCAGGAGTTAATAGTTTTTAGTTACTTAACTACGCAAACTACTAAATCATAATAAATTAAAGAAACTAAAACATGGCATTCATTGCCAACTAGATAGCTCCAAGTGTCATCATGTCCTAGGATTTCTCTACGGAAGCAGAAAAAAGTCTGGCTGATTTCTAGTTTAATAGCTTTTAGTTACTTAACTACGAAAGCTACTAAATCATAATAAAGTAAAGAAATAAAAAACATGGCAATCATTACCCACCAGATAGCTCTAGGTGTCATCATGTCCTAGGATTTCTCCACAGAAGCAACATTAAGTTTGGCTGATTTCTAGTTCTTATATGTAGAAGTGAAGGTAGAGATAATTGACTAATGAGGTAGACCAACATATGCAATCCTTTGCTTCCACACCTCATTTTCTTTACAAAGTTTTCCAACCTTTACTTCATGCATTTCTAGGTATTTATGATTAATTATTAGCATAGCTTCTATGTGGGCTATTTTGGAGAAATCTTGCTTTGTTGGCATTTTCTTTTCTTTCACCTCCATGAACTTCTTTTGCAAGTCTCTGATAATCTCTTCACTGGGAGAGATTGAATCTTTGCCTTCCTTAGCCTATTTCTTATGAAACCATTTAAGGTCACCTTGGATAATGTCATCTATTTCTTTGAGCCTATTGAGAAACTCTTTGATTTTAGAAATCCCTTGTGTGATAGCTTCATTCCTCCATTCCATCCAATCTTTGATCACATAAAAGGTTTTGTCATCCAATCCTGTCACCAGCTGCTTTGCAAGGAATTTCTACAAATCGTACTCTTGCACCTAATTCATCCATGAAATATCTTTAACCCAGTTAGCCTTTTCTTTCTCATAAGCATCAACATTTGATTCTATTTTCCAGCTGAGGGAGCACAGTAGGGACCACATGGTCGCAAGGCAGTTGCGAGGAGGGGTGTCGTAGCAGCACAGGTGCCACCACAGATGGGAGCTCAGATACAAGCATAGGGACAGGTACCACCATAGAGAGGATCTGAGGTGTAGGCATAGGCACAGGCACAGGCACAAGCACAGGTGCCTCCATGGAGACAAGTACCAGGAGAGGAGCTGGACATAGTCAGGGCTGAGCGGGATAGTCTACGGGCAGAGGTTGCCAGGCTACAGGTAGAGGTACAGCTGTAGAGAGCCAGAGCAGATAGCACATAGGAGGCACTAGCAGCCTTACAAGCATGAGTAGATGCCGAGGATTTTGGGGGTATGGTTGTGTGTGCTGATGCTGAGGAGCAAGCGAGGTTACAGGGAGAGGTGGCTACCTTGCATGTCGAGCGAGCGACATATCAGGCTCAAGTTGATGAGTACCACAGGCAGCGTGATATAGCAAGGCAGATGGTTACGCTGGGGGCCAGCATGATAGTGATGCAAGAGGCCATCTCAGCCAGGTGATCTGAGGCACGAGTAGTATGAGAGGCAGCCTATTACAGGTCACTCTATCATGATGTTGTACCTGCTGACCAGCGACAACCTAATTTTGAGAGAGGGGCTAGTTCCTGGACCATAGGTGGCAGAGCTAGATCAAAGCAGTCAGTAGGGCAGAGCCGACCACCTCGAGGGGGTGACACAGGAGGAGCAGGACCCTCTTAGCATGGCTCCTGGATTTTGTATAGAGATCTGATAGTTTGACAGATATGTGCAGATGATGCATTTGTATTATATGATTCTATATGTATTTGGACTGTACAGACATTGATTCTTTTGTGATATATATAGATGACATGAGTTGATGATTCTATATGTGTATGAGTATTTATGATGCATATGTATGGATTTTATATGATGCTTATGAGACTGACGTTTATGATGCAGGATTTGATGTATCTTTTCTATTTACTATATGATGCTTAACATGTGTGATGCAGATTGGCTAGCGATTATGATATGTATGTGCCCCTAAATGTAATGGTGATGCTAAAATGAAGTAGATTATCTAATGAGCACTAAGAAACTTAATTTGACGAATAAACTAATGCAATCTATACTGAACAATTAATGTAACTTAAAAGGATGAAAAATGAACACTCCATCTAAAGATGCAACCTAATGAATATCTGTCAAAATCATCATCCATAAAGATCCAGGAGCATAGCATAGGAGGAGGACATAAATAGAACCTTGTCTCAAGCACGACTCGAATGAAACCCTATACTACATGGACCCTAACTAAGTGAAAACAAGGGATTCTGTTGTGTTTATATGGAGAGCACACCATTATTTTTATTTTGCAAAAGAGTGTATGCATTATATGCTATAGAAGCATAAATGTTCAAAACCCCTTTGCGTAATTGCCCCCATTGTGGTGGGCATTAATATCCGAGACAGACACACAGTAAAAATCATAAAAGACATAGAGAAAATACAACAAACCAAACAAAAGAGACTTCATGACCAAGGAGTCATTTATCTCACAGTTCCTGCCAAGAGCTTTAAGTCTGGAAAAGTGAAAGTCCCTATATCACCTATAGGAAGGACTCAACCTATGGGGAAACGTTGAATCAAGCATTTTGTGATAATATAAATGTGATTCCCGCAGGGATTGTGAAATGAACGAACTTCCCGAATCATCAAGCCTCGACAAAGTGATTTTATGTGTATCCAAGTGTGGTTCCATTATTAGAGATAATATCTTGAGGTATACCAAAGCGAAAAATAATATAGTTTAGGATAAATTTAGAAATTTTCTTGTCGGTGATGTAGGTTAAGGGAATGGCTTCAACCCATTTTGTGAGATACTCAGTTGTGGCAATAATATACTTGCGTCCATTAGAGGAATTAGGATACACTTGAACAACAAGATCAAATCCCCAGTGAGAAAAGGGCCATGGTGTGATGGTAGGTTGCAAGCCTTGGGCGGGAGCGTGTATCAAATTGCCATGCTGTTGAGAAGGGACACATCTTTTCACAAAATAGTATGCATCTGCTTCCATAGTGGGCCAATAATAACCTGTCCTAAGAAGCTTTTTGGCTAACGTAAAGCCACTAGAGTGGGCACCACAAATCCATTGGTGAACCTCTTCTAACACCATTTTGGCTTCATCTGAATTGAGACATCGGAGGAGAGTTCCATCAAAGTGTTTTCGGAAAAGGGTATCACCTATAATTGTATAGCGAGCAGTTCGACGAATAAAGGTCTTACTTTGGTTTGGAGTGAGGGTTATGGGAATAGTTTCATGACATAGGTAGGCAAAAATGTCAGCGTACCATGGAGACTCAGGACCAACAATCTCGCACACCACTTCAGAATCATTCTGCTCATAAGCAGGAGTAACAAGATTCTCAACAAGAAACTCACATTTTGGACTGTATTCTGGCATGACAATCATAGAAGCAATAGTGGCCATGGCATCTGCTACTTTATTGTTAGCCCTTGGAACTTGTTGAAAGACAATTTCTATAAAGTGTTGCTTAAGATTCTCAACTATTCAGCGGTAGGGCAACAATTTCTCATCTTTGGTGTGATATTCATCAGTCACTTGTTTAATAACCAGTTGTGAGTCTCCAAAGACAAGAAGATTCTTAATATTCCATTTAATGGCTTGACGCATCCCTATCACTAATGCTTCATACTCAGCTATGTTATTTGTACAAGGGAATGAAATTTTGTAGGACTTAGGAATTAAATCCCCTTGTGGCGTTACAAACAAAATGCCTGCCCTCGATCCATTTTGTGTGAAGGATCCATCAAAAATAGTTTCCATGATATACTAGGGGCTATAGTCATAATGGTATCATCTGGAAAGTCTGCCACAATAGGGTGACTGCCTGGAAGAGGTGCTTTAGCTAACTAATCTGCAATGACTTGTCCCTTAATATCTTTACGATTCTTATACACAATGTTGAATTCACTTAGAATTAAGACCCACTTTGTTGCTCGACCAGTGAGGGCGGCTTTTGACAATAGGTATTTGAGTGGATCAATTTTCGCAATGAGAAATGTAGTATGATTAAGCATATAATGGCGTACCTTCTGTGTACAGAAGACTACGGCCAAACATGCTTTTTTAATAGGAGTGTAATTCAGCTCATAACCAATTAGTGTTCGACTGAGGTAATATATGGCTTGTTCATTTCCATTATCATCTAATTGTGCCAAGAGTGCTCCTAAGGCAACTGAAGTAGCTGAAATGTACAAGATCAATGGTCGTCCTACTACTGGAGGGACTAAGACTGGAGGATTCCGTTGTGAAATGTGTGGTCAAGTGTTCCATTCCCACCGGGCGTGCCAAAATGTGTGCTGGAAAAATGTGCAAATTGCTGGAAGCCAAAGGAATTGAGCTATTTTAAAAGAAATTCACAAAAGAAACCAACAAACCAAAATTCCAACCACCTCTAATACTCAACAAGGGCAGCTCTGTGTAGCCATTGTTGGTGTATCTCTGATGGAGGGTGTGTTTGGTATGCTCTCACAAACACAACAATAAGTAAATCCCTTGTGTGGAAGTGCAAATGTGAGTGTGAGTGCAAAGTGAATGTGCAATATGATCCTAGACTATATGAAAAGAAGAATACTTTCAAAATATGACTATGGAGGAAGTCACACTCAAAGTTATTCTATGATGCAATGAACATGAAATGATGAAAACTACCTATGAATGCAAGGTATAACTAGAATGAAATCTGAAGCTAGAATGTAAACTAAATATGCAAGATGTAAGATATAACTAGAATGAAAGCTAAACTAGAATGTAAACTAAATATGCATGCACAACAAAGACTAAGATGCAATACCAAATGTAAATCTTACCAACTATCAAATCACTAAGATGCAGCCTATGAACTCCATATGAAAATGTACCTATAATGCAAGCTCTTAATGTGACGATTCTAGACTCAAAGCGATGGCGTATCAATGCAATCCAATAATCCTCTATATGCAATGCTTGAGACAAGGCTTCTATTTAAAGACTCCCAGGAAACATCTAGAGGGTGTCTAGAAGATAAGGATAAGGATTAAGCACCTTATCTCCTTATCCCATATCCTTAATTGGGAGGATAAAATGATGAGGTGGAACATGTGTGTAGAAAGTTCTCAAGTTGTAGACACCATGTGCTTAAAAGAAATGCAAACCCTTATGATGAAAACTCATAAGAGTACACATACTCTTAGGCTTATAGATTAGGATAAAAATTAAATTAAATAAAATTTAATTTAATTTAGGTCTAGAAGAAATTAATAGGATATGGAGGATTTTAAATAAATAAAATTTATTTAAAAAAGAATATGTGGAGAATCATGTGTTAATATAAATTAACACATTAGAGCTAAGAAGTATTTAAATTAAATTTAAATAATTAGGCCAAAAGTGAACCTATTTAATTAAAATAATTTTAATTAAATAAGTAGAAGAATGTGATCATTATTAATTAAATTAATAAAGTCATTCGGGACAATTTTTAGTGTATACATTACCATTATAGCATGCTTCATCTGTAATGACCCAATTCTATTAGAAAACATATCACATATGTCTTTCTAGTGCTTTTAGACAAGTTTTTGACAATGATCAGTTGTCTACATAGCTCCAATAGAGCAACATTGTGTAAGCAGTAACCAGGTAACTTAAGAGGTTTGCCATCAAAAGCACCAACTTTGAGATAGGTGAACCTAGGGAACTCGATGTACTAGCAACCATAGCTTTCAACCACCTGCATGGCTTCTTCTAAAAGCTTACAATTTTCCTTTCCCTTGAGTTCAAATACCTGCCTTCCCAAAACACATAATTGATTATCCTCAATTCTTGGGAGGGCTTTCTAGCCTAAAAATGTTTATAATATTGATGTATTGTCATATCTTCCATCCATGGTTTGTGAGGAAGACCTTCCCACCCCTTTGAGACAACCAAAATATAGATAAGGAAAGATGACATGAAGAAAGGAGCAAATTAGCCAAACCTAAGAGCCCTTTATGTAATCCTTCTACTATCAAATCAATCCATTCAACAAATATCTCACCTCCTACAATATTGTGAATGAAGAAATACATCCAGTCCTCCTAGTGGAAAGCATGCTCATTCCCTTTCACCTTATTCAAGAGGAAAACTATATCAACAATTTCCTCAATAAAATGTTCAATAGTTAGAGGTTTGGTTAACTTTGACCCTCCCATTGTTGGCTTCAAAAGCCAAATTTGTGCAATCATGAAGTTGTAATCTTTCTTGTTCTTTTCATACAGTCACACTGCTTCTTCAAAATTCTAGGGCTCATAAGGTTCTTTGTGAGGAATTTCCAAGTCTGATACAACAATTGCTCTTTCAATTCTTACTAAGACTTCACTTGGAAACTTCTTTATACACCAACTTTGAGGGTCATAGTGATTTGCACATTCTATTACTCACTTAGGACATTCCATAGCAAGAGGAAAATTTACAGCCTCTAACAATCCGCTACTAGTTAATTTTTGAGCTATGGTTCCATTCTAGGCACTTCTGATTCTTTCTACTAACTCCATTAAATTTACATTTACTAAAAATGTATCTTGAATTTTAGGGAGAGAACTCAATAAACAAGTTTTTTTTTAGGTTTCAGGAGTTTTGGCCAAAACAAGGTCATGTTAATTTGAAAGTGAAAATGATCCACTAAATACAACTGCTTGAAATTCTTAAAGAAAAACCAAAAATGGAAAACCATAGGAAATATTGCTTTGTACTCACCAATTTCACATGCCAAATCAGTCCTGCAAATCCTTACTAGCTTTGTTGCTCCAAACTCCAGAATATCAAATTTAGGATAAATGGCAAAGTCATTACTACTTAAGGTGCAAATTATAAGAAATATCACAAACATATATGGGAATGTGAAATCATTAATATATCTGTGTGATGATTTATTTGACAAGACACTTTAGTCTTTTCAGTTAAATTCCCCTATCAAGTCGGCACATAGTCTCACATTTGAATGACCTCAACATGCAATCGCACTCCATTCAGTGATGACTTGTACTTTAACACGTGTCTTTACAACTGTCACTGTCATCATGCTTTCAACATCAGAACATGATAATGTGTACAATTTTTCCAAAACTCTGCTCTTAAATTATTTTTGAATTAATACTTGTAGGAAAAATGAGGCAACAATCTTTTATAATTTTTTTTTTTTGAAGTTGAACTTGAAGTTGAAAATCTCAAGTTCAAGTTCCACTTCAACTTGTCAGATTGATGGACTATGCGTCGAAGACTAGGAGCAAAGAAGTTTTTAACTTTTAAACACTCCTATACAACTTGATTTGAACCTGGACTTGAATTAAAAATGAAGTAATGGTTCAAGTTCAAGTTCAACTTTGGAGGAATGCAAAACAAAAATGTTTGAAATAAGAAGGATTATTAAGAGTGTAAAACTAGGTAACTCCACATTTGGATCATGTTCATTGCCCAATACCACACAACATCAATAGTGGATCTTATTGAATTGCCCCAAAAGGAGAAATACCATTTGGATCTGGTCATAATCTTGTTGGAAATGTAAGAGATTAACTAAGAGGGGAGGGGTGAATCAGTTACCACAAAAATAAATCTGTGTCCCTTAGATGTCAATACAAACTTTCACTGATCATGAAATATTGAATAACTTAGTTAACATTAGAATTTTACTGTCACTTGGTTAACAAAGAAATCTTAAGATTATTAATTAGTTTTAATCTCTAGTAACTTAGTTGCAAAAACATAAAGCATAAGAAAATAACATGAACACAGATGACACCAAGATTTAACGTGGAAACTGAATTTGGGAAAAACCACCTTGCAACTAGTCACAATAATCTTCACTCTTCAGGAGTGAGTGTTGTTAGGAGCCAACCTGTTAAAGGTTACAAAACATACTGTTAAGTATGACCCCTTTAGATGATTTAGATTACCCTATTAGGAGTGGCTTGGTTAGAGGTCTTCAAAAACTTCAATCATGAAATGTCACCTTGTTAGAGGATTTACAAATGACTATTAAGTCAACTCTGTTAAGATATTTCTTTACTGTTACAATGGTTAGAAAGCAACAATAATTTGACCTAATTTGTGAAGCAACTTCCTTTGTAGATTTAGATCTCTATTCTAGCTTGACCTCTGGATCCTTCATGATTAGATGTTTCTTTGCAACTTATCTTTCATACTATCTTGCTCTGCCTTTTTTCCTTTTCTCACATATCCATCATTTTCTTATTCTCCTTGTTACATTTTGTCCTCTCAACTTGACCTTTCTTATATATCACAAGCTAGGAAAAGCCATCTTGAATACCCTTTCAAAACATCAATAAAAATCCACATAGTCAGCCTCCATTAATAAAATATTTGACAATTTCATTCAGATGCCACTTGGCCAACACTAGGACTAAACACTTGGTTGACACTGTGACTTCTCATTGCCCAACCACTCTATCAATACTTCAAGTAGGAATCCTTTTATTAACCAACTACTTTGTTAATGCTGGAAAGTCTTGATTACCCGACTACTCAATTAATATTGAGATATACAAGGTTAACATTGCAAAATCTACATTTCTCGGTTAATACTGACATTTATTTAAACATCAATGACAATACACAATTGAATGATTATTTTCAACAAATCTGTGATTTGTAATGACATCTACAACATCTCTTACAGGAGCATGTTCAAAGTATTGGAGGTGATAGATGAATGTTTAACAAAATGTTGATGTATTCATAGCTCATATGCCAAGTCAACATAGTGGGCACTTGAGATCTGTTGATTACCGATCACAATATCTATAATTAGAGCATAGTGGAAATTATCAAAGTGAATTATAGAAAAGAACATGACGTAGAATATATTAACACCAATGCATCTAGAGCCTTCCAATTTCAGGTTTCAAATCACGATAGACATGAGAAAGACATGGTACTCAGAGTGTCTCATGAAGATGAATAAAGCGAATGTCTAATGAAGGGAATTGTTATAAAATGTCACTTATAATATTTATATTTAAGTAGAAACATTATAAAGATCCATAAAAAAAATTCAATAAGATTTTTAAAAACAAGAAGCTTTAGAAATTTTTAAAGCAATGTGTTCGGTTACCAAGAATCACTTTTGACAAGTAAATAGTCATTGGGAGGTAGATGTGAGAAAAACTAGTTATTTACAATTTCTCATCACTGGAGGGGTTCTTCTTTTTCAATTTTGGGAGTTTTATAGCTGCAAGAGGATGAGGGGAAGAATAGTATCTTGATTGTAACAAGGGAATATATGAGAGTTTATTTTATGTTTTCTACATTCTTGATTGCAAAGGGAAGACACATAATAGTCTTGTGGTTGTTTTGTTATATCTAGAAATAGGAATGAATTTCTATCATAGTTCATGTGAGTTGTATATTTATTTTTCTTGATTGGGAGTTATCATGAGGTTCTCTTCTTCACATTTCTAGATATAATCTTCCATTTTGTATCAAACATGTGCCATACTTAATCTTGTGGTTCATGTAATCACATTTTGCTGAATAATATGTTTAACTCCACTTATTTTCTCTCTAAAGTAGAAGGTTGAGTAGGTAATCTTATGGTTATTTGTTCATCCTCTTGTTTTTAGTTTGTAAATTCAATAATAGCACTCATTTCATGGTTATGGGTTAGTGTTAACATGCCTTAGTACCTTCACGTTAAAGGTATATCTAGATATTTAATTCATTTAATATCTTCTAAGAGGGAGTTGTATCTCTCAATTCAAAGGAAGCTTATCAATGCAATGATAATCTATCCAGCTGTTGGTAGAATTTATATCTTCATTTGGGCATTTTGATTCATTATTTGCATTTATTTTTTGAAAGACAAATTTGTTTACCAACAACACATATGGTGGATCTACCTTACAAATTATTTTAATAAAAATGCCCATGTAGATGTAGCATGTTATTTGATGAATAGTCTAATGCCATTTCATTGAAGATAATAGAAAGTGTTTTTGTTTTTGTAGTTGTTAGTGTCTTGAAAATTTGTACTAATTTCTCAATTGTGTTGTACGTGTTTGGGTTAGTAAGGGGAGTACTTTGCAACGAAAAAAGTCTTAAACATTGTTAAAATGGCTAGGATTTGAACTTATTATTTCATTCTTTAACTTAGATTTTCTTATTTTATCTAGCTTAGCAAATAGTCCCACCATGGTTGTCCAAACATCATGAGGAGGTGTACTATATGTAACATGATATCTCAAATCAAGAGAGATAGACAATCAGAGAGTGCCAATAGCTTTATCCCTTCAATCATTTTTTTAAATACTTTATACATCACTTGTAGGTTTTGGATCCTAGTTCAAAGTGATTTTAAGCAATCTTAAAAGTAACAAAAAATCCTAAATAGTAGTTTTTCATTCATGATAATTAAATGGAGTTAGGGGTACGATTTTGACAAATCCATAATATTATCAAAGAGTAGAACAAAATTGGAGGTGACCCCTTCAAATTGTTGATGCAAAATACAAAATTGATATCTAAGTATATTAGTGTCAGAATAGTCCCAGCAAGGATAAAATGTATTGAAAGTGTTATGTCCACTTACAATGACTAAAATCTAATAGAAAATCTAAAAACTAGACAAAAAATCATGCACTTTAAAAAATAAGACAGCTAAAAAATTTATTGTATGTGTCAAAATGAAGCCCTGAAAGTTATAGAAAACAATATTAGACAAGTACAATTAAGAAAAAACTATAATTTTGGATCATTCTAGTCACCAAAATTAGAAATAATGCCAGTGCTAGAATCTTTACAAAAATCTATCGCAAGCCCTCCCAATTTTTTTTTTGTCAAAATGAACACTTAAAATGAGCAAGATATGAGCCTTCAAAGTTGGAATAAAAAATCAAAAAGATAAATGATAAAGACGGAGAATTTCCAAAATATTTTGACATTAGAAAATCACTCAATTAAATTTTAAAGTTATGCGACTGTCACATAAAAGATAATTTTTCATGTTTGAATGGATAGACAATCATTAATCTTAGCACCATGGAAATTTGCATGTCACAGAAGATGATTTTGACTGGGTAAACAAACTACTTGTGTATCATTGATGTCTTTTTCTTTGGTAGTAACTATGTGATGATATGGTTCTAAACATGTGGTGTGTTCTAATTAGGTCTAGGTTTTATTCCACGTGAAGTCTTTTCCACTTGTAAGGACTATGAATCTCACCACTTATCTATGTTGTGTGTATTGTATGTTCCCACATGGAACTCTATCTTGTGAGTCATGGGATCATTAGAAGATATCATGTATCCACTAGTATATGTTTGTGTGGCCAAATTTTTTTTTTTTTTCTGAAGTAGCATCGATATGTGTTGATGTAGTTATGTTTTCTTGAAGCAACATAATTATGGGGAAGAAAGTCATGTGGATTTTTCTAGAAACCAAGGGACTTAGCATCACATTATTAGTGGCAGGATATATATAGCAGTTTATAATTAAATATGTACTTATTTCCTACAAAAGAATTCATCAGTGGCTTGATATTCCAACATGTCATTTCCAATGACCCTGAAATTGTATAGTTCTAAGAAATGTACAATCATTATATTCTTAGTCTCCTATACAAAACTAATAAATGATAGAGGCTAGGTATGGGTCTTGAACAAAATATATTTATTAAAAATAAATAAGAAGATAATTATGATATTGTATTTGTATGTATGTGATCTATGATAAACCAGATTTGAGTGAGTTAGTTAATCTCATTATTGTCTGTATCTGTGAGATACTTGAAGAACTTTTATATTCTGTATCTACATAGTTGAAGTGATTGAACTTCATATACTACTGACTTATCGATTGTTTGGTATTGATAATCAGAAGTTTAAGAGTCCTGTGTATTTGTTTTAGCTTTCTATAAAAGGGTCTATATTTTGTGGGGCTGGATTTTCCACCCCTGAGTAGGAGGGTTTTCTCAAGATAACTTATTGTGTCATTTGTTATCACATTCCTATATTCTAGTTCAAAAAAATTAACAACCAACAGTCGTAAATAACATGTGAAAGTACTAATGACTCCTTTAAACCATCTAAGCTCATTGGTAAATTATTCCTCTGATCAGGTTGACACTAACCTGTAAAGCCAACACCAATTGCATTGTAAAAAAAACCCAAAATGGAGACATTACACGACCTACAAGTTTGGACCTTGTTACTGCTTTTTGGATGTCTATTTTTAAACTAATTAAACTTTAAATAGCACCAGTGAGCATATTTTTACTGGGAAGTTCATATTGCTGAAGTTAATTGAAGATAAATGCTAAGGTTATCTAATTAGACTCATTAAAAGATGATTGTCTTGCACTATTGCATATTGCAAATATATGTTACATTAAGGGCTTGCTTTTCTGCCTTTTTAACTTCTGATGTAAACCTTTCCTTGCATTTGAGTGCATATTGTCAAGATTATAGCTACAGTCAGATTGATTTAATCATAAGATACAATGTTGATATAATAAAGATTATATATGTATAGTGCATAAAGGATTATCAAACAACAAAAATGAAAGGTATCTGCAGGCAAAACAAACTTCATCTCAGCTATGGGAATGAAAGAAGATAAGGTATCACAAATAACCTACTACCAAGTATACTCGAGTCAATGGAATATAAGGATTGACTCATCAAACAAGACATACATTGATACCTATTATTGAGCATCCACACTATGGAAGAGAATTAGGTCTACTATCATTTGAAAACTTGTTCTACGGACCATATTTTAAATACACAATGCAGAAACTAGAATTGAACAAAATTCTCTTCACACAAAAACCTACCATTGCTGAACTATAAAGGAAGATGAATATTAATAGAAGTTATCTTAGAGATTCATTCGAATGCTCCAGCAATATTCTCTATTGTTAGTGTTGGTACTATAAGCATTAATGATTAGACTCAATTTAGACATCAATATATATTATCCATTTTTCTATAGCTTAGGATGACACCTCAATCAATGAATAAAAATGATTGATAGAAATAATCAATAAGGAAGGAATCACATAAGTCAGGTCCAGTCGGAATTAGTGACTAGTATAGAACCTCACAATTATATATCATAAAAAATATTAGTTTCTCTTTCAGCTATCAAACAGAAATTCAACTCTAGGGTAAATTCATTAGTCGCAGATGACTATGATGGAAAAAGAGGGATTACAATTTATAAATCGAATAATATCCCATATGATTGGAATATAATCAGACAATGAATATCCAACCAAGGAATACACATGGAAGAATACATAGTCAATGGTACGAATCAAGATTTAGACTTTGTGTCTATTTAGCATATGTCAAAAACTATTGATGATCATTATATACAAATAACATGCTAACAAAGAATAAGTATCGACCCAAGGAATAATATTAAATCAACTATTTTGGGTATTTTTTGAAAGGTGAAGACACAGAAGAATTTTGTGATGCTTATTATTGATATAATCACTGAATTGGAGAAAAGGGAATCGATTCATCACTTAGAACATACGATTAGTATTTTTTCCACATATAAACAAACAATGATGGGGGTCTCATAGGAAGTCAGTCCATTTCTTACGTAGTTGAGGAGTTTAATGAAAAATCCAAACTGATCCAAATTAACACAAGACACTATTAAAGACTATAATTATATCATCCCAATCTATGATAAGTCAATAACCAAGATCGAACTAGACAGCAATCATATTTGAGGACATTGATTATTGTGAAGAAAATGGTTTGGAAATGTCATCATAACAAAAATATGGTCTCTAGTTGTATAAAAAATTGATAGCATAATTTTAGTGATAAGGAAGTATGAAATGGGAATGTTGATTCAATGAGTAAGAGCGTAAGAGTGTAACATCTATTGTCAAAATAAGATACTTATATTATCACCCTAAACACATTGAGAGAAAACTTACCAAAAGGAAGGGGTCATCACAGCAGTAGTTGAGATAGGAAATACGTGATCCAGTTGAACAATGTTTTGTTAATAGGGATGGTAACAATCATGTTCATCTTCAGAAGAGACAAATATCATTAAACACTTCTAGAATATATCTAACATAAAGTCAAATTTGGAAAAATTTGCATATTTGGAACAATGTTCACTATCGCACCATATGATAGAGGGGCTACATCAATATTATGGGAGGGATACGACCATTCACCATAATACTTGTATCATGCATGGAGGCTTATGATGGATTTGGGGATGTTTTCAATAGCAGTTACACATTTTCTAGACCTGTCAATCTGAAATGACTTGAACACCTCATAGTATTACTAGAACTTTTCATGTGATATAGAGTTGTTCAAATTGACTAAGTATGTGTGAATTTTACATTGTGGGGGGTGAATAATTACCTTAACCAATGCTTCATTCCCATTGGAGGAATTTTTTGTTTTAATGTAGATATGGACCCTCGTCTGTAGATAAGTACTTTTTTTTTGTTTTTTAACATTCATCTACTCACCATAGCTAACTCCTATTTATAATTCTATACATACGATAAGAGTTATTTGCCTTGATTTTTTTCCTTTATGCATGAGGATATTTGTACAAGAAAAGAAGGCTGGTACTTTACACATGCTACCAAAATATTGTGTAGACTTAATCTTATGGTAGGCTCAAAAGAAGCTGTGATCTAAAATTCATTAGTCATCTAATGATCAGGCTGGATAAATGAGGCTCTTGAAGCGAATATCATTGAAGATTGATATTATGAGCATTCTTCCATTAAGAGGGAGTCTGACACTTCTTCAAAGGCAATGTAGGAGCTCAAATGATTGATATTTAGAGGGAGTCTAAAAATATGTGTGTGACTACATGATTTTGATGGGCTAGCTCGAGTATACTTCATGAGGAAGTAACGATTTGTCACAAAAAAGTCGTAAGATTGATATTATATTGAGAGGGAGTCCAACAGGCATCCTTGTTTGAAGAGAGCTTAAAAGGAAGAAACTAGAGGACCTGAGTTCCCAGGATCAATGTTCAGAGGGAGAATTTTGATGTGAGGGAGAATTGAGGTGAAAGCCTTTGTACCACCCTCTGACTTGCTTCATGGTGGTTTCTATTTTGCATATGATATGTAATGAAGGTGACAATCTTTCATTGACATATATAAATAGAAGGTAATCATTGTAAGATGACAATCTTGTAAATGGTAGACCTATTATAATGATAGACTTCATTAAGTTGTTGTCCTAGAGTGTCAAAAGTCATGATAACAAATTTATCATAACAAGCTTCAAGTTGTTGTCAGAGAAAGATTAAATTTTTGAAATTGTGTTATGAAAGGTGATGATCTTTCATATGTGTGAGGTCTCTATTGTAAGGTGACAACTTTAAAAATAGTTGATCTATCTCCTAACACCAAAATGTGTTGGAGAAAGTGTTATCATGGTTCTTTTGGTGTGAATATATGGAAATAAATACAAACATGTTTTTGTGGTATATGAATTTGGTTCTTGTACTCTACATGGAACTCGACAAACTTAGCATTAAAAAGAATCACGATTGGAAATACATGGTTTCATAGACTTAGCATTAAAAAGAAACACAAATGGAAATATGTGGTTCGGTAATCTTCTTACTTGACACTATGGATATATCTTGGAATGCTCTGAGGTTGGGATAGAAGACTCCACTATTGATTATGATTTCCGCAGGCAAGGAACATGAAAGAGAAGAATGAAAGAGCAATAGTATCAGTAGGAAATAAATCTTTGTCACTTATAGAGCCACCGATAGCAATGAGGAAGAATGAAAGAGTGGGTTGTGATATGATTATGAGACTATAAAAAAAGAAGAGCTTGACTCTACGGCTTCCTTCAGTTACAAGAATCCATTTGAAAGCCATTCAAATCGATTAAAAAGAAAGAAAAGGAGGGAAAGAAAATAAAGAAGAATGAGAAGTTAAAGAGTTATTATTATTATTTTATTATTATTATGTATTCTTATCTATGTTCATGTGTACCTATTGATAAGGTGGCATCATTAGATTATAATTTATAATGTATTGGTGTCACCTTATTTTTATATACATATGTTCGTATTTGAGAGTGTTTAATAATAATTAAATAATAAATTCTTTGATAATTCTTTTAAAAGTAAGAATTATGTTTAATTTATACTATTTATTATAATGCTCCTTTTATAGCTCATGCGGTTCCACCATGTAACATGTCGAATCCTAGTAACCTTGCCAAGGTAGTCTTTAGGTCAACTATCAATTCTAATGACTGGACCATTCGATCATCCCCTTCCAATGACCCCATTTAGCAATGCTTCCCCTTTCTTCAGTCTTCTTCTTGCAATCACTCAAACATTCTTGCCAAGACATTAATTTAAGATATATTAATTGTTAATTCAAAACCATTGTTGATCATCTAGTGACCTCTAGATATTCCATCAATGTCTAAATAACTAACTCATTTCACATGATCATGAAAATATTGTAGTATTAGTTAATACCACATATATGCTTCACATGATCAGGGAGAAATAAATTGATACAATGGCTATAATTAACTAACTCACATCACATGATTAGGAAGAAATAAATTTATACAACGGCTATAATTAACTAACTCACTTCACATGATAATAATTCGTTAAACCAATAGCTAGGTTCAATTTAAAATTTAGGGCAAAAATTTGGGATGTAACAATAATTGCTTCAATTCTATTTTGCTAAAGAGGGAGTGTTGATAAATTTGGCCTCATAGTAAATTGAAGCCAATTCCATATGTAATATATGTTAATATATATGTGTGTGTGTGTGTGTGGATGGATTTATGTTGATATCCTTAAATATGCCATTCCAGGAATATCACATAGAGATGATATATCTCCATATGCTTGAGAGCATAATGTGTTCCATACCAAATCCTCCCTAGCTAAGAGGGAGTGTTAAAGATTAGAGCTACAGTCAGATTGATTTAATCATAAGATACGATGTTGATATAATATATTATATATAATAGAATACATATGTTATATTGTGATTTATTTTGCTAAATAATAATGATTAATCTTAGAGACATGTCTCCTACTCTTATATTTATACAAGATTGGGATCTGGATTTGGAACACATCAATAAAAATGGCAGTGTAATTACATTTGTAGAAACTGATCCATGCTTTCTAACACATGTATCAAGTATTGTCCCTCCATGTTACTATACACATTTTATGCACTCACAAAGGTGTCACAATTACTTTTTAAATTCTCCTTTGATATCTATTGATTATGGTAGAGTTATTAGCATACTATTCTTTTAAAGCTTTCCTTGCATCGGATTGCATGTGTACTGAGTGTTGTCACTATATGTTATTGTACAGTTGTTATGCACATTCAAAGGTGTCACTATTAGTTTTTAAAGTTTCCTAGCATACTATGTTTTTGTAACAAAGGAATAGTCAATAGCCATTTGAGGTAGAGGCATTGTTCTGAAATCAACTATATTTGCTGCTCTCTTTTCATGAAAAGTTTTTGGAACACTTTACATATCAAATGTGTATTTGGGCCATGCCTAATACATCCAAATTGGATACAGGGATACGTGTGCCCAAGGAGGGATAGAAGAGTATTTGGCTACTTTGGACCTATGTGAAAACCAAATCAGAATCATAAGCTCCTTAATTTGAAAATTGGTTACATGAAAAAAATTACAGCAAGAAACTTAGAGCACAGACTTGAAAAGGGAGCCTTTATCAAGATCCCATTCCATCTCCACATAGTTATGATCAAAGTACAAAATACAAGGCATCGAGAAGTTCAAAATTTAGATTCACACAAAAAAAAAATTTCTTTTTTGATTCAACAACTATTAAACCATTAAATGCAACAAGGATGCACAAGAGCCAACAAGAACCATCCTAAAATTTGCTCTACAATTCTATCTTTCATTTTGATGTAGGCAAGGGATGAATAACTAGGGCCAAAGGCACACCCAACTATCCAAACCACCCTACAAGAGTTAACACAATGGAAGCAAACATGAGGAACAACACCAAGGAGAGGGAGAACAAGGATATATTTATTGATTCATCAAATATTCAGAATACATGCTCAGCTGTAAGGCCTTCTGGGTTACGGCCAATTACAAATGTACAACTTCCAGATCTTCAAATCAGCTTTTTAAATCCACATATCTCTTTTCTTTTGAACTCTCCCCAAAAATCTACCCTAACCCTAAACCTAAACACCCTACTTATACTTGCCAAAATGGCTTACGGATAATTTTGGAACATAGAGAAACCACAAGTCGGCCCTCATCAAATATAATTAACTATACCAAAATTAAATGTGAGCAAAGTTGGCCCAATTGGAACTAGGGAGAATGAACTAATGTGCAGGATTACAAAGAAACCCAGGATGCTCCTACATCAGACAACCAGGGTTGGAAAAAAAAATGATTCTCCTGAATCATGTAAGTGTCACACCTTGAGCTGAATCCAACTCAGACTGAGAAATCCATGTAGCATCTTCAATTGGTCTATTCTTCGACTTCACCAAATATTCATAGTAATCTTTTTCTCCTGTGCTCTTACTAAATCTTTGATCCAATATCTCTTCAACCTCTTTGATTTTCTTCTTAGGATAATCATCAGGTACAACAATTTCATCCTCTGACTCATTATACTTATACAAATCAGCAATATTGAATATAGGAGATATACCCATGTCATCAGATATTTCAACTTCATAAGCATTACCACTATCAAACTTCTTCAAGATCTTACAAGGTCCAAATTTCTTCATCTTCAGCTTACTGTATGTTCTAGATGGGAATCTTCCTTTCTTCAGATGAACCATCACCTCATCACCAACCTGAAAATCATGGTGTCTTCTAGACTAATCAGCATTCTCCTTATACTTTTGATTACTTTGTTCCAATCTCAACTTCACTTCCTTATGCAAAGACTCCATAAAATCAGCAAATTCTTCTCCTGTAGAGCTTCTCTTTTCTTCACCAACAACATCTCTCAAATCTGATATGCCTCTAGGATGCATTCTAGTAATAATCTCAAAAGGTGTCTTCCCTGTACTCCTATTCATAGAATTGTTATATGCAAATTCAGCTTGTGCCAATACCATCTCCCAATTACTTGGCTTATTCCCAACCAAACATCTTAGCAAATTACCCAAGCTTCTATTCACAACCTCTGTCTATCCATCTGTTTGTGGATGGAATGTAGAACTAAACTTCAACTCATTACCCATCTTCTTCCACAAAGTCTTCCAAAAATATCCAACAAACTTACTGTCTCTGTCAGAAATAATACTTCTTGGTAATCCATGCAATCTCATAATCTCTTTAAAAAAAAGTTCAGCAACATGCTTAGCATCTGATGTCTTCTTACATGGTATAAAATCATCCATCTTAGAAAATCTGTCCACTACCACAATTATGGAATCATACCCTTTCATTGTCTTAGGCAATCCAAGAACAAAATCCATACTAATATCAATCCAAGGTTTCTCAGGAACAGTAGTAGGTGTATACAAACCAGTATTTTGACTCACTCTTTTTGCAACTTGACAAACTCCACAACTCTTTACAAAATTTTGAACATCCTTATACATTTGTGGCCAATAATATTTTTCTTTCAGCAAACCCAATTTCTTATCAATTCCAAAATGTCCAGCTAATCCACCACTATTCTTTTCCTTAATTAGATTCAACCTCATAAAACTTCTAGAAATACACAACCGAATTCCTTTGAACAACATACCTTCTTGAATGAAATACTCATCATACTTACTTATGTGATTTGTCAGATTTGGTGCTCTACACTCTCTCCATGCCTCAGAAAAATTAGGATCAGCATCTTATAACTCTTTCATCTCATCCAACCAAGAACTTCAACCTTCATTTTAGTCAACAAAGAACACCTTCTACTCAATGCATCAGTAACTTTGTTAGTAACTCCACTCTTATGCTTAATCACAAATGTAAAACTCTACAAATATTCAACCCACTTCATATGTCTCTGATTAAATTTATGTTGACTTCCCAAGTATTGTAAAGCTTTATGATCAGTATACAACACAAACTCCTTAGGCATCAAATAATGTCTCCACTTCTTCAATGCTTTAAAAATAGCATAAAACTCTTGATCATACACAGAATATTTCATTCTAGCATCATTCAAATTTTCACTAAAGAAAGCAACATGCTTACCTTCTTGACTTAATATAGCTCCTATTGCATTACCACATGCATCACATTCAACTTGAAATACTTTGTTGAAATCAGGAAAAGCCAATACCGGTAGTTCTGCAACCTTTTGTTTCACAGTCTCAAAACTCTTATCAGCTCCATGTGTCCACTTGAATTCCTTTTTATCTCCCCTCATTGTCTCAGTCATATCATTTCAAATAGCACTGAAATTCTTTATAAACTTTCTATAAAAACTAGCTAAACCATGAAATGATCTTACCTCACTCACATTCTCAGGTGTAGGCCATCCAAAATTGCTTTAACCTTCTCAGGATCCATCTTCAAACCATCAGCTGAAATCACAAATCCTAGATACACAATCTCCTCTTGCATAAAAGAACACTTTTTCAGATTAATGAGAACCTTTTCGTCTTTCAACCTCTGCAATACTTGTCTAATATGCTCAAGATGTTCTTCCTTAGTCTTACTGAATATCAGAATATCATCCAAATAAACAATCACAAACTTATCCAAAAATCTTTTTAGAACTTCATTCATTAACCTCATGAAAGTACTAGGTGCCTTAGTCAAACCAAAAGGCATAAACAACCATTCATACAAACCATCTTTTGTCTTGAAAGTAGTCTTCCATTCATCACCTTCTTTGATTGTGATCTGATGATAGCCACTCTTCAAATCAATCTTGGTAAAATACTTTGCTCCACTTAAACAATCCATTATGCCATCCATCCTTGGCATAGGAAACCTATATTTCAATGTTATCTTGTTAATGGCTCTGGAATTAGTACACATTCTCCATTCTCCATTCTTTTTAGGTGCTAATATAGAAAGTACAACACATGGACTCAAGCTTTCTCTAATCAAACCTTTCTGCAACAACTCATGCACTTATCTGTTAAGTTCTTCATTCTCTATAGGTGTCAATCTATATGATGCTTTGTTTGGAAAACTTGCTCCAAGAATCAAATCCATATGATGACTTATACTTCTTACTGGAGGTAATCCATCAGGAAGATCATTCGCAATAATCTCTTTATATTCATTGCACAATTCTGCAATTTCTTCTGGCACTTGGTCAATACTACCATCTGTCACTTGGTCACCACTATCTAGCACTCGGTTAGCATTATTCTCTTGCACTTGGCCTTCATTGACAAAACTTGGTTTTCTTGAAATTATGGCGAAACAAATCTTATTCTTCTTCACTTCTTTTTCAAATTGTTTCCCATTAACCATACAAATCTTTACGGTAGTACAATTAATCTCATCTGGAACTTCAATCAAAGGCAACAATGTTTGTTTCTTCCCATTCACCCAAAGAGTATATTGATTCAATCTTCCATCATGTACAACATGTCTATCATATTGCCAAGGCCTACCCAACAAAATATGACAACAATCAATGGGCATAATATCACACAAAACTTCATCAGCATAATGTCCAATTTTAAATTTCACAAGGCATTGCTCACTTACCAATATCTTATGCTCATCTTTGATACATGAAACATGATCAGGTTTGCGATGTTTCAGCCTCTCTAACTGCAACTTGGTAAATAGCTCTTCTGATGCCAGATTTGTAGAACTCCCACAATCAGTGATCACTTTTTAGCATTTTCCAACCATTTGACATCTTGTCTTGAAAAGACTTCTCCTTAAAACAGGTTCCTCATCACTTCTTTTGTTACATAAGGTTCTTCTCACCATCAAATTTTCTCCAACCCGAGGTCCACTTGGTGAAATTTCAATGTCTTCTTGAATCACAACATTTCTATTATTCTGTTCACTTTTAGAGGATCTACATTCAAAAGATCTATGCCCTTCTTTGCCACATTTTAAAAAATTACCTTGAAATCCACTTCTTGAATAGGAATTACCTCTTCCCCGGTAAGAATTAGTGCCTCCTTGGTAAGAATTACCACTTTTTCATTCGATCTTGCCTTTATCATCACTCTTCCATTCAGATTTGCCTTTATCTTGCACAGAATTGTCAGATCTACTACTTTCTCCATAAGATCTACCTCTACCTCTTTGGAATCTACCACCTCTAGCTCTTTGTCTTTGTTCATGCTTCTTTGTCAAGATCTCCTCAGCCTTCAAGGCATATTGGTATGCTTCTTCCACACTTTTCAACTTCACAAAACTTATCTCATCTTGAATTCCAAATCTCAATCCATTAATGTACCTTGAAATTTTCTCAACATCATCATCCACATGTCCAGATCTGATGTCCAATCTATAGAATTCCTCGGTATATTCTTTCACAGTCATGTCCCTTTGTTTCAAATTTTGCATCTTTCTCAATAAGCTAACTTGTTAATTAGCAGAAAGGAATTTGTTCTTTACCTTCTTCACCATCTTTGGCATAGTTCTTATTTTCTCCTTTCCTCTCCTTTGTCTATCAGTTTGAAAGTGCTCCCATCATAATGATACATGACCTTTCAGCCTAGTGACTGCAATCTTCACCTTTCTGTTATCAGGAGTGTTTTCATACTAAAAGAACTTCTCCATATCAGAGATCCAATCTAGCACACTATTTGTATCCAATTTCCCATCATAAGGGACAACTTCTACAACAGGATTTGAATTTGACCTAGACAATAATCGCAACAATCTTTCCTCATCTTGATCTTCTTTAGGTTCTGGATTATGGTTTGGTGCTGCTGCTTCATCATCACTTACATCTTCAAGATGCACTCCTCTCCTTTGGGCTGTCTCCACTGCATCTAATCTGGGTGCAATTTGTCTTAACTGATCCAATATAGCATTAATTTTTCTTAACTGATCCAATATAGCGTTATCAACATTATTTCCTCTACCATGAACCATCTTTACAAATTAAGTTCCTACAAGATCGTAACCCTCTGCAAGTTATAGGTCAAATCCACAGATTTGCCACCCTACAACTAGATCCAAATCAGGGTTCTACATGATCCAATCTCCACAAGGATGAACTTTGGGCTCTGATACCAACTGATGCAGGCAAGGGATGAATAACTAGGGCCAAAGTCACACCCAGCTATCCAAACCACCCTGCAAGAGTTAACACAACGAAAGAAAACATGAGGAACAACACCAAGGAGAGGGAGAACAAGGATATATTTATTGATTCATCAAATATTCAGCATACATGCCTAGTTGTAAGGCCTTCTGGGTTACGGAAAATTACAAATGTACAACTTCCAGATCTTCAAATCAACTTTTTAAATCTACATATCTCTTTTCTTTTGAACTCTCCCCAAAAGTCTACCTTAACCCTAAACCTAAACACCCTACTTATACTTGCCAAAATGGCTTACGGATAATTCTAGAACATAGAGAAACCACAAGTCGGCCCTCATCAAACATAATTAACTATAACAAAATTAAATGTGAGCAAAGTTGGCCCAATTGGAACTAGGCAGAATGAACTAATGTGCAGGATTATAAAGAAACCCAGGATGCTCCTGCATCACAAGTTCTTTACAATTGTTCAAAAGTCATTAAATGAAAAGTTGTGACTCCTTCAAATATGACATATATAAATAGAGAAGAGAACTTCATTAGAAAGGGGAGAGAAAGGAGTGAAAAGGGAAAGGTATGAAGAAAGGAAGAATTAATAGAAGCAAAAAAGGAAATTAAAAGAAATTAAGGATGTGACTCCTTCAAAGGGCAAAAGTTTTGAAGGGTTGGGACTCTTTGAAAAGGTACTAATTATGAAGGCTTGTGACTCTTTCAAAGAGGCCAATTATGAAGGGTTGTGACTCTTTTAAAGGGCATAAATGATGAAGGGTTGTTATATTAATTGATAGGCTAATGTTCTCTGCAACTTGTGGTGATCTAAGATAGGGACATTACAAGATGGATCTAGTCTTGATTGAATATTCTTTCCTTTTGTAGGTTAAAAACTTAAATGATAAATTAATTACCCTAAGGGATGGATTTGGTTCCAGATGGGCGTCCTTGCCTCCTGTGGGCCAAATGATGAATTGATTACCCCAAGGGATGGGTTTGGTCCTAATTTTATGTTATTGCCTCATGTGGCCTAAGTGGTGAATTGATTACCCTAAGAGATGGTTCTGGTCTTGGTTGGACTTTCCTACCTATTTTGTGGACCAAGTTAACTTTGGCTACATTATATTCATGTGTTCCCTCCATTTTTTTTATGTTTATGTTTTGTGTTTTAATGTTATGCTTTGTGTTTCGATATATTCACTTGTTTTCTTTGTGAATGCTCCATGTCTTCACGCATTCATGTGTATGTATCATGTTTTCAAGTGTACGATCCATGTTTTTCTTTATGTTTTTATTTGATCTAGAAGAAGATAATAACTAAGAGTGAACAAAAAGATATGAATTTGTGGTATGCTATCATGCGAACATTGGCGCATGCGAACATTGGCGTTTGCAAATTCAATTGACACCATTATGAGATGGGCTTGATCTTTTTTCTAGAAGAAGAGAGAAAAAAATTCTCTCAAGCTTTGTCAAGTTTCTACTATTGATCATAATTCACTTTCAAAATAAGGGAGAGAACACATATGATAATAATTGTGTAGTGGAAGGTGGATATGGATGAGATTCATGATCATTTAATCATTGCTTCAGGATGAGCAATTTTGGGAAGGGCATGTAATGTCCCCTTTTTGAAATAGGATTTAACATAATTAAATCAAAATATAAAAGGATAAAAATAAAATATAAAGTAATAAAATAAATATTAATATATAATATAATTAATTTTAGTTAAGTTGGTGAAGGGTCAAAAGGCATGAAATGAAAAGGTGCAACTCGATCAAACATGAGATATATAGTGGGAGGAGAACTTCATTTGAAAGGGGGAGAGAGTATAAAATGGAAGGTGTGAAGCAAGGAAGCTTAATTGAAGAGGATAAATAGAAATGAGAAGAAAATAAGGAAGTGATTCCTTCAAAGGTCAAAAGTCTTGAAGGGTTGTGACTCTTCGAAAACGTGGTGATTTTGGAGGTTTGTTACTCTTTGAAGGAGGGCCAATTTTCAAGGGTTGTGACTCTTTCCAAAGGCATAATTATTAAGGGTTGTCTCATCCAAAGAGGGGTAAACCTTTGCAAAGGGAGCAACGATGAAGAGGTGTGGTTCAAGCTCACATTGCAAGATATAAAGGGGCAAGTGTTTCATTTGAGGACATTTAGGGAGAGCAATTTGGAGAATATTATATTATTCTCAAAGGCAGCATTGATAAGTGTTGACTCAATTCTAATGAAATGTGGTGACCCTTTTACCAATAAAGTATACAAGAGTTATCATTCCAAGCCAAAATGGAGGAATAACAGTAAAAGAGTGTTATGAAGATTTTGACAGTAGACAGAGTAGAAGAATAACATTTGATAAAGGAGATTAATTTAAGAGATCAAGCTAATATGAAAAATTGGACTTTCGGTATTCATACAACTTATTTTATCTTACTTAAGTAAGAATTGTGACTCTAACTACTAAGAATTACAACTCTAATTGCATTTTTGCTCTTCCTTCATTTTGGATTTGTGAATTTAGAACAAACTATAAGTTGGTTCTAAAAAAGGACATCACATGAATACTATCAATAAATATGATAATTATTTTCTCGAATCCTTTTTTAATTGTGGAAAAAAATTCAATTTGATATAATATTAGTTCTGAAAGGGGACATTACATGAATGGTATCAATAAAGATGATAATTTGTTCCCGAACTCTTTTTAATAGTGCATATAGTTGGGCCATATACATTTGATCAAGAAAAATATTCAATTTGAGCAAAGATATAGGTAATACCACTAATTTTACTCATCACTAGTGTGATCTTACCATTTCCTTCCAATATGGTGATCTTACCAGGTTGAACAAAAGGCCATTAGCATAGAGACAACGTGCAATGGCTTCATTAGCATGGTCTCTTGCCTACATTTTAAATGTAGAGTGCAATGGGCCTCTTTTTCGAGCTGATGCACTATTTTCTACTTCTTCCTCCTCTCCCAGTACAAGTACTTGCATGAATGAATGTTTGGAGGATAAAATTGGTTTCGGTTCAATGGGTGATTGCATTTTGTTCATTTTTGAGGAAGGAGGTTGATAATAACTTTTTTTTGATCTTTTAACCAAACAATCGACAACTTCTTGTTCTTTTATGAACGAAGCTATCTGTGCATCAAACAACCCCTTCCCCTCTGCACCTTTGCATATTTCAAAATCTCTACCAACTGGGCCCATAAAATGAAGTTTTACTCGGGAATAAGAGCTATTAAAAGGCTTTCTTTTGTTACTTTGATAAACTACAACTCGAACTATAGGAGCCACCACTTGAAACCTGTGATATTCTTGTTGCATGTCTTCATAGAGGAGACCCTAAATTAATTTTGAAATTATCCCCTCCTTCCCTTGCCATTGAACTCTGACCTTGCCCTCCCTCCCACTGAACTTTGACTACTAGTGGCACTAACTACCGGTGGCAACCATTCTTACACAATACAATGTAGTTTCTTTCTATAGTAAGAAATTAAATAAATTTAAATAAATAAAAAACTATGAATATCAATTATCAAGCATACAAGTAAAAAAAAATGATACAAAACCATTAGAATAGATACCTAAACTTGTTTCTAAATTTGTTTAGAAAAAGTAAATTGAAACAAACATGGAAGATTTCTTCACAAACTTCCAAAGATTCATCAAAATCTCAAAAAAATTCATTGAGACACTCAAGAATAGGATAAAATGCTTACCTCTTTGTGTTTTAATGAACTTGTGGAAGTCAACTCTCGCCCTATGATCATTCCTCTTTGAAAATATAATTAAATTGCCTTCAAAAGGCCAAAATGGAAGCCAAATGAGAAGAGCAAACCCAGCTGCAACAAAATGATAGTTGAATGGTTGAAAGGCCTCTATTAGGACGTTTTAGGGTTTGGCAAATAAAATGTTATTAAAGTGCTAAAACGTACATGTTTTAATTTTCTTGTAAAAGTGAAAAGTCATTATTTTTTTGTTTTTCTAGGCTGACGCACATGGATGTGACTGGAATTTCCCAGATGCCACCCACAGGCATCCAAATGTGGACGGAAGCCTACAATGCCTACATTGGTATCCTAGGTTACAACCAAAAATAATTTTCAATCAAGGCCAGTGGAGTGGAAGCTCAATTTTTCTGATAATACAAGATTGTTAGAGAGATGTGATAGCTTTTGAATTGGAATTGTCTGGAAATATTAGAATCCACAATATATTTCATGTTTCCATCGAAGGAAAATTTATTTTTTAAACTTGAAACCTTCCTTGCTATGCGGGAGAAAAGATTAAAGAATAAGACTTCTGAGCTATGGGGAAGAAAAGATAAAATAATAAGACTCCCAAATTATTGGTTCAGTGGAGAAAGGCCTACCTAT
Source organism: Cupressus sempervirens (assembly GCA_028749045.1). Taxonomy (NCBI): domain Eukaryota; kingdom Viridiplantae; phylum Streptophyta; class Pinopsida; order Cupressales; family Cupressaceae; genus Cupressus; species Cupressus sempervirens. The sequence continues at coordinate 26,313,983 of CM053783.1, forward strand.
AGAAGATGCTACGTGGGAAAGAGGAGATCATCAATTGTCTAAATTTGAGATTGCTCGAGGATAAGCAGTATTTGGAAGGGTAGACTGTCATGGCCCCGCAATAACCTAAAGTAAAAACAAATATTTAAATTGATAATGAAGATATATGTATTCCACCCAGAAAATTGTTACTCTCCTCCAGTGAAGGTGGTGATGGTAGTTCATCATCTACAGCAGACCATGGATATTGATGATACATTTCTATCAAGCAACAGTATGCAATCGATTATGTATTAAGAATATTACTAGTTTCTTTCCTCTAAATTGAGAGCTACAGCTCCCTCCTAAAAGATATTCAATGAATTAGTTACTGATTATTTCTTTAACTAGAAGACACGAAGGCAACTGAGATTCATTCATCAATACGAAATGAATGTGATTACATGAAAGATTCAGAGAAAAATAAACAAATGATCAATAGATCACATATTCAGTCTTCCCTATTACAGAGAAATCAAAAGGGAATTTAATATCTCTATCTGCAAAACATGTATACACAAACCAATAGATTCACATTGCAAACATCTACTTGACAAGATGATACAGGATAATATTAAAAAACATGAAAGAAACAACCAACTGATTTATTTCAATCAGAGAAGTAAATATCTGGACCAAAACATCTAGGATACAAACTTCTCTATATTTTTCAATACACAACAAAAATGATCCCTAGATCACTTTTAACCCTACCATTAAAATCTAGCTGCAGAAAACACAAATATAATTCCCCTTTCTCTATGTTACAATCAGAACTTCGAAAACCATCTTCTCTTCCCTGTAGCCTACAGACTTTCGAGAAAGAAGCAACCTTTTCTGGCCCATCTTTTTCAATAAACAAATTCCCCTAGAAAACATTATTTAGTTTTGCAACTGAATCTTGAAAAGGTCCCTCTTCATTGTTTTCTCACTTTTCCCTATTTTAAAATATCTGACCCTTATGAATACCTTTGCTGTAAGGAAATATCATTTTATTTTTACCAATTCCTTTACTGTTGACAAAAAAGTTTGCACCCTTGCTTCAGGTATGACCCTCAAGTGACCTTGTGTAACATGGAAACAACCTTCAAATGTGCAAATTACGCTCTAAGGCTGAATCTTTGGAGAAGGCTGGCTTCCTTACTATTATGCATCTAAACTAAAATTGGGAAGGAAAAGGGAGAAGGAGAACTGAAAGAGAATCTAGAAAGGGAAAGGGGGTGATGCACTAAGATAGAAGTGTGGTCACAGCTCTGCCTATGACTGCACTACACAACAATGAAAATCCGGAATACTCTAGTCTTGACTCTATTCTATGTCAAAGGAACCACATGCAGGTTTGGAACTGATTGAAGTGCTGAAAGGAAAGATATTTCACTATGCAACAATTACTAATAGACTTAACACAACATATGAATCAAGAAAATAGAAAGGAACTATTCCCTACAAGGCAAATACATGCACTAGAGAGTAGAATGGTAAGAATAGGTAAGAATATGACAAGTTTCATCAATGGAAGGCAAAGTTGCAATTACAATAATAGTGCACAAGGCTGCTGTCATGAACCAAAGAAGAACAGAGAAGAACCTAGAAAAAGTATTTACAACTTATCTTTATAGAGCAGGAATAACTCAAATCTAAACTATGGAGTTCAAACCCCAACCTAACTGGAGTTGAATTATAGAGAGCAATAAATGAATATTAGAGTGAAATATGATCTTAAAATTAGCTTGTTGTAGTGAAGTGACAGGAAGGGCAAAACAAATGCACCCAGCCATAAGAAATCAAATCCCATGAGATTTGATCATTACATTCAATAAAGAGGCATGGAGATGCAAAGGTGTCATGCAAACAAGGCCTAAGAATGTAGTTCAGCATTAAAGAACAATCCCTGTAATGTGTCATGGCCACAACAAATGAATTCACACCGCTGTTAGAAAATGCGTGATGGGATAACATGCACTGTTAACTTGTTGCAAAATTGTAGAGTTAACCCACGTGGAATAAATCTGATTTGCCCCAAAAAAGATGAATTGTCGATTTAGATCTTCATTCTGAAATAGATGGCCCAAATGCTGCAAGAAATCTCCTCAACAAGTGAATAAAACCCAACTGTAGATCAAGATCTTCATAACAAATGGATGACTGAGATGCATACATAAATTTTAAAAGATGCGTCCAGATCTAAGGCAGCTATGCAAAAATACAAGAACCATTGGATCAAAAGCAACCCCACATAAGAAGAATCTTCCATGTGACATGAATCAGTTGGTCAACACATTCCCAAATGCACAGTGGAGGAGGCAGCATGCAATTTCATGAAAGCAAAAGGGTAAGCCTTTTGAAATAGCAATTTGTTGGGCCTAGAGAGAACTATAATTTTTTAATTCTCAATACCATACTTCATGCAAAATGTTGCCTTTAATCCCCTTTACTTCTAGAAATGGATATAATTTTTGATTTTCTAATGCACCTTTTCCATTCAAGGGTAAATTTAGGAAAGTTGAACCCACTTTGTGTAAAGTTCCTACTAATTCTTTGTTCTTTCGATCAAACTTTTAGTTCAATCTTGAATTGCTAAGAATGCTCTTCTAAATATTATGAATATTTAGATTGTTGAGGAATTTAACACTTATCTTAAATGTAGATCCAATACTCTACAATCGATCTTGATTGAATTAGAATATCTCTGATTTAGAATTCGTTGGATGTAAAATGCTTAGAGGAGCAGACTGCTGTAATTGTGTGTCCTATAAATTGCATTTACAACCTACTATATATCCTTTCTAAAGGGTATGTCCCTTAGAGGGACATAACCCTTCCTAAATGAGCACTAATCAAACTCCTTCCTAGTCGGCAATTCATGAAGATATAATTAATAGTAGTTAACAAACTAATTGTTAGTTTGGTTAAACATTATAATCTTGTTTCCTAAGAAGTCACTAGCCCTTAGAGTCATATATAAAATGCTAATTTAGGGATATATTATACTGAGAAGAACATTTATGGTCTATACTATCAGACTTGTAGGTGATCAGGTTAACATTATTAACACTCCCTCTTAAACTGATAATCCTATAGAGAGGTATTATATCTAGCAACACCAATATAGAAGAATTAATACTCTCTATCTTTCTAATTCTTCTTAGTATATGGTATCATAGAACACATGATACAAAGTCATATTACTAAACCTGTGGTATGACAAATCACTACTACTAGTGATATTATACAGGATAAATCTGAAGAGTAATCTCTTTGTTTATCCAAGTTGTGATTTCACAGAAACTAGTATCACAACAATATCTAGAGTTTAAGATCTATCAGAAAATAGGATAACCTCAGAGAAGAATAAAATTCTCCCTTTATCCAATTTGTGACTCATAAACATAGAAATGTCTACATCACAATATGATCTTGAACTCATCTAGATCTTACAGTAGAACTCTTATGTTTAACACATTATCTAAGAGATAGTCATCTCTCATAATGTTTTGTACAAGTGTCCATTATTTTTGAGAGATCGTCACCTCTTAAAATAATGAATACAAATGGTGGAGCCCATAACAGTCGATAGCTTGACAAAAATAAAATTATTTTATTAATAATCAAAAGAGTACAAATGGATTACAACTCAACCATACCAAGTCTCCTCTTGGAATTTTCTATCTTTACTCTAGATAGAGGTTTGGTGAGTATGTCTGTTGTCTGATTTGCAGTACAAATGTATTCCAATTTTACATAATTCCATTCTATCATATCTCTTACATAATGGTAAGAAATTTCAATATGTTTGGACCTGTCATGGAAAACTGGATTCACTAAGAGTTTGATGGAACTTTGATTATCACAATGAATAATCATAGGATTCATGGCTTGCCCAAATAAATTAATAATCCTACAAGTAACTTCCTCAGCCAGACTACTTCATGAGAGGCCATTACTGTTGCAATGTATTCTGCTTCTATGGAGCTCTGAGCAACTAAAGACTGCTTTCTGCATATCCAAGATATTAGAGCTGAGTTGATCCTAAATTGAAACAGCATCTTGAAGTGCTTTTCCCATCTTTAACACTTCCACCCCAATCTAAATCGGTGAATCCATGCAAATCTAAAGCAACTTTCTCATATTTGAATACAAAATTAAGAGTGCCTTGTACGTCTCTCATAGCGTGTTTAATCGCAACTAGGTGAATGTCCTTTGGTTCACACATAAATTGATTTAAGGCAGTAACTGCATAGCAAATATCTGGTCTTTTATTTATGAAGTACATAAGTGATCCAATCATCTATATGTAAAGAGTAGAATCTATGGAAGGTGATTCTATTGTTGCTTCTTTAATTTTATGTAAATTAGTCTCCATTGGAGAAGACATAGACTTACAATTCCACATTCCAAATCTGTTCAAAATGTCTGATGTGTACTTCCCTTGATTAAGTATGATACTATCAAAATACTGTCATACTTCTAATCCTAGGAAGTAATGGAGAAGCCCCAAGTCTTTCATCTCGAATTCTCTAGTTAGATCTTTCTTGCATTGATCTCTAAGATGATCATCACCTTGATTAATAAATCATCAACATACAATATCAGAATTATTATATCATTTTTATCTCTTTTATAATACAAGTTTGGATCGGCTTCATTCTTGGAGAATCCTAAGCCAATGAGATATTTATCAATTATTTCATACCAGGCCCTGGGAGCCTGTTTAAGCCCATAGAGAGCTTTCTTGAGCCTACAAACAAAAGCGTTAGGATCATGAGTTTCAAATCCTTCTGATTGCTCTAGATAGACTTCTTCTTAAATATTTCCATTTAGGAATGTTGTTTTTACATCCATCTGATGTACCTTCCATCCCTTTGATGCGGCAATTGCTAAGACTACTCTTAAGGAGGTATATTTGGCAATAGGAGAAAAGGTTTCTTCATAATCAATCCCTTCTTTCTGAGAAAATCCTCTAGCTACAAATATGACTTTATACTTCTCAATACTACTCTCAACAACATGCTTTATTCTAAATATCCACTTGGAAGAAACAATAGATTTTCCTTTAGATCTTGGAACAATTTCCCAAACATCATTTTTTATGATAGATTGGTATTCTTCTGTCATAGCTTCTTTCCAAGCTATATGTTTAATAGCATCAGAGGGATTGGTTGGCTTTGTTTTGGATAAGTCACTCATGTTAGTTGTATAACCAGAGAATCTTTTAGGTCTTTTTCTTTCTCTAACTGTTTCAGAAGGTGCAACAAAGTCTTGGGCTGCTTCAATTGTTTTAATGGCCCAAAGTGGTCTTTTCTTTGAATTTTCTTTATGGTTCATATTTTGAATTTCATCTTCAATTTCTTTTAAGTTCTCCCTCTGGGACCCAAAGTCACTATTTCTTTCAAAAATAGATAAAGAAGAAGGTTCATCAGAACTTATGGCTCTTTTGAATGCAAGATCTTCGTCAAAGATTAAATCTCTGCTAAGTTCAATAGTTTTTTGTCTAGGTATGAAAATCCTATATGCTTTAGAAGTTTCACTATACCCTACAAAAATACCTTTCCTCCCAGAGGGTTCTAACTTGGTTCTCTTTTCTTTTGGAATATGGATATATACAGGATGTCCAAAAATTCTAAGCAGACTTATATTGGGTTTTACTTTAGTAAATACTTTTTTAGGGATTTTATCTTAAATATAGGAGTGAGGGCTTCTATTTTGTAGTACAAGAGGCTTCTGCCCAAAGATAGTATTCTAGATTTTGGTCAAAAATCATAGCCCTAGTAGCTTCTATAATTGTCCTATTCTTTCTTTCTGCTACCTTGTTTTGCTATGGGTTATAAGGAACAATGTACTCCCTCTTAATTCCTGATTCATTAGAAAAATTTTAAACAAGTCTGAGATATATTCTCCTCCATTATCAGTTCTAAGGGTTTTACTTTTATGTTCTAAAATTTTTTCAGTTAATGCTTTGAATTCTTTAAATCTTTGTAGGATTTCTTCTAATTCCTTGCATTTTAAAAAGTAAATCCATGTTTTCCTTGAGAAGTCATATATGAACAAGATATAATACCAAAATCCTCCAAGAGAAGGAACAGACATAGGTCCATATAAATTGGAATGAATTAATTCTAGTACATTATTTGTTTTTCTAGTACTATCATGAAAGGGACTTCTGGTGCTTTTACCCAGAGCACGCCCTTTGCAAATACTAGGATGGTCTTTATTTAATTTGGGTAATCCAGTAACCATCTTCTCCATAGTTGATAAGGTTTTAAAATTTAGATGCCCTAATCTTCTGTGCAATATTTCATTTGTATCTATAGCTTCATGGACTAGGGCTTGAATGGATTGAGTAGATTCTGTATTTAATTCATACAAATATCCTTTTCTTTGACCAATTAACTTTACTTTTTTGATAGAAGAGTTCTTAGCCCAAGTTAATACTTTGCCATCTATGAATGCAACATTGTGTCCATCATCTTCAAGTGCTGTAATTGAGATTAGGTTTCTTTTAATCCCTGGTACATAGAGTACACCTTTAAGAAGAAGAGTATTTCTTGATTTTAGTTTCAAAGTACAATTTCCAATTCCTTCAACAGGGTGTGCTAAGTTATCACCAATGTTAACTTCACTATTAACCTTCTCTGATAAAAAATCTAGAGTTTCTTTGTATCTCGTTATATGTCTAGAAGATCCAGTATCAATTACCCATGCTTTATTTGAAATTTCATTTGATAGAGAGGAATACAAAACACAGTTCTCAGGATCATAAGTATCAATGCTCAAGTAATTGATCTTCAATTTCAACCAAGGTTCTACTAAAATTTATCAATTGATCAATAACTCATTTCTCTAACTTTCTTTTATCCTCTTCATTAGACAATTGATTACACTTTAATAGGAACTAAGATACGATACTTAACTACTTTATCAAGTATTTTAACAATTGTATTTTTATTCTTGCCCACATCAGTTTATCAACTGATAATACAATTGGCCCAAACACAAATTAGTATATTGAGAGGGGGAGGGGGGTGAATTAATATACTATACTAGTTTCAACTTTTTTGCTTATATCACACTTCACACTAGTCTACAGGTTTGTGCTGGCTACAACTTAACTAGTTAGAATTAAGTAAAAACAATGAACATGAACGAAGCAACACATAACACAATATTTATCTCATGGAAATCTAGCTAGGGTAAAAACTACAGTGTGTAAGTCGATCCTGACAAAGCTTGCACTCTCCTAAAGTGCGCCTGGTCAATCTTATCTATGTTAAAAGATTACAAAGACATTGTTAAGATATTTTGATGAGGCCTATAAAAATCCTACCCTATTAGGAGCAACTCGGTCAAAGGACTTTGGAACACAAGTTAATGTGTCACCCTGTTAGGGAATTTGACGCAAGAAACCTGTTAGGGTCCACTCTCAATGAGATTTTCTATTATAGAGATTAGTAAACAATAGGGAATGATCTAATAAAATAGCTACTACACTTAGCTTTTAAATAGATCCCTCTTCAGCCATTCTGACACATCTGAAACTATGCTCCATCTTCTCTTGGCTTAACAACTTCATACACGATCACTTGTGCACTTGGCTCTGCTCACTCTTGCACATGATCACACTTGTGTTTTTTTGGCTCACTAGATTACCCTCAACACATTCTTAGGTGTAAGATCTTCCCTTACTTTGTTACTTTCTTCACACTTTTAGATTACACTTATCTTGACTCTCTGGCTAATCAATCAACAATCTCGTTGTAGTAGTGTGTCACTCTTTTTAGATGTAGTACATTTGTATAGGATTCATGGGTGTCTTGTGTCTTCAATGACTTGCTTTTGTTGGAAAGAATTCAAATGTGAATTCTTTCGACCGTTCCTTGATATGTCAACCCCATCACCATTAAGTGCAATGATGAGTGTAGTTCTACCCACTTTGTGACATCGCAGTCATTGGTATCTTGCTTCATGTTTTCCTTGCTAACTTGGCCAAGCCATCTTTCATAGTCACTATTTGATCTGACATTCTTTCTGCTTGACATCCTTCAATAGATTCTCTCTTCACTTAGCATAATTCCATCTAAGTGGATCTCCTTTTTCATTGCCTCTACTAGGCTTGTACTTCATCTTTCTCTGATCACCCCTGTGAACTAGAGTCACACCTATAAGATTAATGTTCCTTTTTGGCCATTACTTCCTACTAGTCTTGGTTCCTTCTTGTGCCTTGACATCAATGAAAACATCTTCATAACATCATCATTACTTCCTACCAATCTTGGTTCCTTCTTATGCCTTGACATCAATGAAAACATCTTCATAACATCATCATTACTTCCTACCAGTCTTGGTTCCTTCTTGTTCTTGATCCTTTGTGGGTTTACTTAGACTTAAGGGTAAAAGCACAAACCTGTGTCACCCTTTTATAAAGGAAAATGATATCAAAATTTAAACTGTTCAAATTTAATGACAGAAAAGGGACATTTGTGTTTAAAATTTGTAGATGATGTAAACTAATGAAATGTGTAAAATTGGATGAAGTTTATGCCTATAATTTTTTGTTTTTTAATTAAGTGAAATTTTTATCATTTAAAAAAAAAATTAAGTCTATTTTTTAATTATTTTAAAATGTTGAAAAATATACAGTTTCATTCCCACCAAAAAAATATATGCAAATGATCATATGTTGGTCTAATTTAAACTATGTTATAGTGGACTTGTATACCTAGAGGACAAAAAAAAGATTTTAAACTTATATGTTTCAAGTTATAAGTGTTCAAAGTCAAACTTGTCAAAAATTGACAGTTTTTTTTCTCGCCAAACTTTTTCTATCAAATAGACACATTTTTCAAAAAAAAATTACATATTCTTGAAGATGACTCTCTCCTGTAGAGGTACACAAAGTTTTTATTTTTTGAACACGATTTACTATTTTTTTCTTTTTTTGAACAAACATTTTGTTGAATTTTAAAAGACCTACTTGTAATATTTTATAAATATAATATATTTAAAATAATCAAAATAGCACAAAATTTATATGAACATAATCTTGACTCCAAGATCTTCAAAAGGGTATTTTTAGTTTTTAGAAAAAGTTCATTTTGTATGGAGAAATTAGTATTGAAAGTGAAAAGTTTTGAGAAATTGCATCTTTTGTTTGTGTGGTTGCCACTTAGGATGACACATAGACAGTTATGACCAAACCCCTTTTGATCGCAACTCTTTTGGCTGTAACGCTTTCGGCTATAACCCTTATCGGCCCCAAAAAATCGCTACTAGTTACATTGGTGGTTTCATATAAAATAATTTTCTTTTAATTTCAATTTATAATAACTGCACAATAAATTGCAAAATTTAAAGGAGCATTTTCAAAAATAAATTTTTTTTTGAAGCCGTGTTTATCAATTGTTTCGTGGAGTTTAATGACAATTATAAAGGATCGTCAATAAGGTATTTTTTTTCACCTAGTTATTTTTATGTAGTCTATATTGAAGTATTGAAATATATTTCTAGTGGAATCTAAATTAAAGGATCGTCAAAGTATTGAATAGGTAATAAAAAGGCTAGATCAAGGAAATACGACAGAATAAGAGATGACAAAATGAAGGGTCATACAAAACGTAATCAAAACCAACCTATCGAAGTTAATGAAGAAGATGAGATTCATGAAGAGGACGAGATTCATGAAGATGAACAAATTGATAGTTTTAATGATAGAAACATATTATTAGGTGTAGGAAATTTGATGGATATGGATGAGGACCTATTTTTTAGTCAAATTCCATCTCCAAAAATGGCAAAAGAGAACACTATTAAAAAGCATTGTCAAAACATGTGGGATAAATATTTCAAAAACAAAAGTATATTTGGAAAGACACAATTATTTGTCAAGTTATTTAGGAGAAAATATATGAGGCCTATTTTGGAGTTGTTGGGTGTTGATAATAGGAAAAACCATGCACATAATGTTAATAAAACAATAGTTAAAAATTTGCAAACTGCTTATAACAAAAATGACAACACAACTCGAGGAGGTGATTTGAGTGCTACAAATAGAGCAATGGATCTGGTCTGATGGTTGTGTAGGTTAATGTATGTATGTGTACATTTTTATTTAACTTTAAATTCAAAAATTATATTGATTTGTAAACATATTTCAATTTGATTTTTATATATTTTTATTTTTAATAATCTCATTTCATGAACTCACAAGACAACTTAAATTTGCAAAAGGATTTAATTGGTTAGGCATGCAACTTGCTAGAAGCAATGTTAGTTATTTGTGGAACTTCTTTGAAAGTGGACATGGAAAAGGGGAGCACGATGGAGCAAGAGCATGTATAAAGTGTACACTTAGACAACATGAATTTGTAGGTACATATGTACATACATTTAGTGTGTTCTTGATCTACTTATAACATATATACATGTATAGATTATGTCTAGACACACACACACACACACACACACACACACACAGATTTAATTTTTTTTTAATTATATATACATGCATGTTACACATGCAGAAGTTATGAAAACCAACTTCATAGATCACCAAAAACACCTCCATGCAAATAACCTATACTGAAGAGAAGCCAGAAAAGGAAAAAATAGAGCTTGGAAAATCTCAATGGTGTGAGAGCAAAATTGTATTCCAAGTTATGAAACCAAAAAGTACAAAAGTTCAACCTTAATTGTGAACGAAACCCTAAAGGGAAAGAAAACTAGGTTTGCACATTATAATTAATATAAAATATTAATTATATGCACCTAAGAGAAAGCTTAAGTAACTAGAGTAATAAAGAACTTGATTAATTAAATCAACATGACCTATAAATTAATAAGAGAAACAAATAATTACTCTAACACCCTACCTTAAGTAAATCTTAGGAGGAAGCTAACCTAGCATGCAGTCTTTTATAACAAGGTAAGTATTTAAGTAGGTATGATGAGTATAGATAAATCATAAAAATCAGTCATAATTATGCTTGTGACCACCGATAATGCCAAATCTTGAAATGTACAAAGTTCGGATAATTCCATCCAGGGTCTGGTGCAGGAAATTTTAGAGGAATGGAGACAAAAAGCCGCAGAACCAAAAACTCAGGTGAATGCTGCATTGGAATTATGATCTCACAGTTTCTATTTAAGCAAAATATTCAATGATAAACAAATATGATATATCTAAAAAATGTACAAAATGATAGACCAAACGCAATACTGGAGTGGAATCCTCCAAGTATTGTAACAACAAAATATACTCAACATTAAGAAAAAAAGGAGAACAGAATATAAATTTGATAATGGACTGATGGCCTTAGACTACCTATAAATTCTACTACAAAATTAACATGTGAGATGAGCTAGCTACCCTCTTCCAAAACATGCCCACATACATCTTAGAGTATCAGTAATACATATATAAAGATATATTTAAGACCCATCAATGGAGTTTTGCATCCACTCTAATATCACCCCAACATCATTGCTTAAAGAGCCTTGACAAAGGTGGCATTCACTTAACACTTTGTGACAATCTTCCATCCCAAATCTTTGCACAGCCATGAGTATTACTTAAATTAATTGTATTTTAAGTGTTTTAGTAATTAAATTAATTGTTTTTTAAGTGTTTTAGTAATCAAATTAATTATTTTTAAGTGTTTTAGTAATCAAATTAATATTATTTTAAGTGTTTTAGTAGTTGATTATTTAGATTAGTTAATTTTTTTAATATAGTTAGATCATATGTTAGATAAAGAACTATATAGTATTTTTTAATTAAGTATTTACTTAGTTTCATAAATGTAGATTTTACATCAAACATAGAAAACTCAAGTTGAGACCTAGATAACTAAATTAATTACATTTGAGAAAAAATTAACATAGTAGAAACCTATATAGATAAAGTTAACAAGACAACCTCATACTTCAATATCTAGGAGACATGTTATTGCACCTCTAATATAAGGTGTGCAAACCCTATCTCCTATACATTTTAACTCGTGACCTTTCTTACAAGAACACAAGTTTCCCACCATCTAAAGTTGAGTATTGAATCATTGTTTTAGTTTTTTTTAACATTCAAAGAATATGATATTAACATTATTTCATCACTTATGGTTCTTCCAATGTGTATCGCACCACTTATGCTCAGATCCTAGTTGAGGTCAACATCTCCAAAGGTCTCTCAATGAAGATTTCTTTAGCCTCTCTAATTGGATCTTGGATCCAGTGTCTTGATTACGAAGGTATCCCTTTTTGATGCAGGAAGTGCCACAAAATCGATCACCTTGTTGCTCCTCTAAAAAACCTAGACAGAAGAAGTCTCCTCGATGGAAGAATGTGTCAAATGATTATTACACTATCCTCAAAGCCCCCTCTGTTGGGGATGGTGACTCTCATTAGGACTCTTTGGTGGCTACCACGACTATTGTCTCAAATGGCTCTCTTGTGGCCCCTTCTTTGGAGACCTCCTCTGTTCTACCCTTATCTACGGATGTCTCCCCTATAGATGATTCTTTGATGGAGGAGTTTGTTATTCCTCCTGGTCCTATTAGGGGCTAGGACCCTATTCCCTCTCTTTGCCCTGCCCTTGTTCTGGACTTTCCTCTTGTTTCAGTGGGGGGCCAACTAGCTTTGGGTTCTTCTAGGGAGATTGTTGTTTTCCCAAATTCCCTTGGGCTCCATTGTTATGTTTCTTCTAGAGATCAGATTGCTGAGGCAACTAAGGTGGAGGATGGCTGGAATGCAATAAAAAGAAAGAAAACTAGGCCATCTGCTCTTAAAAATGAATCTCTGATCATGCAAGGGAGGCTCTAAATCAAAGGGCAAATCATGATGTATCTGGCCCTACCTCCTGGCTGGATCTTCTCTTTTGGCTGGTGACTGGCTTTTTGTCACCATGGTTACCCTTAGATTGGGGGGTGACCAATTCTGCATTTGTTTATTGTACCTTTTTTTATGCACTCATTGAAAACATTAGGCTTGTACAAGGTTTTAGGCACCCTTCAAACCCTATTTTACTTAATCAAAAACATTATTTCATCACCCTAAGACAGTACTCTTTGGTCGATTGCTATTCTTATTGTGCTTATATTAATTCTTTTAATATAAGGTGTACAACCCCTCCCCACTACAGATTTGAACTTTTGACCTCTTACAAGAGCACAAGTTCTCTACCATCCACAATTGGCAAAGTATCAATTCATTTTTCACTTTCTGTATCATTCAAAGAATATGATATTAACATTATTTCATCATCCTAGGTCAATCAATTTGGATTATTTTCATCCTTCATCTTTGCTCCAGGCCTTTAAATCTATTCATCTCAAGGTTTGATGAATGGAGAAACTAACCTTGCCTAGTTTTTGTGTGTGCGTGTCATCATTTACAATTTGATGAAGCAAATTATGTCATGCCCTTACACATCAACAACAATTATTTTAAGCGATTGTCAATATTTTTGCACCAATAGACTCAACAAGACTTTTCATAAAAGCATGAAAATCAAAAGCCAACTAATGTTGTCAATCTTCAAATGTATAGCTATAGAAATAGCATGCAAATAAGCTCAAAATGTAAAATCATAAAGTTCACCCCACATGCAATATTCTGATGTGTGCAGTTCTCTACCACTGAGTGGAACTTTGCTTCTTTGTGTAATGTGGAATACTATTGGTTATTGTCATGACAGGCACTCATTATATTCTCTAATAACCACGATGAATTGTAACTCCTGGCATGTGTGCCATACAGTGCCCATTGCTTATTTCATTGCACTTGAACTCCAAATTTAACATTAATCTAAATTGCAAAAAGTATAAAACATATAGTTACAATGAAAATTGACACCAATTGATTTAAACTTGAAAAGGATGTCATCCATGCAGTCCAATGTGGTCTTTAGCTGCCAAAGAACTACATATTGAACTTTGATCTACATTACACATTATATAACACCATAAGGTTAAAATGCCAAAAATAATACAACAATTGATTTCAGCATAAAAGGTGCCACACATGAGTAACATACAGCCATTCAATTTATCACCAGCCCCTGATTATGGTTTTGTGAGTTGTATGTTACAACACATTGTATTTTTATATTGTGAAATCCATTCTTTAATTTTTTGCGACATTAATGTAATTTTGTACTACCAACCTCATGTGTTAGTCACCTTGTTTGACAATTTGATGACATAATTCTTTATGATACAAGTAAAGATCGAGCACATTTTCTATATTACAGAAAAGTTAAATATAAGAAATGCCAAAATACATAATGTTCAGTAGAATCCAACTCCACCAAATAGATATTGGGTGCACATCACTCACAAATAATCCCAATTTTATAACAGGGAATCGAGAACTGCAATTAAGGCACTTGACATGCACTGATAGGCCATACAATTCACCTTCTATGTAAAATTATTTTGTGAGGCCCATTTAGATATAGCCTAAAATTTGATAAAATCTGGCGAATTTGCATGGCACCTAATGTAGATTCAGGTTTCTCAAAATTGACCTCAAGAAGGCAACTTCTAGAGGTTTACTAAAAAGATTAAATCATTAAGCAATTTTTTTCATATCTTCTACAAAATTATATTGGCTTTACAACAAATAAAAGAATGCATAGATTGAGAGGAAAAAATTATAAAATTCTCTCTGCGCTACATCTCATGCCAAGCCAACTTCCTAAAAACACATTTGATATATTCTCAAATAAAATATTCTGGTCGGCCACAGTTAGGGGTCAGAACGATCTTGGTGCTTGAAACTTGAAATGTGGCAGATGACCTTAGACATAAAGCAAACATTGACAAATCAGGAGAATGTGGTTCTATAAAGGATTTCCCAAAACAAGCACCAAGTTCTCCTATACACTAACGTACATACCAAACATATCACTGAGAGAAGTAGCAAAGATATGATACGATAATTCCAATTTTCTCCTCATGCTCATCATGAAATATCTATAGGGTACAAAGCAACACCGTTGCGAGTAGCTTGAATGTGACCCCATCTACCTAACCGAGGCTCCTGTTTAAGAAATTTCCAATTAGATAATTAGTGCTTGCTCTAACTATTAATTTTAATGATTGATAAAACAACTTGAATTGTAATCTATGAAGGAATCCATACAGAATTCAAAATGAAAAGATATGCAGATGAATGTGAAAAATTGTACATTTAGCATTGGTTTGTAGCTATAAATCAACAAGCAAGGAAGCAAAAGTATAGGAGCAAATAGGATTTATTGAAACCAAAGCCATCCCTTTCCCAAAGACATGTAACATCATATCCAATACATTTAGTTTGGATATGTATTAACTTGTTAAATGTATTGGATATAGTACCACCAAAAAAATCAAGCCGTGAACTAATAACAATAGTGCAATGCAGTCTTTTATAACAAGGTAAGCATTTAAGTAGGTATGATGAGCATAGATAAATCATAAAAATCAGTCATAATTATGGTTGTGACCACCGATAATGCCAAAGCTTGAAATGTACAGAGTTTAGATAATTCCATGCAGGGTCTGGTGCAGGCAATTTTAGAGGAATGGAGACAAAAAGCTGCAGAACCAAAAACTCAGGTGAATGCTGCATTGGAATTACGATCTTACAGTTTCTATTTAAGTAAAATATTAAATGATAAATAGATATGATATATCTAAAAAATGTACAAAATGATAGACCAAATGCAATACTGGAGTGGAATCCTCCAAGTATTGTAACAACAAAATATAATCAACATTAAGAAAAAAAGGAGAACAGAATATAAATTTGATAATAGAGTGATGGCCTTAGACTACCTATAAATTCTACTACAAAATTAACATGTGATATGTTGCTACCCTCTTCCAAAAAATGCCCACATACATCTTAGAGTATCAGTAATACATATATAAAGATATATTTAAGACCCATTAATGGAGTTTTGCATCCACTCTAATATCACCCCAACATCATTGCTTAAAGAGCCATGACAAAGGCAGCATTCACTTAACACTTTGTGACAATCTTCCATCCCAAATCTTTGCATAGCCATGAGTACTACTCCCTTGCACTAATTACAAAAAACAAGTTGCAATGAAAGATGTCCCAATAGAAATGTAGCTAAATTAGCATATAAAGGTAGAATCATATAAAGCGATTGGGAAGCATGAAATTATTGGAAGTAACCTAGAACCCTAATAAAAACACTTATATATTGTATGCAAAACTTCGCAAATAATTATGTATCCTCTTTGCCATAAGTCACAACATGAATGAATGCATGTCTCAAGGTTCGCCTTTTTAAGCTTATTATTTCAGTCTGTAAGACATGATTAAACTCTCCTTTCGAAATAGTGTAACAACTTAAGGACAATGAATTAGTGAATAGTAACCAGCCAGGAAGAATGGCACACATTAAAGCAATTGAAGCATAAGAAGAAGTTTCGTGCAGTAAAACTGAAACACAAAATAGTAATGTGTAACAAAGGAGTATATGTCCATCAATGGAAGGGTGGTTTTTAGGCCTTATTTCTAGATCTGAAATCCTTTGACCTCTTTGCTGTTTCAAATTTCTTGTATTGTTATTTTTAATATTTTATTGATCTTTGTTAGTATTTCTTTATTTAGTTATTAAATTTTATTTTTATTTCTATTGAATTGACCCACAAATCAGTCAGCAACCTTGGTTAAAAGCCAGCAACAATTCTTTCCAACATATAATCTGATAGAAACTTATCTTTAAAATCAGAAATGGTAGCTGAATGCAGAACATTAATTGAACCTCTTTGCAAATGCACAAGGCAATTGCAAGAATTTCTATCATTGGTTAAAATGAAGCTTCTGTACAGTAATACTTACAAATGTTTAACAGGATAAACTCAACCTTAATGTGTATTGATTTCAGCATCTGTGTAATTAGTAGACACATATTAAAGACCTTAGAAATATTGAACTCAACCGTAGTGTTTTTCAGAATTACAAATTTTATGGTAAAATTGTCAGTGTAGCATAAAACTTCCAAAAAATTCTACAAAAAAAATGGTTTGACGGTGAAATGTTTGCAAATTAATGATAGACCACTTGATTTGGTACAAGCGGTTCTATGTCTTGTCTAAGATGCATGAGTTGATTTCTAGCACCACAATGCACAACATGGAAAAAAAATTATCCTATTTTTTGAGACAATTTAGTATGTTTTTCCATCTCACATTAGAGTTAGGCAACGAAAATGTCTTAAGGTTGTTCGATCCCAGTGATCTCTAGCCTTTTTTTTTTTGGCATTGGTACTAACCAATAATTACTATTGGTGTGTGATGGGTATGCCAAAGAGGAGTGGAAGGTGAAATGGGGAAAATTTTGGTCTATTTTTGACATACATTTTTTATTTCCATGAGAGAGAGAGAGAGAGAGAGAGAGAGAGAGAGAGAGAGAGAGAGAGATACAGAGGTTGAGGAAGAGGAAGCTAGAGAGGGAGAGAAAGAGATGAGAGCAGAGATGAATGGGCAAAGAGACTAAGACATGTCTAGAAGTAGATGTAGATAGAGTGAGAGAGGAAAAGAGAGACAAATAGATAGATGTAGAGAGAGAGATAGAAAGAGAGAAGGGGAAAAGGGAGATAGAGAGGGAGAGGGAGAGCATAATGTTCCCTATTAGAACTTCACTTAATTTTCACTAGGACCCCTAAACGAGGTCTGGATTAATACCTTGGTTTAAAGCCCGCACCAAGTTAGTTATCAATAGCTAAACAAACACATACTTCAACAATGTTCCAAAGAAAATTCTAATCATTATTATATAATCCTAATGTACACGAGATTTCCTTAAGGCTTTTTCAAAGAACCCATCCTCATTATGAAGCACCATGGGAGATCGTATAGGGCACATGGAACCTATCCATCAAGCCCAAGAGCGAGAAAGTGATAGCCACCATTCAACCTCCCTGCCCCACTCAGGGTTACCACTCTCAAATGGATCTTATACTACTTACAATCCCTATATGTACACTCCCCTCCATGATGGAATGGTAGATTAAGCTTATTGGAATCTTCATTATTAATTATACATTAGAAGCAATAGAATATCGGCACACATTCCCACTTCCCATCAAATGAAATTCCAATAACAAAAATTAGCCAATGGATATTGTAAACCATTCTTACTTACTTTGAGTGGATACTTATACATTCCCATATATTATCAGAAATTGTGACCTCTCATATGGTTATAATTGTTATACAGGTGTGATTGGGCTATTTGCATTGTTTTGAATATTGGATTCATAATACATCTTTGATCCATTATTGGCAAAATTTGTGATCAAGTTACCAATTCACAAAATGGGCAGCATGATGGGCATTATATTTACCCCATGCTTGATTTGTTTCAAGGTCATTATTTTAGCAAAAATTTTCTAGAATCACAACTAAAAATGGGATCCATAAATATGATGCAATGGACAAATTTTATGGCATTCAATTGACAAATGTTGGAGTCCATTATGAATAGCCCTATGGTCAACTATGCAAAGAACATTGGGAAGTAGGAGAAACACTTCTTTCTTATAATCCTTGGTTCATTTATGATGTAGATATTATTGGGTGGCTAGTGAGTTTCAAAGAAAAGCCCGACAAGAATGCCCAAAGTTTATAAAGGCTTTGGAATAGCTAAGATAAGTAGAGGATCAGACTCTTTCTTAAGTTCAAAAAAAATGCATGCAACTCCAATGCCGAGCTCCAGCTCTTACAGTCAATCTTTGAAGTTGCAAAAATAGAGGATTATGAGGCAAAATAGTGGTTGAATTGTCTATGCATGTGACTGTATCATAGTTACTCTAGAGAGAGCTCAAGAAATGGTGGTTGCTGCAATTGGAATGTCTAAAGCACATCATCAAACCATTCTGTTGTGACTTCTCTATTGGAACATTTCCCAGTTGGCTATACTGCACTGGTGGATTGGACTTCATGACATTGGTTAGTGACAAATATTCATTGTGTCTTTAGTACCTTTGAAGAGAATTTCACATGTCATAAAAGAATGCTTATTGATTTTGAAGCCCAGGGGGATGTTGTTTTTCAGAGACTGTGGTCTTTATGACATGGCAATGCTATGATTTCCTTCTACTCAAAACATTGCAGATCATCATTATGTACAAGGTGATAGTGTAAGGCCTATGAATACTCTACATGTTTTATTTTCTGAAATTTATCAAGCAATTCATGAAATTGTGACGCTTAATGGAAAGATTGAGGCAAATCATACAAATTGCCAATCTCTGGTTGAATGATTGAAGCTTTTGAAGCCTCTACTGGATGATGTTAAGGACTCAAAGACAACTTTGACGGGATCAGTTGTCAAGGTATTTGAAGAACTATATGCTTCTTTGAAGAAGGCTCAGGAACTTATAGAGGGATGTAGTACAAAAGGGAGTCAAGTTTATAGGGTACTTCACAGCCAGCAGAATATCACTAAATTTCAAGAAAAATCTTTGGATATCTATCATGTCCTAAATTCTTTGCCTCTTCTCTACATACTCCAGACTAGATACAACTTCAAGTTGAAATTTGTGCTGAGGAATTGCATAGGTTAAGATACACTATCTCAAACATAATGCCATTATAGGAATCAACACAGTTGGTAAAGGAGAAGCTCCATGAATGGTTATTCAAGGTTAGGGCGCAACTTCTGTGGGAGATGCAAGATACAAGTTCTAAGTTTGTTCTTCAAGATATAAATAAGGCAAAGAAGGCAATGGATAAGGCTCCTTCTGGGAGTATTATAAAAGTTATTGAAAACATGCTAAATATTGGAAATCTCAATACTCAATCTGGTCTTGATCTTCAATAGAGTTCTATAATGACTTTCATTGCAGAGAAGCTCAACTTTTTCCATTTTCTTTAGCATTTTCAATCTTTTCACAGGGGAGCATAGTTTGCACAAATGCAACCAGTACAGTGTGCAAGCTACTTCCAGAGTCATGAGGCTGTATGTGTCTTGTGCACACACACCAGATGATCACACTCCAAACCGAAGTGTTAATAATCTTAACCTGATCACCTACAGGTCTAAGAGTATAGACCATAAATGTTCTTTTCAATATAATATATCTCTAAATTAGCATTTTATATATGACTCTAAGGGCTAGAGACTTGTTAGGAAACAAGATTATAATGTTTAACCAAACTAACAATTAGTTTGTTAAGTGCTATTAATTATATCTTCATGAATCGCCAACTAGGAAGGAGTTTGATTAGTGCTCATTTAGGAAAGGTTATGTCCCTCTAAGGGACATATCCTTTAGAAAGGATATATAGTAGGTTGTAAATGCAATTTATAGGACACACAGTTACAGTAGTATGCTCCTCTAAGCATTTTACGTCCAGCGAATTCTAAATCAGAGATATTCTAATTCAATCAAGATTGATTGTAGAGTATTGGATCTGCATTTAGGATAAGTGTTAAATTCTTCAACAATCTAAATATTCATAATATTTAGAAAACCATTCTCAGAAATTCAAGACTAAACTAATAGTTTGATCCAAAGAACAAAGAATTAGCAGAAACTTTACACGGTATCAGAGCCAAGTTATTGTTTCTAGGGCTCTGCAAAACTCAATTATCAAACTTCATATATATTTAGTAGCTTTCTCCTATCTTCAGTGGCATACACAATCAGACTCGAGGACAAGTTTGATGGAAAAGAACACTTTGAAGCTTGGAAATTCAGAATCTTGATGATTCTTGAAGAGAACAATGTTCAACAATTCGTTGACGGAGCATCCAAACAACCCCCAGTTGAACCTCACAAATCTATATGGTGAAAAGGAAATAGAAAAGCTATTCAAATCATCTTGGATGGAGTTAAAAATGATATTGTACCTATGCTTACAAAACATCAAACTACCTTTGATATGATGAACGTATTACAAAATGCATATGAAGTAAAAAATGCAACTAGGATTCTTTCACTAAAAAGGCAACTAAATCACATTCAAATAAAGAAAGGAGAATCGATAAATTCTTATTTCCTAAGAGTTTCGGGCATTAGAGATGAACTATCAAGCATAGGAACCATCATTAGTGACACAAAATTAATACTTATGGCTATAGATGGATTGCTAGATTCATGGGAGACATTCACACAAAGAATAAGTGTGAGAGATCAGCTTCTGGACTTTAACAAACTCAAGAATGGTTGTCTTCAAGAGGAATCTAGAAAACTAAAGAAAAGAGGGAAACCAAAAGTAGAAGATGAAGAACTTCACGTTCTTAATGAAAACTCTTATTAGGGCAAGAAGAAGCATTTCAAGAAGAAAAAGGGAAATCAAAAGAATGTAAAGCCCAAGAAAGATCTATCTAAAATAAAGTGTTTCAAATGCAAAAAATTTGGACACTATAGATCTAATTGTCCTAAAAATTCCAAACAATAGGCAAATTGTACATATGTCACTAAAGAAGAAGATACTTATGATCCTGAGAACCGTGTTTTGTATTCCTCTCTATCAAATGAAATTTCAAATAAAGCATGGGTAATTGATAGTGGATCTTCTAACAGCGGTGTGAATTGATTTCTTGCAGCCATGACACATTAGAAGGATTGTTCTTTAATGCTGAACTAAATTCTTAGGCATTGTTTGCATGACACCTTTGCATCTCCATGCCTCTTTATTGAATTTAATGATCAAATCTCATGGGATTTGATTTCTTACGGCTGGGTACATTTGTTTTTCCCTTCCTGTTACTTCACTACAGCAAGCTGATTTTAAGATCAGATTTTACTTTGATATTCATTTATTTCTCTCTGCAATTCAACTCCACTTAGGTTGGGGTTTGAACTCCATAGTTTAGATCTGAGTTATGCCTGCTCTATAAAGACAAGTTGTAAATACTTTTTCTGGGTTCTTCTCTGCTCTTCTCTAGTTCATGATAGCAGCCGTGTGCACTGTTATTGTAACTGCAACTTTGCCTTCCATTGATGAAACTTGTCATTTTCTTACCTATTCTTACCATTCTTCTCTCTAGTGCATGTATTTTCCTTGTAGTGAATAGTTCCTTTCTATTTTCTTGATTCATATGTTGTGTTAAGTCTATTAGTAATTGTTGCATAGTGAAATATCTTTCCTTTCAGCACTTCAATCAGTTCCAAACCTACATGTGGTTCCTTTGACATAAAATAGAGTCAAGACTAGAGTATTCTGGATTTTCATTGTTGTGTAGTGCAGTCATAGGCAGAGTTGTGACCACACTTCTATCTTGGTGCATGACCCCCTTTCGCTTTCTACATTCTCTTTCAGTTCTCCTTCTCCCTTTTCCTTCCTAGTTTTAGTTTAGGTGCATAATAGTAAGGAAGCCAGCCTTCTCTGGAGATTCAGCCTCAGAGTGCAAGTCGCACATTTGAAGGTTGTTTCCATGTTACAAAAGGTCGCTTAAGGGTCATACCTCAAGCAAGGGTGCAGACTTTTTTGCCAACAGTAAAGAAATTGGTAAAAATAAAATGATATTTCCTTACAGCAAAGGTAAACATAAGGGTCAGATATTTTAAAATAGGGAAAAGTGAGAAACCAATGAAGAGGGACCTTTTCAAGATTCAGCTGCAAAACTGAATAATGTTTTCTAGGGGAATCTATTTATTGAAAAAGATGGGCCAGAAAAGGTTGCTTCTTTCTCAAAAGTCTGTAGGCTACAGGGAAGAGAAGATGGTTTTCGAAGTTCTAATTGTAACAGAGAGAAAGGGGAATTATATTTTTGTTTTCTGTATCTAGATTTTAATGGCTGGGTTAAAAGTGATCCAAGGATCATTTTTGTTGTGTATTGAAAAATAAAGAGAAGTTTGTATCCCAGATGTTTTGGTCCAGATATTTACTTCTCTAATTGCAATAAATCAATTGGTTATTTCTTTCATGTTTTTTAATATTATCCTGTATCATCTTGTCAAGTAGATGTTTGCAATGTGAATCTATTGGTTTGTGTATACATGTTTTGCAGATAGAGATATTAAATTCCCTTTTGATTTCTCTATAATAGGGAAGACTGAATATGTGATTTGTTGATCGTTTGTTTATTTTTCTTTGAATCTTTCATGTAATCACATTCATTTCATATTGATGAATGAATGTCAGTTTCATTCGTGTCTTCTAGTTAAAGAAATAATCAGTAACTAATTCATTGAATATCTTTTAGGAGGGAGTTGTAGCTCTCAATTCAGAGGAAAGCTAGCAATTCCATGATAGTCTTTCCAATTGTTGGTTGAGTTTGTTCTTCTATTTGGGCATTTTGAGTCTTTCTATATCATTTATTTTGAAGGATGAATCTGTCAACCAACATATGGCATACCTTCTTCCGAATGTACTGTGACTGTTTGCAACTAATTGTTGGCCTTGATTGCTTGTCTTAATTAGTTGGTTTCTCTTAAATGTGACTTTCTCTAACATCTATTCACAATGTAACTAGTAATATTCTTAATACATAATTGATTGCATACTACTGCTTGACAGAAATGTATCATCAATATCCATGGTCTACTGTAGATGATGAACTACCATCACCACCTTCACTAGAGGAGAGTAACAGTTTTCTAGGTGGAATACATATATCTTCATTATCAATTTAAATATTTGTTTTTACTTTAGGTTATTGTGGGGCCATGACAGTCTGCCCTTCCCAATATTTCTTATCCTCAAGCAATCTCAAATTCAGACAATTGATGATCTCCTCTTTCCCATGTAGCATCTTCTATAGGCAGGCCTTTCTCCACTGAACCGATAATTTGGGAGTCTTATTCTTTTATCTTTTCTTACCCATAGTTCAAAAGTCTTATTCTTTAATCTTTTCTCCCACATAGCAAGGAAGGTTTCAAGTTTCAAAAATAAATTTTCCTTCAATATAAACATGAAATATATTGTGGATTCTAATATTTCTAGACAATTCCAATTCAAAAGCTATCACATCTCTCTAACAATCTTGTATTATTCGAAAAATCGAGCTTCCACTCCACTGGCCTTGATTGAAAATTATTTTTGGTTGTAACCTAGGATACCAATGTAGGCATTGTAGGCATTGTAGGCTTCTGTCCACATTTCGATGCCTGTGAGTGGCATCCGGGAAATTCCAGTCACATCCACGTGCGTCAGCCAAAAAAAAAAAAAAAACCAATGACTTTTCACTTTTACAAGAAAATTAAAACATGTATGTTTTAGCACTTTAATAACATTTTATTTGCCAAACCCTAAAATGGCCCTAATAGAGGCCTTTCAACCATTCAACTATCATTTTTTTGCAGCTGGGTTTGCTCTTCTCATTTGGCTTCCATTTTGGCCTTTTCAAGGTAACTTAATTATATTTTCAAAGAGGAATGATCGTAGGGCGAGAGTTGACTTCCACAAGTTCATTAAAACACAAAGAGGTAAGCATTTTATCCTATTCTTGAGTGTCTCAATGAAATTTTTTGATATTTTGATGAATCTTTGGAAGTTTGTGAAGAAATCTTCCATGTTTGTTTCAATTTATTTTTTCTAAAGAAATTTAGAAACAAGTTTAGGTATCTATTTGAATGGTTTTGTATCATTGTTTTTTACTTGTATGCTTGATAATTGATATTCATAGTTTTTTTATTTATTTAAATTTATTTAATTTCTTATTATAGAAAGAAACTACATTGTATTGTGCAAGAATGGTTGCCACCAGTAGTTACGGCCACTAGTAGTCAAAGTTCAGTGGGAGGGAGGGCAAGGTCAGAGTTCAATGGTAGGGGAAGGAGGGGATAATTTCAAAATTAATTTATGATCTCCTTTATGAAGACATGTAATAAGAATATCACAGGTTTCAAGTGGTGGCTCCTATAGTTGGAGTTGTAGTTATTATCAAAGTAACAAAAGAAAGCCTTTTAATAGCTCTTATTCCCAAGTAAAACTTCATTTTATTGGCCTAGTTGGTAGAGCTTTTGGAATATGCAAAGGTGCAGAGGGGAAGGGGTTATTTGATGCATAGATAGCTTCGTTCATAAGAGAACAAGAAGTTGTTGATCGTTTGGTTAAAAGATCAAAAAAAAGTTATTATCAACCTCCTTCCTCAAAAATGAACAAAATGCAATCACCCATTGAATCGGAACCAATTGTATCCTCCAAACATTCATTCATGCAAGTACTTGTACTTGAAGAGGAGGAAGAAGTAGAAAATAGTGCATCAGCCTGAAAAACAGGCCCATTGCACTCTACATTTAAAATGAAGGCAAGAGACCATGTTAATGAAGCCATTTCTCGTTGCCTCTATGCTAATGGCCTTCCGTTCAACCTGGTAAGATCACCATATTGGAAAGAAATGGAAAGAGTCATCAAAGAAGCACTAAATGATTACACAAGTCCTGGGTATGAACAGGCGTGTACCATACTCTTGCAAAAGGAGAGAGTTTCTATAGAGAAAGAACTTCAACCCATTAGAAGTGCTTGGAAAACTTTGGGTGTGACAATTGTGTTTGATGGTTGGGAAGATACAAGAAATAGGTCATTAATTAATGTGATTGCAGTGTCCCCCAAAGGGGCAATGTTTCTAAAGGCAATTGATTGTTAGAGGGAGGTGAAGGATTCAAAATTCATCTCTAATATTTTCATTAAGGCAATAGATATGGTGGGTAGTGAGAATTGGTCCAAGTTGTTACAAATAGTGCCAAAAATTGTAGGGGAGTTGGTGCTTTGGTTGAGGGTTGGTATAACCATATTTTTTGGACACCATGCACTATACACTCCCTCAACTTGATCATGCAAGAGATTGGCACTCAAATAGATTAGGTGAAGCAAATATAAAAAAAGGGAGAGGACACACAAATGTTTGGGAAAAAATCACAATCCATTTTTAGAACGTACTCAAAATTGGAGTTGCTGAAGGTAAATTAATTTTTTGTAATTATTAAATGTCATGAATTTGCAATTTAGTTAATATTTACACTTTTATTGTCAATTGACATATTTTTCACTTGCTTAGGTTGTTAAGACCCATTTTTCATCTCATACTATTGTTATGAGACGACTTCTTAAGGTGCAAGATGCTTTGAGCCAAATGGTCATTTGTCCTCAATGGGGTATGTGGAAGGCTTCAAATACAG
Source organism: Cupressus sempervirens (assembly GCA_028749045.1). Lineage (NCBI taxonomy): Eukaryota > Viridiplantae > Streptophyta > Pinopsida > Cupressales > Cupressaceae > Cupressus > Cupressus sempervirens. Next base: position 26,340,084 of record CM053783.1, read on the forward strand.
AAAGAGCCCTAAAGATTAGGGGTATGATCTTGGATGATTGTTGGTGGACTTGTGTGCAATACGTACTAGATATCACCGAGCCCATCATGACTATGCTTCGCTTTGCTGATACAAATACACCTTGCTTGGCAGATGTGTACAATGGCATGGACACCATGATTTAGATGGTAAAACATTCTATACAAGCACATGAGAGTGACCCTACAGAATGTCAAGCCTTATACATTAAAGCAAAAGCAATAATTCTTCATCATTGGGAGAAGATGACTACCCCATTGCACCCCCTTGCATATGCTTTATCTCTCAGGTATTATAGTGAGGCAATACTTTCAATGCCAGATAGAATTGCACCATATGGTGATGAAGATTTTTCTAATGGGTGCTCCAAAGCTTTTGCAAGAATCTTCCAAGATGATGAGATGCATGAAAAGGTGAGGCTAGAGTTTAACTATTTGCTTTCGAAGCAACACTTACTCCATTTGCAATTAAGGACCAAAATGAAATGGAAGCAATCACATGGTGGTACATGTATGATCAGCCATACAAACGTCTACAACATCTTGCAATCAAAATCATCTCACAAGTAAGTTTTGATTTTTGTTTTTGGAATACAACTTGTATTCTACAATCTAGTGTTTAACATCTATCATATTGTCATTTTCTTTTCGTTTGTATGTTTAAAAATTAATTTTGTGAACACAATGTGAGTTGTGAATTCTTATGGTGTTGAAAGGAATTGGACTACATACTCTTATATCTATTTAGTGAAGCGCAACCAATTGGGGTCAAAGAAAGTTGAGGACTTGGTCTATATTCATACCAGCTTGCATCTTTTGTCACATAAGGATGATGAATACTTGGATGGGGCAGACAAACTTTGGGATGTACTCCCTCAGTGTGCAAACTTGGATGCAACACTTTATGATCTTACTAAGATGGTGGATGATGGTGATGATAGGTCTATGACACAGGGTGCATCTAGTGCAAGTGGAACCATTCTTGGTTCAAAAGATATGGAGCTTGCAAATGTTGGAGATGAGGAGGATCCAAAATTTTTTGAGAATCCTTATGATTCTGATTAGTGAACATTGAATCATGAACTATGTTTTTTATTTTGTAGTTTGGACATGGAGTCTAGAACATGAATAAATGTGCCTATGAAGTTAAATTTGAAGTTTGAACTATTTAATTGACATATGAATAATCTTGAATCTTGACCAATGGTAAAAGCATCATACGATACTATCAAATGATGTATGTTTGTATATTTCTATGTTTCTAACTCAAGTTCTTGTATTTATAAATTTCTTAAATTCTTTGCATATTTATTAATATGCAAAGAATTTAAACACATCCATACCCAAAAAAATCCTACATCCTATATCCGCATCTGAATCGATAACTTAGGTTGTAACCATAAGAAAGCCAAACCTCCAACTTCAAGCATTCTCTTAATGCAATTCCAATTGGTATAGATCTTTTGTTAGTTCCAGGCACAATGTAAGATGCCCTTGAGAGTCTTCGTGATATCCATATTTTGTTGTGCAAAGTCCTTGGCCCTTAGTACTGAACTTTCTTGGATGAACAATGACATGTGGTTGGAGGTATTATAACAATGATCACCAAGGTGCAACCATCTTGTCCATTCATTTTCTTGTCTAGAGACATAGTTCCTCAAGTATCCTTCTATCACTTGTTTACAATCTTTTTTTGTACATCTATTTGGGGATGGTAGCTTGTATTGGGCGTAAGTTTAGTCCCTATTAAATGGAAGAGAACTTACCAAGATAGGCTCAGGAACTATCTCTACCACTGATAACTTGCAAGGTCATGCGGTTAGAAGTTTCAACTATTTGTAGAGCTTGATAATCCACCACTACATACATACAATCCTTTCCGTCAACCTTGAGTAACCAGATTACGAATTCCATAAAGATAATTCCCATTTTTTATTTCAATTGGATGAAGGTTGTAGGAACATGACTGGATGACTTTCTTCAGTTTTGTTTCTTTGATAGTCATACATTTTTGTACACATCAAAGGACATCTTTTTTTAAGTCCCTTCCAAAAGTATTTTCCCCTTTTTTTTAAGTTTTGTCAAATCCATGGTGACCAGCTAACGAGTTGCCACTCCTTCATTTTAGAATTGGGTACCAAGAAAGCCTATTCTTGTACAGGAAAAGTTTTTCTACTACTTTGTATTCTTCATTGAGCATATTTCCTTCAAGAATATTATCATCTTGTGTGTCTTTAACATATTTCACAATGATGTCGTTCCTCTATTTCCCCATTTGCCATCCCCCCCGTCCCCAAAATCACCATAAAAAATTTCTGTCCTGGAAACCCATCCTGCCATCCCCACCGTCCCTGTACAGGAAACTTGGGGGAACATAGTATAAATCATATGTTCTTTGCATGTCCTATTCTAATGAAGGATATTATCGAAGATCAATAGAAACCTCCTTAGTTGTTTCCTCAATATATTATTCGTGCACAATTCAAATGTTGTAGGGGCATTGGTCAAGCCAAAGGGTAGGACCAAAAATTCAAGTGTCCAACCTAAAAGTCGTCTTGGGAATATCTTCTTTTCTCATTTTTATTTGATGGTACCTAGACCTTAAATCAATCTTGGAAAAATATTTTGATTTGTGTAGTTCATTAATTAATCTATTAATTCTTGGGATAAAGTAGGGGAGTTTTTCTTGTCTTTTTGTTTTAACACCCTTTTATTTATGCACATCTTCATAGTCCCATTGAGTTTCTCAACTAGCACCAGGATGGATGCAAAAGGTTCAAATCCTCTCTTTGGGGGTAGTCCATGAGGAATATCACCAAATACCTTCCTATGTTCTTTTTACATGGGTTGGATATCAATGTGAACTATCTTCCCTTGGGAAAAAGTCTTGTTAACAGTCATACATTGCACAAACCATGTTAATAGTCCCTCACTAGATTTGCAACATGGTTTAACAACCTCATGTTTCTTCAATAAGTCTAGTAGTTTGTATCAGGCATTGACAGATCGATCACTTGGTACAACGACACCCCTAGCAGTTAACAAGTGATATCAGCGCTTGGTCACAAGTTTGAATCCTTGCAAGTCGCAATGAGCAATGTTGGGAGGGGGATTACTAGCAATTGCATACATGTGCTTGCAACGATAAGTTGATAGGTGCTCAATAATAAAATTATTTTTTAAAACGCAATCTTACATGAACAAATTAGATTATTAATAATTTTTAATTTAAATAACATAACATTTTACTAAAATCTTTTAAATAGATAAATAATTATTATTTATTTAAATTCAATTTATCAAATATGAAGGCAAGAGCCTACAACACAACAGTAAATTGTGAGCCTCTTAATTGGGAGGTTTTGGGTTCAAATCTACTCAAGCTTAACTAATAATAAAAAATATTTAACCACAAATAATAATAATTAACCGATAATTTTTTTGTAATCAAATATTAAAAAAAAAAAATTGAAAAAAATCAAAAAATCTATTATGAAAAATTAATAAGAGAAATAAAATAATAATAATATGAAAAACTATCATCTCTAACAAATATTCTATTGACTAAATAAAATATAGAAACTAAAAAAACTACACTAATATAAATATAATTTAAAAACTAAAATCAAAATCAATTTTAAAAATCAAAAGTTAAATAAATAGAGATCACAACATGAGCTAATGTGGAGATCACAAGTAATTATTTTTAAAATGAATAGGAAAAGAAAAACAATAGTTAAAAATGGAGATTTAAAATATAATCTTCTATGAACAAATTAGATTATTAATAATTTTCAATTTAAATAACATAATATTTATTAAAAATCTTTTAAATAGATTAATAAATATTATTTATTTAAATTCAATTTATCAAATATGAAAAAAAATCATTTTAAAAAACCCCTTCAAAAAATCTATTATGAAAAATTAGTAAAAGAAATACAAAAAAGTAATATGAAAAAATAGCAACATCTCTAACAAATATTTTATTGACTAAATAAATTATAGAAACTTAAAAATAATATTTAAAGAAAAAAGTAAACTAATATAAAAAATAAAATAAAATAATTTAAAAGCTAAAACTGAAATCAATTTTGAAAATCAGAAGTTAAATAAATAGAGATCACAACATGAGCTAATGTGAGATCACAAGTAATTTTTTTTAAAAATATATAGAAAAAAAAAATGATATTTAAAAGTGGATACAACAACTAATAGATATCTAAACAAGAGTTAAAAGTGGAGTGAGATAAAAACTAGTCGGTAAATAATTAACGAGAAAGATCTACAATTTTTCGGCTAAACTGACAACTTTTTAGTCAAAAATTTAATTTTTGGGAACAAAGTTCCCACAAATAGCCTATCAGCTAAATTAGCAATAGGCCAACATCCCTCACTAGATTCGCGACATGGTTTGACTGACTTATGTGTCTTTTATAAGTCTAGTGGTTGTATCAGCTATACACAGGTCGATCTTTTGGTACAACCCTAGTGGTTAACAAACCACTCTTCTTCCTTTGAGATGAGACTACTTTTGGTAACTACTACTCCATTATGTTGGAAACAAATCTCCAAATTTGGAAGGTCAAAAATGAAGCATCCCAAGGAGTGTATCCGAGTACCCAATCTGTCATTGGCATCTAATTTTACATAGAAATCCTCTTTGATGGGGTGTTTTCCTGGGGTAATTTCTAGTCAAGGAATTATCTTGGTAAGTTGACCCATTGTAAAACCATTGAAGTCCTTATCTCCAATTTCAATTTTGCAACTAAATCTTTATTGATCACGTTGTAGAATGCCCCACTATCCAAGATCTGGAGGCTTGTGAGATGGTGGCTAAGTTCTCATGATCTTCCCTTCTTCACCCCATCTTCATTTGCTAGGGTCTTCTTTCCCTCCTTTCTATACTACTTTGCCAGACAATGCTTCCATATAGCATGCTTGACTTTCCTTTCCAGACATGTGCCTAGTATCAATTCTTATTGGTAGCTAAAACACAAATTTTGATCTTCTCATTGTCTTTTACAAATGTATCCTACTTCCCTTTCTTCCTTGCACTTAAAACACAATTTGGTTTTCATAGACTCTTTCCTTTCTTTGTAAGGCGTCAATGGTTTTTCCATTTGTCTTTATAAAAACTAAAAGGTTTAGGAGATTTTCAGTCTTTGTATGGTTCTGGTCCTTTGTAATCATGATGACTACATTAAGTTCTTTTTGAATAGCATAGTTAACAGGTGTAGGCTTGAGTGCACTTACCAAGCTCCAAATGCAATCTTTTAACTTTGGACAAATAGCTAGGTCAGTCTTCTATGAGATACTTTTGGTACTATTATGAAAAGGCACAAAGAAGGGTCGTAACCCAATTCTTATGAAAGGAGGTGACTCTTTCACCAATGAAGTATAAATGAGAAATTGTTTCAAGCATTCAATGTTCGATCATTAGAACAAAATAAAATAATTTAAAAGCTAAAACTGAAATCAATTTTGAAAATCAAAAGTTAAATAAATAGAGATCACAACATGAACTAATATGAGATCACAAGTAATAGTTTTTTTAAATATATAGAAAAAGAAAAACAATATTTAAAAGTGGATATGACAACTAATAAATATCAAAACAAGAGTTAAAAGTGGAGTGAGATAAAAACTGGTCGATAATAATTAATGGGAAAGATTTACAATTTTTCGGCCAAATTGACAGCTTTTTTGTCAAAAATTTAATTTTTGGGAACAAAGTTCCCACAAATGGCCTATCGACTAAATTAGCAATAGGCCAACATCCCTCACTGGATTCACAACATGGTTTAACTGACTCGTGTGTCTTCTATAAGTCTAGTGGTTGTATCAGGTATTCGTAGGTCGACCTTTTGGTACAACCCTCGTGGTTAAAAAACCACTCTTCTTCATTTGAGATGAGACTACTTTTGGTGATCTATCAAGTAACCCTCTCAAAGTGACTACTACTCCATTATGTTGGAAAAATATCTCCAAATTTGGAAGGTCAAAAATGAAGCATCCTAAGGAGCGTATCCGAGTACCCAATCTCTCATTAGCATCTAATGTTACATGGAAATCCTCTTTAATAGGGTGTTTCCCTGGAGTAATTCCTACTCAAGGAATTATCTTGGTAAATTGATCCATTCTAAAACCATTGAAGTCCTTAATCTCCAATTTCAATTTTGCAACTAATTCTTTGTTCATCAAGTTGTAGAATGCCCCACTACCCAAGATCTGGAGGGTTGTGAGATGGTGGCTAAGTTCCCATGATCTTCCCTTCTTCACCCCATCTTCATTTGCTAGGGTTTTCTTTCCCTCCTCTCTATACTACTTTTCCAGATAATGCTTCCATATAGCATGCTCGACTTTCCTTTCCACACGTGCCTAGTATCAATTGTTATTGGTAGCTAAAATATAAATTTTGGTCTTTGCATTGTCTTTTACAAATATATCCTATTCCCTTTCTTCCTTACACTTAAAACACTTTTTTTTTTTCATAGACTCTTTCCTTTCTTTGTAAGGCATCAATTATTTTTCCATTTGTCTTTATAAAAACTAAAAGGCTTAGGAGATTTTGAGTCTTTGTACAGTTCTTGTCCTTCGTAAGCATGATGACTACATTAAGTTCTTTTTGAATTGCATCGTTAATAGGTGTAGGGTTGAGTGTACTTACCAAGCCCCAAATACAATCTTCTAACCTTGGATAAATAACTAGGTCAGTCTTCTATTAGATACTTTTGGTACTATTATCAAAAGGCACAAAGAAGGGTTGTGACCCAATTCTTATGAAAGGAGGTGACTCTTTCACCAATGAAGTATAAATGAGAAATCATTTCAAGAATTCAATATTCAATCATCACTCCAAAATCAAACAAAACAAATCCTCCATTCATCCATCAATCAACAATCCCTAAATAAATCAAGCAAACAAACAATCAGTTAGGTCAATCAAACAATCATCAAATCATCATCAATCATCACTTCATCTTGTGAATAAAACAATCCAGCAATCAACCGTCACTTTACTGAATCAAAAATCTTAGATCATCATCCACCAATACCTCAAATCAATAAATCAAAGGAATTCATTCAATAAATCATCATAGAAATCAATTTGGAAATACAAATAGAGAGCAACAACTTGTGTTTGTGCGTGCATGCATAGGGGTGTGTGAGTGTGTGTGTGTGTACTTGTTACATCTATTTGAGAATAAATCTATTAATTCATCAAGAGATATTTTGTTGGCAATGATAAAGAAATTTCCTTTAGGAACATATTTTGAAGTTCATGAGACCCAAGAATGCCCACCAAGATGACTATTATGCTTGTAGGCCAGAGGCATTAAGTGCCCCTAAGTTTGAGACCCCGTCAAGTATGCCACTCTAAGATGGTTGGAGCCATTCTCATGGGTTGAGGCAAGTTGCATGCCCCTAAGTCAGAACAAGGACAAAAACTATCATACATATGGACCAAGGGCATTGAGTGCCCTTGGGCTTGAGAGTCTTATCATGTAGGCCACTTGGGATGGATGGATGTGAGCTCTGCGCATGCTCTCAGAATACAAAAACAATTATCCTTGGGATTGCAGTATGCAAGCTATTCCTAATACATTCCTAATATGATTAAATATTGGAATATAATTTCTAAAAATGAAATTGATGTGGAATTAGATATTAATATGGATTTATGTAATTAAAAGCTATTATGGATTATTAATATTTATTGTAGTAATATAAGTTTCTACTGACTATTGACAGGTGCAGATCCAAAACCAAAAATAATTCCAATTAGGGTCTTTAGAGTGGGCAACTTTATTACAAGTTTATGTCACTGAGCATTATGCATTCTCATCTTGAAGTTGATTTTTTATTTTTGGGCTTAATCCAAGTAAATCCTAAAAGGGACAGACATCACATGTTCACCTAAACGTGTAGGTCAACTTGCATTTACCTTGGATATCTGCATGTCCATAAGATATCCAGTGTTGTTGTTGCTCAAGAATGATATAAAAATGGTCCAACATTGCATTCAAAATTTTAATCAATTGAGAAAGGTTCATAAAAATACCAAATAACAAGTTGTGCAAACAATTATGAATTTGTGTTCACAAAAAAGGTTATTTATCATTCACGGTCATCCAATACTTGAGCTTAATGAAATGGTAAATCAAGATACAAGTTATATGGGTACGTGAATCTTTATTAGAAAAGAAACCTTGAGCTAGGGAGAGAGAGAGAGAGAGAGAGAGAGAGAGAGAGAGAGAGAGAGAGAGAGAGAGAGAGAGAGAGAGAGAGAGACACAAAGAGACATAGAGAGATAAAAAGACGATGGAGCGGAAAAATGCAGAGAAATGACAAAAAGATTGGGAGCACAAAAAAATGGAGCAATAAAGCAGAATAATATATCACTTGAAGGAAAGTCTTAGAAGGCAAGAAGAGGAAGGGCAAGAGGTGAAGGTCCAAAATCTGCAAAAGGCTTCTTCCAAGTTGAGTGCGAATCAAAGATTCAAAAAAAATCAATAAGGGACACCTTGGCTAATGAATCGAGCTGGATTCTAAATCAAGGATTAGGAGCCAAACTTTGACCCTTCTAACCACAATGTTTTGAATGCATAATTGTGGATTAGAATGTATAACCAAACTCTAAAACTGAGCTCTTTGCTCCTGGTAGAACTAGACAATTACCTATACACTTTCATAATGGTTGATAAAATAAAATCATAAAATGATTTTGGTTATATGGGCACATTTGTGCCTTCCTAAACCTACCACACAATGCCATATTCAATTGGAATCTGGACCTAAGAAAGGAGCTAAATACAAAAGGTTGAAGTCAAGGGTTGTCAAAGTTCTACCCTAACTGCTCAAAATGTGGTCAAATCAAAGAGAATTGCTAAAGAATTAAAAACAACTGCTAGCCTTGGAAGAACTGAGTCTCTTGAGAAATAAGAAACAAAATCAAACCCCAAAACTTGGCAATAATTAGGTAGAAATGGAGATTTGAAAATAATATTGCATACGAATCATTATTTGTTAGGGGCATATTTGGATATATAAGGACAAATCTACCTTTGATATCACCTTGAATCTTTTTGGAGGTGCAAAAAAAGTAGGGGAATATTCACCCCTAGGGGGAAATGAGAAAAGGACAAGGAATCGATCACCAAATAGCCCACCCAATTCCAAATGAAAGATAAGCAGATGCAATACAAGGAGGAGAATAGGAACAAATGCAACAGGAGATCCTCAATTATCAAACATGAAATCACTTGGAAAGAATGACACTAGTGATGAGTAAAATTAGTAGTATTACCTATATCTTTGCTCAAATTGAATATTTTTCTTGATCAAATGTATATGGCCCAACTATATGCACTACTAAAAAGAGTTCGGGAACAAATTATTATCTTTATTGATACCATTCATGTAATGTCCCCTTTCAGAACTAATATTATATCAAATGGAATATTTTTCCACAATTAAAAAAGGATTCAAGAAAATAATTATCATATTTATTGATACTATTCATGTGATATCCTTTTTTAGAACCAACTTGTAGTTTTCTCTGAATTCACAAATCCAAAATGAAGCAAGAGCAAAAATGTAGTTAGAGTTGTAATTCTTAGCAGTTAGAGTCACAATTCTTACTTAAATAAAATGAAATAAGTTGTAAGAATACCAAAAGTCCAATTTTTCATATCAGCTTGATCTCTTAAATCAATCTCCTTTATCAAATGTTATTCTTCTACTCAGTCTACTCTCAAAATCTGCATTACACTCTTTTGCTATTATTCCTCAATTTTGGCTTGGAATGATAACTCTTGTATACTTTATTGGTAAAAGGGTCACCACCTTTCATTATAATTGAGTCAACATGATGCAGGAGCATCCAGAGGTATAAGGGCAATCCTGTGTCACCCAAAAAAAATGTACTTAGACTTAGTTTCTATTTTATGTCTTTACATTTTTGGATACCCATTTCGCTCAAATAAAGGTTCCAACTCTCATAGTTCATATATTAGTGCATTCGAAAATCTCGAAAAAATAGGAGCATACAATTTGGCCATCATTTTGGAGACCTAGAAGGTGTGACTTGGCCAGATGAAGGTAATTGAGATTTAGAGCATTCCAGAAAAAGAATCAGGTCAAAAGGCCCCACGGTTTAAAAGTTATTGCAGTTTTTCAAGTTTTGGAGACCTCCTAAGAATGCTTCAAAGTCAGGTTTGGGGCATTAAATGACCTCGAAAAAGGTCAAAAAATGGGGGACGAGTGAAGCTTGTCCATAGGGCTATAGAGCACTTCAAGAGCTTTCCGAAAATGTAAACGGTTCGTCAATCGGAGCTACGGTTCAAAAGTTATGCCTCCCGAAAGTTCGGCTACCATTTTTGGATTCTTCTAGATTTGCACCAACTTCTAACGCGGCTTTTGGAACCTTCTATTTTGTCGGTGGATGCCTACTAGCACTTTCTAGAATGTACTCCTAGTCCTTAACCCTCCGGGGTCTATTTAAGGAGATTTTTGGCATTGTAAAAGGCAGTTCGGATTGGAGCTTGAGAGGAGGTGCTAAAAGGAGAAATATTCTCCAGATTTATGCTATTGTAAGCCCGCAGGGCATGTTTTGAGTTTATTTTATTTGCACTGTTTGTACCAGCTTATTTTCTCAGTTAATATAATTCCCCCTTTCTATTGTGTCTATTCTGGTTGTTGGGTTGTGTCCCCATCAAGTGGTATCAGAGTGGGTTTTCCTGAGTGTGTAGACAGAGCGCCGACTGTGAGGCAGTTTGCACCAGGACTGTGTGGTTGTGGGTTCGAGTTAGAAGATGCCTCCATGAAGAGAGCGTGGTGGAAGGGCCAGAGCTGTTGATCCTAAGGAGGTTAGAGCCCTCCAGAGACAGGTACAAGCATTGCAAGAGGAGCTTCGTAGAGGAGCAAATATTGCCGCAGATGACAATAGTGAGGATGACAATGAAGAGGAAGTAATGGAAGTTGACGGGGAAGTTCTGAATCCTGTAGAGGAAAGGCTTTTTAGGGCCATTTCTAGGTTTGGGAAAAGACCTACAATTGAAGTGGGTATATTTTCGGGAAATTTGAAACCAAATGAGTTGATCGATTGGATCAATGAACTGGATGAATACTTTGAATATGAGGATATAAGGGACCCAGATAGGGTTAAGTTTGCAAAGGCCAAACTAAAAGGCCATGCCAAAATCTGGTGGCAAGAGATTCAACTGGAAATACTTAGAAGAGGAAAGGAGAAGATCACAAGATGGGATCGCATGGTGGACAAATTGAAGAAGTAGTTCATTCCTGTGGACTACGAGCTTGATCTGTTTAAGAAGATGCATGGGTTAAAGCAAGCAGGAAGATCAGTCCAAGAATATACAGAGGAGTTTTACTGACTCTTGATTAGAGTGGGGCATGCAGAAGCAAATAAGGAGAAGGTTGCTCGTTATATCAGTGGGTTACAGCCTAACATCCAGGAAGAACTAAGTCTGGTAAGAATGACCAGCGTTGAAGAAGCATACCAGTTTTCCCTACGAGTTGAAGAGAAGCTGAGTAAAAGGTTTGAAGGAAGACAAAGAGGGCGCGGTCAAGGAGGAAGGGGAAGTGATAGATCATCTGGAGGCCGCAATGAAACTCAAAAGAAAAATGAAGATGAGGGTACTAGCAGGAACCAGAGGAATGAGGGTTTCAACCGCTCCCGTGATCAAGACTTTGGAAATCAAAGAGGAAGAGGTAGAGGACGTGGGCAAGGAAGAGGAGGCTTCCATGGTACCTTTTTCCATTGCAATGAAGAAGGTCATCGTGCCTTTGAATGCCCTCAACGACAAGGAAGGACAGATAGGAGAGCTGAGGGCCAAGCTAGGGTTGCTCATGTGGATGAGGATGCACAATCATCACATTCAGAGGATGCAGAAAGAGGAGAGACCTTGGTAGATGAAAGAGTCCTACTAAGTGGTGAAAATGAACCAGGACAACGGAGGAGTTTGTTCTGTACCAGATGCAAGTGTGAGGATAAATGTTGTGATGTGATCATTGATGGTGGTAGCACTGATAACTTGGTATCCGAAGAGATGGTCTCTAAGCTGAAGCTCAAGAGGGAGAAACATCCCCAGCCCTATCGGATTTCTTGGGTAAAAGATGATCATAAGGTCCTGATAAGTGAACAATGTTTAGTAAAATTCAAAATTGGGAGTTACCATGATGAAGTTCTCTGTGATGTTATTTCGATGGATGTTTTCCATCTATTGTTGGGTAGACCATGGCAGTTTGATAGACATGCAATACATGATGGACATGCAAACACATACTCTCTGACAAAGGATGGAGTTCGCCACAAATTGAAGCCCATGAAAAAGGAAGGTGAAAAGGTATGTAGCAGTGCTAGGATTTGTCTTGTTGATGGAAGGAAGTTTTTAGATGGCATGAAACATCAGTGTATGTGCTATGCTTTGATTCCTAGGAAAGATAAAGAAGGTAGTAGTGAAATACCATTTGAAGTTTCAGATTTACTAGGGGAATTTGGAGATATTATCTCTGATAATGTTCCAGATGGATTGCCACCAGTAAGGCAAATCAATCATCAGATAGATCTGATTCCAGGAGCTAGTTTGCCTAACGAGGCTGCTCACAGGATGACTCCTACTGAAACAGAGGAGCTAAATAGACAGGTTCAGGAGCTGTTGAGGAAGGGCTTGATTCGAGAGAGCCTGAGTCCATGTGCAGTACCTGCAGTTGTCACACCAAAAAAGGATGGAGAGTGGAGGATGTGTACAGATTCCCGAGCTATAAATAGGATAACCATCAAGTACCGATTTCCTTTGCCAAGGATGGATGATCTTATGGACTGCTTGAGTGGAGCTGAGTACTTCACAAAGATAGATCTGAAGAGTGGCTATCATCAGATATGGATTCGAGAAGGAGATGAGTGGAAAACAGCCTTCAAGACCAAGGAGGGTCTTTATGAGTGGTTAGTCATGCCCTTTGGATTGAAAAATGCCCCAAGCACCTTCATGCGGCTCATGAATGAGGTACTTAAGAAGTTCTTGGGAAAATTTGTTATTGTCTATTTGGATGATATTTTAATTTTCAGCAAGACTTTGGAAGAACATTTAATGCATATTCATAGTGTCCTTGAAAGGCTAAGGGAAGAGAAACTGTTAATTAATCTAAAGAAGTGTGTCTTTGCAAAAAGGGAGTTAGTCTATTTGGGATTTGTTATATCACCTGAAGGTCTCAAAATGGATCCAGAGAAGGTAAAAGCCATCTTGGAATGGCCTACTCCAAGGTCTGCTACTGAGGTAAGATCATTTCATGGTCTGGTTAGTTTTTACAGGAAGTTTATTAAGAATTTTAGTGGCATATGTGCACCTCTAACTGATACAATAAGAGGGGATAGAAAAGAGTTCAAATGGACTGCAGCAGCTGTGAGAAGTTTTGAATTGCTGAAGAAGAAGGTGACTGAACAACCTGTGTTGGCACTTCCAGATTTTAGAAAAGTATTCCAGGTGGACTGTGATGCTAGTGGTAGCGCTATTGGGGCTGTATTAAGCCAAGAATGTAAGCCTATTGCATATTTTAGTGAAAAATTGAATGATGCAAAGAAGAAGTATTATGTTTATGATCAAGAGTTCTATGCGATAGTTCAGGCCTTAAAGAAATGGAGGCATTATTTATTGCCAAAGGAATTTGTTTTGTATACTGATCATCAGGCATTACAGTACCTAAATAGCCAAGGTAAATTGAATCAGAGGCATATGAAGTGGGTAGAATTCTTGCAGAGTTATACATTTGTGTTGAAGCATAGAAGTGGAAAATCTAACAGGGTTGCAGATGCATTAAGTAGGAGACAGTTGTTGCTTACAACAATGCAGGTTGAAGTAGTTGGGTTTGATGAACTCAAGAATTTGTACCCCAAGGATCCTGATTTTTCTGAAGCATGGAAAGCTTGTAAAGAACCTGTTGCTGTAGATAGAACCAAGTGGTTAGACTATTTGATTCAGGATGGCATGTTGTTCAAAGGTAGTCAGTTGTGCATTCCAAGGAGTTCCATGAGGGAAAATCTGATTAAGGAGAAACACAGTGGAGGGATGGCAGGACATTTTGGTCGGGATAAGACCATTGCTATTCTTAGAGAACATTATTTTTGGCCTCAAATTACACAGGATGTGAAGAAGTTTGTACAGAGTTGCCAGGTTTGTCAAGTTGCCAAGGGGTTTAGTCAAAATACTGGCCTATATCAGCCATTGCCTGTTCCATCAAGGCCATGGGAGGACATAAGTATGGATTTTTTTCTTGGATTGCCAAGGACACAAAGGGGTAATGACTCAGTATTCGTGGTGGTTGATAGGTTCTCCAAAATGGCACATTTCATTCCATGCCACAAAACTCATGATGCTGTCCATATTGCAGACTTGTTTTTCAAAGAGGTGGTAAGACTACATGGTCTTCCAAGGAGTATAGTTTCTGACCGAGATACTAAATTTGTGGGGTATTTCTGGAGGACATTGTGGAAGAAGTTGAGAACAGACTTGAAATTCAGTTCCACGCATCACCCACAGACTGATGGCCAAACAGAAGTGGTAAATAGAAGTATGGGCAATTTACTGAGATGTTTAGTTTGAAATAAGCCTAAGGGATAGGATTTGATTCTACCACAGGCAGAGTTTGCTTATAATAACTCTGTAAATAGGAGTACTGGAAAATCACCATTTCAAATTGTATATGGAAATAGTCCAAGGACTGCACCAGAATTGAGGAAGATAGAACAAGGGGAGAGAACAAGTGCTGAAGCGGAGGAATTTGCTGAACACATCAAGCATCTACATGAGGAGGTTCAAGCACACATTATCAAGATGAATCAAGAGTATAAAGCTAGGGCTGATGCAAGGAGAAGACATAAGGAATTCCAAGTAGGGGATCTTGTCATGGTGCACTTACGAAAAGAAAGATTTCCAGTTGGTACTTACAACAAGCTGAAAATGAAGAAATTTGGCCCCTGCAAAATTTTGAAGAAACATAACTCAGGAAATGCATATGAGGTGGAGCTGCCAGATGGTATTCACATTTCTCCCATTTTCAACATTGCAGATTTGACAGAGTATCATGATGATGGTATTGATGAGGAGCTGGTTTTAGAGCCATGTCCAATTCCTGCTTCTAAGAAGGAGGAGATAGAAGACATTCTAGATCAACGTGTGGGTAGGAGTACCAGAAACAGGCAGTATGAAGATTATTTGGTAAAATGGAAAGGACGGTCGATCGAGGACTCAACTTGGATTTCAGCAACTGAGGTTTCCCATTTGGGATTTCCTCTACCATCCATAAAGTGACAGGGTCACTTTTCAATCTACCCTGGGTGTCTGATGCAGGAGCATCTAGAGGTATAAGGGCAATCCTGTGTCACCCAAAAAAAATGTACTTAGACTTAGTTTCTATTTTATGTCTTTACATTTTTGGATACCCATTTGGCTCAAATAAAGGTTCCAACTCTCATAGTTAAACTATTAGTGCATTTGAAAATCTCGAAAAAATAGGAGCATGCAATTTGGCCATCATTTTGGTGACCTAGAAGGTGTGACTTGGCCAGATGAAGGTAATTGAGATTTAGAGCATTCCAGAAAAAGAATCAGGTCAAAAGGCCCCACGGTTTGAAAGTTATTGCAGTTTTTCAGGATTTGGAGACCTCCTAAGAATGCTTCAAAGTCAGGTTTGGGGCATTAAATGACCTCAAAAAAGGTCGAAAAATGGGGGACGAGTGAAGCTTGTCCATAGGGCTATAGAGCACTTTGAGAGCTTTCTGAAAATGTAAACGGTTCGTCAATCGGAGCTACGGTTCAAAAGTTATGCCTCCCGGAAGTTCGGCTACCGTTTCTGGATTCTTCTAGATTTGCACCGACTTCTAACGTGGCTTCTGGAACCTTCTATTTTGTCGGTGGATGCCTACTAGCACTTTCTAGAATGTACTCCTAGTCCTTAACCCTCCGGGGTCTATTTAAGGAGATTTTTGGCATTGTAAAAGGCAGTTCGGATTGGAGCTTGAGAGGAGGTGCTAAAAGGAGAAATATTCTCCAAATTTATGCTATTGTAAGCCCGCAGGGCATGTTTTGAGTTTATTTTCTCTGCACTGTTTGTACCAGCTTATTTTCTCAGTTAATATAATTCCCCCTTTCTATTGTGTCTATTCTGGTTGTTGGGTTGTGTCCCCATCACAACACTTATCAATGTTTCCTTTGAGAATAATATAATATTCCCCAAATTGCTCTCCCTAAATGTCCTCAAATGAAACACTTGCCCCTTTATATCTTGCAATGTGAGCTTGAACCACACCTCTTCATCGTGGCTCCCTTTGCAAAGGTTTACCCCTCTTTGGATGAGACAACCCTTAATAATTATGCCTTTGGAAAGAGTCACAACCCTTGAAAATTGGCCCTCTTTCAAAGCGTAACAAACCTCCAAAATCACCACCTTTTCAAAGAGTCACAACCCTTTAAGACTTTTGACCTTTGAAGGAATCACTTCCTTATTTTCTTCTCATTTCTATTTATCCTCTTCAATTAATCTTCCTTGCTTCACACCTTCCATTTTATACTCTCTCCCCCTTTCAAATGAAGTTCTCCTCCTACTATATATCTCATGTTTGATCGAGTTGCACCTTTTCATTTCATGCCTTTTGACCCTTCACCAACTTAACTAAAATTAATTATATTATATATTAATTTATATTTTATTTTTATCCTTTTATATTTTGATTTAATTATGTTAAATCCTATTTCAAAAAGGGGACATTACATGCCCTTCCCAAAATTGCTCATCCTCAAGCAATGATTAAATGATCATGGAATCTCATCCATATCCACCTTCCACTACACAATTATTATCATATGTGTTCTCTCCCTTATTTTGAAAGTGAATTATGATCAATAGTAGAAACTTGACAAAGCTTGAGAGAATTTTTCTCTCTTCTTCTAGAAAAAAGATCAAGCCCATCTCATAATGGTGTCAATTGAATTTACAAAAGCCAATGTTCGCATGATAGCATACCACAAATTCATATCTTTTTGTTCACTCTTAGTTATTCTCTTCTTCTAGATCAACTAAAAACATAAAGCAAAGCATGGATCGTACACTTGAAAACATGATGCATACACATGAATGTGTGAAGACATGGAGCATTCACAAAGAAAATAAGTGAATATATCAAAGCACAAAGCATAAAATTAAAACACAAAACATACACATAAAAAAAATGGAGGGTACACATGAGTATAATGTAGCCAAAGTTAACTTGGTCCATAAAATAGGTAGGAAAGTCCAACCAAGACCAGAACCATCTCTTAGGGTAATCAATTCACCACTTAGGCCACATGAGGAAATAACGTAAAATTAGGACCAAAACCATCCATTGGGGTAATCAATTCATCATTTGGCCCATAGGAGGCAAGGACTCCCAACCAGAACCAAATCCATCCCTTAGGGTAATTAATTTATAATTTAAGTTTTTAACCCACAAGAAGCAAGAATATTCAATCAAGACTAGATCCATCTTGTAATGTCCCTATCTTAGAACACCACAAGTTGCAGAGAACATTAGCCTATCAATTAATATAAAAACCCTTCATCATTTATGCCCTTTAAAAGAGTCACAACCCTTCATAATTGGCCTCTTTGAAAGAGTCACAAGCCTTCGTAATTAGTACCTTTTCAAAGAGTCCCAACCCTTCAAAACTTTTTCCCTTTGAAGGAGTCACATCCTTAATTTCTTTTAATTTCCTTTTTTTTCTTCTATTAATTCTTCCTTTCTTCATACCTTTCCCTTTTTACTCCTTTCTCTCCCCTTTCTAATGAAGTTCTCTTCTCTATTTATATATGTCATGTTTGAAGGAGTCACAACTTTTCATTTAATGCCTTTTGAACCTTTATTGACTTAATTTCGTATTGTTATATTTTAATATTATTAAATTTTTATATATAAATTATTTTTTATTCTCTTATAATTTTATTTTATTATTACTTATTATTAGGTCCTATTTCAAAAAGGGGACATTAGAATTCAACAAAAATATATTATTAATGAGATAATTTAGCGGTTGTTAAGAAGGTGAAGCAATCATAACTGGACTTTATATTATTTGTAAATGGAGCAAGTTTACAAAACACTAAACTAAAAGATGAACCCTTAACTTGGATAAATCTTCATTTGAGTTTTTTTAATATAACTGAAGATACTAGATCAGTAGCAACTGGAAATCTTTCCCACTTGTGCATAAAGTATGCTTGTTATTCTTGGATCTGACCACTTCTCAATTTAGCTACTACACAAAGAAGATCAAAACCTAGATCAATGCATGTTTGAATTAGAAAATATGTGGCTCAAAGATCCAAATTTCAATTCTAGTATGGAATAACAACGAGCTGACACTAAGTCACAAGGTTCTAATATGGGTTTGTAATAAAAAAACTAAGATTATGCAAGGGTACAAATTTGAAAAAAAAAAAAAATCAACATTACAATCACCTTATATAAATTTAATTATTTTGAAGTAATATATCCACAAAATTATCAAAATAGTTTAACATTACCTATAAGAGTTTTTGGATTAAATTGTGTCGAATACTTTTGCATCAATGTTCCAAATCACACTCAATTATCCATCATCAAGATGAAAATAAGAAAGCATAAGAAAAATAGGATAAAGTTACAAACCTAAACAAGTGAAATAAAGTGGGAGAGGTGGAAAAATACAATTGTAGAGAACTTGTGATGCAGGAGCATCCTGGGTTTCTTTATAATCCTACACATTAGTTCATTCTGCCTAGTTCCAATTGGGCTGACTTTGCTCACATTTAATTTTAGTATAGTTAATTATATTTGATGAGGGTCAACTTGTGGTTTCTCTATGTTCTAGAATTATCCGTAGGCCATTTTGGCAAGTATAAGTAGGGTGTCTAGGTTTAGGGTTAAGGTAGACTTTTGGGGAGAGTGCAAAAGAAAAGAGATATGTGGATTTAAAAAGCTGATTTGAAGATCTGGAAGTTGTACATTTGTAATTGACCGTAACCTAGAAGGTCTTACAGCTGGGAATGTATGCTGAATATTTAATGAATCAATAAATATATCCTTGTTCTCCCTCTCCTTGGTGTTTTTCCTCTTGTTTTCTTCCATTGTGTTACCTCTTGTAGGGTGGTTTGGACAGCTAGGTGTGCCTTTGGCCCTAGTTATTCATCCCTTGCCTGCATCAGTTGGTATCAGAGCCCGAAGTTCATCCTTATGGAGATTGGATCATGTAGAACCCTGATTTGGATCTGGCTGTAGGGTGGCAGATCTATGGATTTGACCTATAACTTGCAGAGGGTTACAATCTTGCAAGAACCTAATTTGTAAATATGGTTAGTGGTAGAGGAAATAATGTTGATAATGCTATATTGGATCAGTTAAGATAAATTGCAACCAAATTAGATGTTGTGGAGACAACCTAGAGGAGAGGAGCACATCTTGAAGATGTAAGTGATGATGAAGCAGTAGCACCAAACTATAATCTAGAACCTAAAGAAGATCGAGATGAGGAAAGATTGTTGCGATTATTGTCTAGGGAAAATTCAAAGCCTATTGTAGAAGTTGTCCCTTATGATGGGAAATTGGATACAAATACTGTGTTGGATTGGATCTCTGATATGGATTAATGGATTGAGATCTGGAATTCAAGATGAGATAAGTTTTGTGAAGTTGGAAAGTGTGGAAGAAGCATACCAGTATGCCTTGAAGGCTGAGGAGATCTTGACAAAGAAGCATGAACAAAGACAAAGAGGTAGAGGTAGATCTTATGGAGAAAGTAGTAGATCTGACAATTCTGTGCAAGATAAAGGAAAATTTGAATGGAAGAGTGATGATAAAGGCAAGACTGAATGGAAAGGTGGTAATTCTTACCAATGAGGCACTAATTCTTACTAGGGAAGAGGTAATTCCTATTCTAGAAGTGGATTTCATGGTAATTGTTTTAAATGTGGCAAAGAAGGCCATAGATCTTTTGAATGTAGATCCTCTGAAAGTGGACAGAATAATAGAAATTTTGTGATTCAAGAAGACATTGAAAGTTCACCAAGTGGACCTCAGGTTGGAGAAAATCTGATGGTGAGAAGAACCTTATGTAACAAAAGAAGTGACGAGGAACCTGTTTTAAGGAGAAGTCTTTTCAAGACAAGATGTAAGATGGTTGTAAAATACTGCAAAGTGATCATTGATAGTGGGAGTTCTACAAATCTGACATCAGAAGAGCTAGTTACCAAGTTATAGTTAGAGAGGCTGAAACATCACAAATCTTATCATGTTTCATGGATCAAAGATGAGCATAAGATATTAGTAAGTGAGCAATGCCTTGTGAAATTTTAAAATGGACATTATATTGATGAATTTCTGTGTGATATTATGCCCATGGATTGTTGTCATATTTTGTTGGATAGACCTTGGCAATATGATAGACATGTTGTACATGATGGAAGATTGAATCAATATACTCTTTGGGTGAATGGGAAGAAACAAACATTGTTGGCTTTGATTGAAGTTCCAGATGAGGTTAATTGTACTATCATAAAGATTTATATGGTTAATGGGAAACAATTTGAAAAAGAAGTGAAGAAGAATCAAGTTTGTTTTGCCATAATTTCAAAAAAACCAAGTTTTTTCAATGAAGGCCAAGTGCAAGAGAATAATGCTAACCAAGTGCCAGATGGTGGTGACCAAGTGACAAATGGTAGTATTGACCAAGTGCCAAAAGAAATTGCAGAATTGCTCAATGAATATAAAGACATTATTGTTGATGATCTTCCTAATGGATTACCTCGAGTAAGAAGTATAAGTCATTGTATGGATTTGATTCCTAGAGCAAGTTTTCCAAAAAAAGCACCATATAGATTTACACTTATAGAGAATGAAGAACTTAACAGACAAGTGCATGAGTTGTTGCAGAAAGGTTTGATCAAAGAAAGCTTGAGTCCATGTGTTGTACCTACTGTATTAGCACCTAAAAAGAATGGAGAATGGAGAATGTGACTAATTCCAAATCCATTAACAAGATAATAATGAAATATAGGTTTCCTATGCTAAGGATGGATGACATAATGGATTGTTTAAGTGGAGCAAAGTATTTTACCAGGATTGATTTGAAGAGTGGCTATCATTAGATCACAATCAGAGAAGGTGATGAATGGAAGACTGCTTTCAAGACAAAACATGGTTTGTATGAATGGTTGGTTATGCCTTTTGGTTTGACTAAGGCACCCAGTACTTTCATGAGGTTAATGAATGAAGTTCTAAAAATATTTTTGGGTAAGTTTGTGATTGTTTATTTGGATGATATTCTAATATTCAGTAAGACTCAAGAAGAACATCTTGAGCATATTAGACAAGTATTGCAGAGGTTGAAAGAGGAAAAGTTGCTCATTAATCTGAAAAAGTGTTCTTTTATGCAAGAGGAGATTGTGTATCTGGGATTTGTGATTTCAGCTGATGGTTTGAAGATGGATCCTGAGAAGGTTAAAGCAATTTTGGATGGCCTATACCTGAGAATATGAGTGAGGTAAGATCATTTCATGGTTTAGCTAGTTTTTATAGAAAGTTTTTAAAGAAATTCAGTGTTGTTTGCAATGTTATGACTGAGACAATGAGGGGAAATAAAAAGGAATTCAAGTGGACACATGAAGCTGATAAGAGTTTTGAGACTGTGAAACAAAAGGTTGCAAAATTACCAATATTGGCTTTGCCTAATTTCAACAAAGTATTTCAAGTTGAATGTGATGCAAGTGGTAATGCAATAGGAGGTGTATTAAGTCAAGAAGGTAAGCCTGTTGCTTTCTTTAGTGAAAAGTTGAATGATGCTAGAAGGAAATATTTTGTGTATGATCAAGAGTTTTATGCTATTGTTCAAGCATTGAAGAAGTGGAGACATTATTTGATGCCTAAGGAGTTTGTGTTGTATACTGATCATAAAGCTTTACAATACTTGGTAAGTCAACATAAATTGAATCAAAGACATATGAAGTGGGTTGAATATTTGCAGAGTTTTACATTTGTGATTAAGCATAAGAGTGGAGTTACTAACAAAGTTACTGATGCATTAAGTAGAAGATATTCTTTGTTGATTGAAATGAAGGTTGAAGTTCTTGGTTTGGATGAGATGAAAGAGTTATACGATGTTGATCCTGATTTTTCTGAGGCATGGAGAGAGTGTAGAGCACCAAATCTGACAGATCACATAAGTAAGTATGATGAGTATTTCATTCAAGAAGGTATGTTGTTCAAAGGCATTCAGTTGTGTATTCCTAGAAGTTTTATGAGGTTGAATCTAATTAAGGAAAAGCATAGTGGTGGATTAGTTGGACATTTTGGAATTGATAAGAAATTGGGTTTGCTGAAAGAAAAATATTATTGGCCACAAATGTATAAGGATGTTCAAAAATTTGTAAAGAGTTGTGGAGTTTTTCAAGTTGCAAAAGGAGTGAGTCAAAATACCAGTTTGTATACACCTACTACTATTCCTGAGAAACCTTGGACTGACATTAGTATGGATTTTGCTCTTGGATTGCCTAAGACAATGAAAGGGTATGATTCCATATTTGTGGTAGTGGATAGATTTTCTAAGATGGCTCATTTTATACCATGTAAGAAGACATCAGATGTTGAGCATGTTGCTGAACTTTTTTTTAAAGAGATTGTGAGATTGCATGGATTACCAAGAAGTATTATTTCTGACAGAGACAGTAAGTTCGTTGGATATTTTTTGAAGACTTTGTGGAAGAAGATGGGTACTGAGTTGAATTTTAGTTTTACATTCCATCCACAAATAGATGGACAGATAGAGGTTGTGAATAGAAGCTTGGGTAATTTTCTAAGATGTTTGGTTTGGAATAAGCCAAGTAATTGGGAGATGGTATTGGCACAACCTGAATTTGCATATAACAATTATGTGAATAGGAGTATAGGGAAGACACCTTTTGAGACTATTACTGGAATGCATCCTATAGGCATATCAGATTTGAGAGATGTTGTTGGTGAAGAAAAGAGAAGCGTTACAGGAGAAGAATTTGTTCATTTTGTGCAGTCTTTGCATAACGAAGTGAATTTGAAATTGGAGCAAACTAATCAAAAGTATAAAGAGAATTCTGATCAGTCTAGAAGACACCATGATTTTTAGGTTGGTGATGAGGTGATGGTTCATCTGAAGAAAGGAAGATTCCCAGCTAAAATATACAGTAAGCTGAAGATGAAGAAATTTGGACCTTGTAAGATCTTGAAGAAATTTGATAGTGGTAATGCTTATGAAGTTGAGTTACCTGATGACATGGGTATATCTCCTATATTCAATATTGCTGATTTGTATAAGTATCATGAGTCAGAGGATGAAATTGTTGTACCTAATGATTATCCTAAGAAGTAAATCAAAGGGGTTGAACAGATATTGGATCAAAGAGTTGGTAAGAGCATAGGAGAAAAAGATTACTATGAATATTTGGTGAAGTGGAAGAATAGACCAATTGAAGATGCTACATGAATTTCTCAGTCTGAGTTGGATTTAGCTCAGGGTGTGACACTTACATGATTCAGGAGAATCATATTTTTTTTTCCAACCCTGGTTGTCTGATGCAGGAGCATCCTAGGTTTCTTTGTAATCCTACACATTAGTTCATTCTGCCTAGTTCCAATTGGGCCAACTTTGCTCACATTTAATTTTGGTATAGTTAATTATATTTGATGAGGGCCGACTTATGGTTTCTCTATGTTCTAGAATTATCTGTAAGCCATTTTTGGCAAGTATAAGTAGGGTGTTTAGGTTTAGGGTTAGGGTATATTTTTGGGGAGAGTTCAAAAGAAATGAGATATGTGGATTTAAAAAGCTGATTTGAAGATCTGGAAGTTGTACATTTGTAATTGGCCATAACCCAGAAGGCCTTACAGCTGGGCATGTATGCTGAATATTTGATGAATCAATAAATATATCCTTGTTCTCCCTCTCCTTGGTGTTGTTCCTCATGTTTTCTTCTGTTGTGTTAACTCTTGCAGGGTGGTTTGGATAGCTGGGTGTGCCTTTGACCCTAGTTATTCATCCCTTGCCTGCATCAAAATGAAAGATAGAATTGTAGAGCAAATTGTAGGATGGTTCTTGTTGGCTCTTGTGCATCCTTGTTGCATTTAATGGTATAATAGTTGTTGAATCAAAAAAAAAAAAACATTTTTTGTGTGAATCTAAAGTTTGAACTTCTCAATGCCTTGTATTTTGTACTTTGATCATAACTATGTGGATATGGAATGGGATCTTGATAAAGGCTCCCTTTTCAAGTCCGTGCTCTAAGTTTCTTGTTGTCATTCTTTTCATGTAACCAATTTTCAAATTAAGGAGTTTATGATTCTGACTTGGTTTTCACATAGGTCTCAAGTAGCCAAATACTCCTCTATCTCTCCTTGGGCACACATATCCCTGTATCCAATTTGGATGTATTAGGTATAGCCAAAATACACATTCGATATGCAAAGTGTTCCAAAAACTTTTCATGAAAAGAGAGCAACAAATATAGTTGATTTCAGAACAATGCCCCTACCTCAAATGGCTATTGACTATTCCATTGTTACAAAAACATAGTATGCTAGGAAACTTTAAAAAGTAATAGTGACACCTTTGAATGTGCATAAGAACCGTACAGTAACATATAGTGACAACACTCAGTACACATGCAATCAAATGCAAGGAAAGCTTTAAAAAAATAGTATGCTAATAACTCTACCATAATCAATAGATATCAAAGGAGACTTTAAAAAGTAATTGTGACACCTTTGTGAGTGCATAAAATGTGTATAGTAACATGCAAGGACAATACTCCATACATGTGTTAGAAAACATGGATCGGTTTCTACAAATGTAATTACACTGCCATTGTTATTGATGTGTTCCAAATGCAGATCCCAATCTTGTATAAATATAAGAGTAGGAGACATGTCTCTAAGATTAATCAATATTATTTAGCAAAATAAATCATAATATAACATATGTATTATATTATATATATAATATATTATATTTGTTGGCATAAAGTTATTTGCCATTAGTGACAACACTTTTCTCACAGTCCAAACCGAGCATCGAAGATACAGTTCAAACTGAGTGTTGAAGACTCAGTTCAAACTGAGCATCGGTGACAACAGTTCAAACCGAGCAGATGGACTCAGTATTAACTGAGTTCAGTCGGTTAACATAGAACTCAGTATTAACCAAGTTCAGTCAGTTAATTAAGAACTTAGTGTTAACCGAGTGAAGATGGAAGCAATGTTAACCGAGTAAAGTTGCACTTAGTGTTAACCGAGTAAAAATGCACTTAGTGTTAACCAAGTGTAGTATTAACTGAGTGAAGACAAAAGTAGTGTTAACTGAGTGTAGTATTAACTGAGTGAAGACGGAAGCAGTATTAACCGAGTAAAGAAGGACTCAACATTAACCGAGCTCAGTCGGTAAGCAAAGAAGTTAGTTTCTGCCAAGTGACACTATATCTACCGAGTCACCAATGGTTACCGAGTTCCAGGGAACGTTGTATGACTAGTATGAACCGCGCCCCTACCTCTACCTAGTGCATGATGATGCCGTGTAACGTGGTGGTTGTCGTGCATCAGAAGGTCATCATGTCTGTCTGAAGAACTCGAGTTTATTTTACCATTTGGCCGACTCAGTTGTATTTTTCTTACTTGTGTTCAGCCGACCTTGCATCTATTATTAACCAAATGGTATAAATAATGCTTTACATTTTGTAAAAAAGAGACAACAATAATAATAATAACAATGAAAGGATGTGTGATGTGAATATAGCAGCTGAACAGTATATTAGCAAGGTCTACAAGGTGCAGCAAAGACTTCATCAATCACAAGAGGTGATCAATTGTAAAAGATATAATCAAGTCATATATAGATCTGATTGGTTCATCCTAACAGGTGAATCATCTTGTAAATCCTCTAACCAGGTAGACTTAACAGTCTTTGTATAAAATCTCCTAACAGAGTCCATACTTATAAAGTGTGTTTCAAATCCTTTAACAAGGTGGATCTAGAAATCCTTCATGCTCTTAATAAGGCATATCACCAGAAGTGATCATTGTATGCCTTAACCGGCTAACTTCCTACTGCAATAAAGAAGATTTGTGGGTTTCATCCCCACCCCAGTTTTACTTTCTATTTTGGAAGGTTTCTGGGTCACCAAAATCTTTGTGTATATATGTTTTGGATGTTTATTTATCTCTTACATGCTGTAGATTAGGTGAATGAATACTTTACTAGTTTATGTTGAATTGATTAAAAGGTGTATTGTTACTGATTCACCCCTCCCCTCTTAGTAACCTGTTATATCTTGAATATTTCCAACAATTGGTATCAGAGCCTTTTTGGTTCTCAGGACAAAGCTTGACAGCTTGAGCAAAGATCAAAGTCAATGGAGATATTCAGACTGGAGAAAGTTATAGAAAATGAAAAGTTAGATCTAGAAATGGCCATTGTTCAACTCAAAGAAGCAAAGGAACATCTTTCTCAATCCCTAAAAAGAAGAAAGGAACTTGCAAAACAAATGAATGACCATCTTTATGTTGAAGAAAGGATTGAAGATCTGTTACCATCAAGCAATTCAGAAGAAGCTGACAAAGAAATCAAATAACTTCTAGAAAAGAATGGATCTCTACAAGAAGAGGTAAGAAAGCTTAAGAGAGAACAAGAAATACAGTCAATCAGGCTATGTGAAGTTTTGGATCAAAGAAACAAAGCACAAGAAGAACTGGAAGATAGAAGTCATGAAATCTACAATCAATCTCATCAGCATGATGATCTTATAGACCAACTTGCCAATGCAAATGAATAAATCAGGATTCTCAGAGCACAAAATGAAAGAATAAGGAATGATTTAAACACTGAAAAGCAAATCAATGAAAGTCTACAGAGTGACTTAAGATCTAAGAGACAAATCAATGAAAGCTTGGAAAATGACCTAATCTCTAAAAGGCAAGTCAATGAAAGGATGATGAAATCTCAGGCAGATGTGAATCAATTAAATGAGCAGAATCTTCACAGACAAACAGGCAAAGCTGGTCTTGGATACAAGGAAGCTGGTGAATCCTCCAAACAAGGTGAACAAAGGAATAAAAGACTCACTTGTAATCACTATGGCAAGTTAGGTCATACATCAAACAAATGCTGGAGCAATGGGAAAGCAAAATTCAATGGTAAATGCTTCAACTACAATCAGCATGGTCACAAGGCAAATGAGTGTAAAGAAAAACCAAAATTTGAGGGCAATTGTCACAAATGCAAAAAGCATGGTCATAAGGCATTCCAGTGCAAATCCAAATCATTCAATCTAGCTGAACAACTTGTCAAAGCTATATTCGGATGGGACTACAACACCTGGTGCAAATGTCACTATTGTGGAGAATATGGACATACTGGCATAAATTGTGCTAGACATCACCTAAGGAAGAAGGACACTACTGTAAGGTGCTATACATGTACAGAACTTCGTCATATAGCTAAAAATTGCATGAATATCAAAAGAATTGAAGATGAGAATAAAATCAAAGCAGACAACATTTGAAAGCAAATGAAACAGCAATGGATTCCAAAATCTACAAAGCAAGATAAGTCAGATAGAAATGTCACTCAAGAAATGGGTGACTCCACCATTTCCAATTAATATTCATATAAGAAATATTGGAACTGCATCCTCCAAGATTTATCCTAAGTAGCTCCAAAGGAAGAAGAATGATCAAATCAGTATTTCAGATACACGTTGATTCCAAGTCTGTTCAACACTTTACCGAGTTCAGTCGGTTGTAACAAAGCTTCATTAACCAAGTAGCAGTTACCGAGTTGAGTCGGTAAGAGACTTTACCGAGTTCGATCGGACGCAACAAAGTTTCATTAACCAAGTTGTGTCAACCGAGCGAGGTCGGTTTGTGACCTAATCGAGTTAGGTCGGTACTTCAATATTTTCATTCGATTGCCGAGTTGATAATATCTACCAAGCTAGTGGATAAAAACTTGTCATTTCATCTACCATCATACCAAAACATTTATGGTGAATTTGCTATCAAAAGGGGTCAGTAGTATGGAGTAAAGATATTCTAATTCTTTATCAGATAAATGAGTTCATTGCAGAATTAGGCAAAAATTTTGACAGTGTTTTGGATAACTATTTTGAATATTTTAAGGAAAGAATGAACCATAGGTTCCGAATTCCACCCAAACTTGTTGAAGAATACAAGGAAGAAGTATGCTTCATGGTAGACTGTGAAAAGGTATACATACAGGCAGTCAGGCCTCAGGTAGCATGGGTGAAACCTCTTCCCTATGAGGTAAATATTGATGAAACCAGGGACATCATAGAAGCACTGGTGAATGAACCGGTAGACCCAAGGCAACCAATTTTTGGAACATATGATCAAGCTAAGGCCAGAATTGAGCTTCAAATTAAAATCCCTCAAGCCATTAGCAAAGGAAAGAGAAGGGTAGCCCAACTAAAAACAGAAATTGGTTCTCTTATGATAACAGAAGGCAAAGGAGAAGATGATGAAGAAGAAGAGGAAACCGAGTCAGAAAAAGAAAAAGAGCCTCAACAAAAGAAAGGTAAGGTGATCATCACCAAACCTAAAAGGGAAACTTCTGTAGTTTTCTCTAGGAGAACAAGACAGGGGAAGAAGGAACCTGTACTTGTTAAGCCTCCACTCACATTTGAGGCAAGATTGAAGCAATTAGAAGCAGGTGCTAGCTTCACAAACTTCAAAGCATTGAAGTTTGAAACCAGAACAGAACAGGAAAAGATACAGATTGAGGAACTGGTACTGAACAAGATGGGTAAATGGAAATACTCACCAGATCAGATAGCCTCTCAGATCTCCAAAGAACTATTGGAGAGGTTGCAATCAAGATGGGAAGCTGCAACCAAGACTATCAAAGACATCTATGAGCAGACCCTGAGGAATCTCCTGCCGAGTCTCACTGATCCTGAAGTGAAGACATCACTGAAAGACCACGAAGGTAACATGATGATTAGATTCCACACCTTTTTGATACTTGTCAAAGATATTGAGCATGTGGTAAATGATGCAACAAACATGTGGAAAAACATCTATCATCTACACAAATCCAGTGATGATACTGTTGAAATCAAGGACATTGACAATAGTGATGATGATGATGATGATATTGAAGATATTCCAGGGGATCTCCATTCAATAATGTTAGAAGTTGAAGAAGAAGCTAGAAAAAAAATTGAGGAAGAAGAAGCTGAAAAAGAAATGGAGGAAGAAGAAGATGAACAAGACAAAGAGGAAGAAGATCCAGTAAAAATTGCAGCTGAAGTTATTGCATCTCTTCCACACTCTCCACCTAAAACAGTTACAGCTTCTACTGGTGAGATTGTGAGCTCATTGACCTCATCAATTGATCAATCTTCACCTGTCTCCTCTCAGCTCCGGGTACCATCTATGCAAGTGTCAACCACTTCATCAATCGAGCTGCAGCCACCTTCATTGACCGAGTCTTCCTCAGTCACAGCAGTAAGATCATCAAGCACATCAACTTCTACTATAGAGTGTATAGTAAGTGTACCTATAGGTACTACAATTTTGACTTCTCCTGCTCCAATTTTGGCAACTGTTAGTTCTCCCACTCCATCCTGTACAGCAATTTTGGGAGTAACATCAATTTTTGATACTATTAGCACATCTCTCAGTCTTCCTCTACTTAGTCCTATTCCAATTTTGTCATCCAGCCCTACCTCATCAACTATAATCTCAGTTTCCAAGGGTCAAGGTGAAGTCTTTGTAGGAAAAGAAAAAAGATACATGTTTTCCAGCAAGACAATGGATGAGGAAATTGACTTGGATAAGGACATTGTCATTCCTAAAATAGATCTAGATACAACATCTGTTGATGAAATGAGAATGCTCAGTCAGCTATTAGAGTAGAAGGCTAGGCAAAAACAGCTCAGGCATGAAAGAGACCAGGAATATAGCATTATTGAAAGTGCTAAAAATATAATAACAGAGGCTATAGGTGTTGAAGTAGATTCTACTCAACACATTTTGATTCAGTTGGAAGAGGCTGTATATAAATTCAATGAGGATACCTCTGGAAAAGAAAAATTGATTGAAAAGGTAGAGAAGAAATTTGACAATAAGGTTCTTGAGCACATTGCTTAGCATATTGCATTAAAACATGTAGAATTGTCTACAATTCTGAGTAATTTTGAGAATTATTTTAATAATGTAACTTCACTTTTTGGCAAACTTTGTGATGTTACCAAGTATACCAAAGAAATCAAAGAAAAGTTGAATAAAATTGATGAGGACATGAAGGTCAGTGCCCAAATGCTGCAATCTGACCACAGTGCAAGTTCATCCCATCATCATAAAATAAGATTTTTATCAGAGAAATAGGCAGAATTGCTGAGAGTGGAAGCAAGAATTAGGTCTACTCTGATTGATATCCAGAATATGATTCTTCCTATCATGGATACAATGCAAAAGCATATTGCCCATTCCAAAACATTGATCCATGACAACAACTTCTCAATTGCAGATCATATGATTGAACTTTCTACAGAAATTCAAATAGCACTCTCCGCCAGCAAAATTTTGCAAGAAAATTGGGATAAGACTTTGGCTCTTATTCTCAAGGTACATTCAGGATTTATCTCTCATTTTGGAATCTCTGTGTAAATTGTTTGGCATTATTGTCAAAAAGGGGGAGATAGAACTTCAAGAGCTAACTATGCAAAGACATATGTATTGACTTGTAAATACTGTGCATATTGTATGGGGGAGACATATATGTAGACACATCTAATAAGATTTTCATTTTTGAAAACTTTTGAACTGTATGTCAATTTCTGTACATAAACTTTGATTCATAATTGTTTTTGTCACTAATGCCAAAGGGGGAGATTGTTGGCATAAAGTTATTTGCCATTAGTGACAACACTTTTCTCACAGTCCAAACCAAGCATCGAAGAGACAGTTCAAACCGAGCGTTGAAGACTCAGTTCAAACTGAGCGTCGGTGACAACAGT
This sequence comes from Cupressus sempervirens, assembly GCA_028749045.1. Lineage (NCBI taxonomy): Eukaryota > Viridiplantae > Streptophyta > Pinopsida > Cupressales > Cupressaceae > Cupressus > Cupressus sempervirens. The sequence continues at coordinate 26,371,187 of CM053783.1, forward strand.
TCAAACTTAGCAGATGGACTCAATATTAACCGAGTTCAGTTGGTTAACATAGAACTCAGTATTAACCGAGTTCAGTCAGTTAATTAAGAACTTAGTGTTAACCGAGTGAAGATGGAAGCAGTGTTAACCGAGTAAAGTTGCACTTAGTGTTAACCGAGTGAAAATGCACTTAGTGTTAACCGAGTGTAGTATTAACTGAGTGAAGACAGAAGCAGTGTTAACCGAGTGTAGTATTAACCAAGTGAAGACGGAAGCAGTATTAACCGAGTAAAGAAGGACTCAACATTAACCGAGCTCAGTCGGTAAGCAAAGAAGTTAGTTTTTGCCGAGTGACACTATATCTACCGAGTCACCAATGGTTACCGAGTTCTAGGCAACGTTGTATGACTAGTATGAACCGCGCCCCTACCTCTACCTAGTGCATGACGATGCCATGTAATGTGGTGGTTGCTGTGTATCAGAAGGTCATCATGTCTTTTTGAAGAACCCGAGTTTATTTTACCATTTGGCCGACTGAGTTTTATTTTGTTTACTTGTGTTCAGTCGACCTTGCATCTATTATTACTGGAATGGTATAAATAATGCTTTACATTTTGTAAAAAAGAGACAACAATAATAATAATAACAATGAAAGGATGTGTGATGTGAATATAGTAGCAGAACAGTATATTAGCAAGGTCTATAAGGTGCAGCAAAGACTTCATCAATCACAAGAGGTGATCAATTGTAAAAGATCTAATCAAGTCATATATAGATCTCATTGGTTCATCCTAACAGGTGAATCATCTTGTAAATCCTCTAACCAAGTAGACTTAACAGTCTTTGTATAAAATCTCCTAACAGAGTGCATACTTATAAAGTGTGTTTCAAATCCTTTAACAAGGTGGATCTAGAAATCCTTCATGCTCTTAACAGGGCAGATCACCAGAAGTGATCATTGTATGCCTTAACCGGCTAACTTCCTACTACAGTAAAGAAGATTTGTGAGTTTCATCCCCACCCCAGTTTTACTTTCTATTTTGGAAGGTTTCTAGGTCACCAAAATCTTTGTGTATATATGTTTTGGATGTTTATTTATCTCTTACATGCTGCAGATTAGGTGAATGAATACTTTACTGGTTTATGTTGAATTGATTAAAAGGTGTATTGTTACTGATTCACCCCTCCCCTCTCAATAACCTGTTATATCTTGAATATTTCCAACAATATCAACATCATATCTTATGATTAAATCAATCCGACTGTAGCTCTAATCTTTAACACTCCCTCTTAGCTAGGGAGGATTTGGTATGGAACACATTATGCTCTCAAGCATATGGAGATATATCATCTCTATATGATATTCCTAGAATGGCATATTTAAGGATATAAACATAAATCCATCCACACACACATATATATATTAACATATATTACATATAGAATTTTCTCCAATTTACTATGAGGCTAAATTTGTCAACACTCCCTCTTTAGCAAAATAGAATTGAAGCAATTATTATTACATCCCAATTTTTTGCTCTAAATTTTAAATTGAACATAGTTGTTGGTTTAATGAATTATTATCATGTGAAGTGAGTTAGTTAATTATAGTTGTTGTATCAATTTATTTCTTCCTAGTCATGTGAAGTGAGTTAGTTAATTATAGCCATTGTATCAATTTATTTCTCCTTGATCATGTGAAGCATATATGTGGTATTAACTAATAATGCAATATTTTCATGATCATGTGAAATGAGTTAGTTATTTAGACATTGATGGAATATCTAGAGGTCACTAGATGATCAACAATGGTTTTGAATTAACAATTAATATATCTTAAATTAATGTCTTGGCAAGAATGTTTGAGTGATTGCAAGAAGAAGACTGAAGAAAGGGGAAGCATTGCTAAATGGGGTCATTGGAAGGGGATGATTGAATGGTCCCAGAGGGTGGAACAAGGACTTTCACCTCAAGCTTCTCTCATAGAGAAGCATGCATTAACTAAGAATTGCACCTCAAACTTCTCCTTCATGAAAAAGAACTCATTAATAAAGGATTGCACCTCAAACTTCTCCCTCACAAGAACTCATTAACAAGGGATTGCACCTCAAACTTCTCCCTCATGTAGAAGAACTCATTAACAAAAGAGTGCACCTCAAACTTTTCCCTCGTGGAGAAAAACTCATTAACAACATGTATAAGAATCATTGACGTTGAGACTCTCTCTCAACAAAGACTCCATCTAAACAAGGGCAGCATTCTCCCTGTTTTAATTATCATAATAAAAGTGTTGATTCCAGCATTTCACCAGCCAAGGATCTTTTGTAGTCGCACTACTACATGAGCTTGCTGATCCATGCAAAGGACTTGGCACTCTCCCTCTGTTGCACAAGCTCCCTTTGAATTTCATTTCTTACTCTTCAAAGAAAAAAATCACAATGAAAAACTCAATAGGTTTTTCTCTAAAAGGAAGTGTCACCAATTCAGTTCCACAGCTGCAAGCATTCCCCATGTTCATTTCTATAGCCTGCAAGAGCTTGCATATAATCTCTCATCTTGTTCCTTCTCATGTTGAATTTTTTTGCTGCGATAGAGATCTTTATCTCTCAAAATCTAGACATTATTACCATTATTGTCATCTTTAGCTGAAAAGGACACTTAAATTTAATTTGTAATATTAAATGTAAATGACGTGTCATTCACATGCATTGAGGCATGAATATTCAAAGAGATATAATTAATTATAGGAGTTGTGAGAATCTCAAGAGACCTTTGATTATAATGTGAAGAGTCTCTCCTATTGTTATATATTTGTATCAAGCAAAGGATATTGTACACGTGAACATTTCATTATCAATAAAGATATATTTGTGTTATGTGGCTGGGTTTTCCCAGGATAATTCTGATGTTCTTTTTTTCAATTTTTTTTCTTTCTTATGGCTGGTTATCTTTATGGATTTTTGGGCTCTAGTTTTAACATCTCAAACAATCCTAGAAGCATATTTAGAGAGATTAGTAGAAGTTCAAAGAATCAAACTATCCTAAAGAGAAATATACATATCAATGCTAAAAGCATACACTATTCCTAGTGTTCTAAGATGAATTAATATTAACTACATAAAATTCATGATCAATATTCAAATGCATAACTCTTTATTGCCTAAATTTCCTCATAGAATTATAGTGCACACAAAAAGTGAAGAATTCAAACACCAGCACATCTTCTATTCTTGTAGACATGAATGCCAACCATATAAGCATAGACAAGCATTACACCATACTCCCCATTGATATCAATAAAAAATGGAAGCTTCTTCAAAGATTCTACCCTCCAAGGCTCTTCAGTCATGTGTTCTCATAAGCATCCCTTATTTCTTGCATCTCTTAAATTCTCAATTTTCCTATTCTGATTGTGCATCATTATTATTTAAACCTGGCTCTGATGCCATGCTAATGTTTTTGTATTAGAATATAGGCAAAAAAGTAGAAACACAATAACAAATGACACCAAGTTGTCCTAAGAAAACCCTCCTACTCAAGCGTGAAAAACCCAACCTGAAAAAATATAGACCCTTTTATAGAAAGTTAAAACAAATACACAGAACTTTGACTTCTGATTATGGATTCCAAACAGTCAATCAATCAGCAGTATATGAAGTTCAATCACTTTAGCTATGCAGATACAGAATATAAAAGTTCTTCAAGTATCTCATAGATACAAACAATAATGAGCATAACTCACTCACTCAAATCTATTTTTTCAAAGATCACATACGTACAAATACAATATCATAAGATGCACTTGATACAGAAGATGTACTCATATTTCAGAACTGAATGAAGGTAATATAAAGATTATTTTGTGTAACAGAAAAGAGACTCTCTTTAATCTTGAACAAAATTTGCATATGATATCCATAATACTTGGTAGTGACGGTAGGGAAGGACATCACTTCATCTTCGATCGAATACATACTCTCAAAGTATGAACAAAGAACATAAGACAAATATCAAATAGCATCTCTGCTGAAGATGAGAACCAACAAGATCAATAAAAGTAGAAATCATCAACATAGGTGATTGAACGAAGAAAAGATGACTTCAGTCTAGCAAGTGAAAATACTCTGAGAAACCTTAGCTGATCACACAAGTAAGAAAGATCTCTCACCAGCAAGTTCTCTAAATAAAGACAATCTACCTGATGTTGGATAATTGAGTTGACCTTCCAAATAGATGAAGATATGCTAAAAACAACTTCCATACCCTCCAAGTTATAGAAAATGGTAAGGATGCCCCAAAATCAACTACAAAATCCCATCATTTGAAGAGTACAAAGCATCATTTTTTAGAAAAAAAAATTAGTAAAAACTCTAAATCAGAAATCCCTGACAGAAAATCCCATGCAGATTTCGTGTATTAAAGAATCCAGAAACAACATTTTAGAAGAAAAATCAATCAAAACCAAAAACAATTTGATGTGAAATTAATCAAAATCAAACAAAAGAAAAGACGTGGATCAAAGAATATGGAACTTTAAGGAAAAACGATAAAACCCAACTAAGATTTTTGAGAAAAAAAATTTTAAACCCTACTCTAAGATGAGCCAATCAGAAGGCATAGGATCAAAACTCCTCCTCAATTGAGGAGCAGCTGGGGCCTTCTGTTGAGACCCAACCTGACAAGACTATGAGGTTGTCAACCATTTCCTACAAACTTTTTTCATGTACCAAACTTGTGACAATAATTTCATTGAACACTCTTCTTCTTTGAAGATATCCAAGGTCAAAGGTTCACCTGATCTCTTCTAATGGGACAATTGAGATGTACATGTGTTTTTGTCTAAGGCTTGCACTAGACAGGCCGCCTATTTAGAAGAGGAGGAAGTGGCATGACTTGTAAATTGTTGCTTGCATCTATCCTATTGCAGAAGCTTGTTGCAAAGATTAAATAATGTCAAGGAAAAACTAGTAGAAATGATATTGAGTGTCTCTATGAAGTGCTCGTAGGATCAAAACAAGCTTTTCAGCATGGTCACTACCATATCTTCTTCCTCCATCTTGCAGCCAATAGCCTCTAACCAGTCACGTAAGTCACTCTGATATTTTATCAAAAGGCACTTGAGGGAGTTGATCATTTGTAACTGAAAGTTTGAGCAACATAACAGCTTTCCAATTAAAATTATCCCATATATTCTAATCTATCTATCCTATCATAGGATGTGGTTCTGTACCCAAAAAAATCTTAGCAAGACTGATATTCAAATATCGTCATTATGTGTTGCTTCTAGGTATTGTAATCACAGCCATTAAACCGTTGAACCCCTTCCTACATAATGTTGCTCAAAGATGTTATCACATAAACATAAGTTGTTGATCAAACTTGTGAAGCCACAGAAATCAAGGTAGATAGAACACACTGAAAAAACTAAAAGCTAATAAGAAAACAGGCTAGATGAACCTTTAAAAAAATTGTCAAAAAAATTATATTTTTTAAAATAAATCTGAAAACCCTAGGAAAAATAGAGAAAACCCAAGGTGGAAATCCAAACTTTTAGATTAGGTTTTCGGCCACAAATAGAGAAAAATATCACAAGTTTTTTTTTTGTTGAAAAAGAAAAGTTTTAAGTTAGAACAGATTTGGTTCTATTGTAACTTGTAATAGCACTTATTGATTTTTTGTGTGTTTCAATTTACCTTCTCAATGAATGTGTATACAAGATTAAGAGATATGTCTCCCTTAGAGACATGTCGCTTAATCTCAAATTAGTTATCACAAACAATATTTGCTCAAGTGTAGTGAACCCTGCTGGCTCTCAAAAAATCTATGCTGAAGAATTGATTTCTTTTATTTGTTTTTGGGGTTTTAAATTTTTGATACAACAATATAGCAGAAAAATAGAAGATATTGCAATAAAAATTTCAACTCAAATATTTGGATATACATAGGGAATATACAGCTGAAAAGTTCCAGATTTCAATATCAACTTAGATACCGAGTATTTTTACAAAATATCAACAACCCAGTTGATAAAATATCTCCTATTATCCAAATCAACAATACCTAGAAAAATTAGAAGTTACAATCCATGAACTTACAGGTAAGACATGCCTTGAAACCCTCTGAAATGAAGACTAGCAGCAGAAAAGAATTCTTTGACAAACAAATGCAATGGTAGATTTGAAAAGCGTTGCTTCTGAAGTGCAGATAGAAAATAACACCCAACAACAGATATAAATTGGCACTCAACCAACTCCAAATTAACCCGCACACAATTTGATATAACAATTCCAATGAATCCCTTCACAAATTCTAGAACAACCTCCAACAGCAAAAAAAATTAAACTTCTCCTTAGCAACAATTAGTATAGTAGGAGATGACAAATTGTACACCTAAGCACAATTTGCCAAGCAATCTTAGAACTGAATTCACAATATTTCAGTTCTAGATCTCAAACCCTTATACTTCAGCAAGGGCACAAAATTTAAGAACTTCAGAAGTGTCACAAAGACAACAAGAGAAAAATAAATATTCAATCAGATACCTTTCCCATCAAATGCCCACATATTTATAATCTTCAAAATGGCCCCCAAGTTTCCCAAATGAACTTCACTTAAGAAGCTTCCTCCACACAACATTTAAACATAATAAAGTGTCATTATAATATAATTTATTAATCGCTTTTGGCTCCAAAAATGACCTTTTCTGCCATAACATAATATTCTAACACACAAGGTGACTGTTTCTTGTTCCCATGATTTAAAAGTTTTCGTCCCAGTTCCAACGAGCTATGATACTGAGGCAACCAACAAACAACACCAACAAAAATAACAACCTCAACATATTTAAATAAATAATAATAATAATAATACATGTCTTGTGAAAAAAACTAAAGAAGCATTGAAATCAAAATCTAACAACACCCAAGTGATACTGATGATGAAAGATGATGAATGAACCTAGCAGGATGACTTACTATAAATACACTCCCTCCAAGATTCTTGGAGCCCAAACTAGAATCCCAAAATAAAAACTGAAAGCATCACTCAACTCTTCTAACTCATCTCAGCTCATTGGAACCAACTTTTTGACTTAATATAAATAGTAAGTCCCTCAAACAGAGCCAAAACACAACATAGGTTGTTGGAAAGCTTATAACCACACAACTAAGACCCTCACATCCCACTATCAGCTCACAATTGTTGTGATGGTGAACTAACCAAGCCAACTTTAGGAACTTGCTAAAAATGGGGACATTACATCAAGGTATTATCATGATTATAATATATATGATAATAATTTATACACACACACACACACACACACACACACACTTAATAATTTATTATCAATAATAATGCTCCATGATAATAAAAGTGAAGGATAGATATTAAATGTTTGAGGTCAATAGGCCATTCAAACATTTGATTTTATATATTAGAATCATTTGATCGAAGCTAAAATCATTAACACTCCCTCTTAGATAGGGAGGATGATTTCTATCCAAATAAACAACACAGTGTACAACTGCTACCTTATGGTAACATCAAGAGTATGGTATGCCCAAGAATATCAACCATATGATATTCACCACAATAATATATTTTCTTGGTATGCGCACTAACATTATGTCTCATGATGTTTACCAGAGAAGATATCTACCCATTATTTGGATGTTACCTTTTAGTATTATCAAAGTATGATTTATACAAGAATATCATCCATAAGATATTCACCATACTTATATCTACCTTGGTTTGTACACTGGCATCAAATCTCATGATGCCTACCGAGGAAAATATCTACACATGGTGTCTTCATATACTAAGTCTCATAGTATACATCATGCTATATCTCAGTAACTCCTAACTCAATTACCTGCAATATGCACTATCATGATCTCCAAGGACATCAACCAAATGATACCCATCCTAATACCAAATGAACCTATTGTTAAGGTCTTCACCTTACAAAAGTAACCATGATTAAACTTATTGAATGATCATGACCTATACCAATCATAATACCAGGTTAACCTATTGTTAAGGTTGTCACCTTACAATAGTAACCACAATTAAACTTATCGAAAGATCATGACCTCTCAAGAAATTTTCACAAGATCATGTAATAACTCACATGAATCCACCATGAACCATATCAGAGAGTAGGTCCACCATGAATATTCGCAAAGGGTGGAACAAGAGTTTTCACCTCAAACTTTTCTCTCATTGAAGGATGCATTAAATACATCCCAAGAAATAAATTATGTTGATTTTACCTCTTAATACGAGGTCTGATCCATAACTCTGAGCTTGTCTTCAACAGTGTGCAAACTTCATTTTGGTTGAAGGCTTCCAAGAAAATATTGATTGTCAAATATTCAATGATAATGTACTCTTAATGAATAGCATTCTAGGAATTCATCTACAATTTAGTCATTCGCATAAAGGCCTTTCAGTTTTCACATATGGAACTTCATCTCATGAATCATAGTTCTTTGACTATTGTAGTTTCTTGATAATTAGAGAACTATCTTAACATGGTCTACTCCCTCTAAATTTATATGACCAAGATCTTCAAAAGTCAATTGAAGCATATCCTCTACTACTCCCTCTATCATGAAAGCATACCTTGATTTGTAGTGACATGACTAAATGTATTACACTATGGATTTATACTTGGGATTGGCAACATCAGCTATTGAGCTAATGTGGTTCTCTTGAGTACATGCATCAACCTCTTGACCTCTTCATCCAATTTTGCCTCTATTGAAATATCAACCTCCCTCTTGATATAGAAAGATAATCTCAATCAACAAAGATATCTTGCTTCAAGAGTCTCTTTATTATCTGACATGACTCATATGTGGCTGAAGGTGGTAGATCCAAGACCACTTTTTTAGTTACTATCATAAGATCAAGTCCTAAAGCAAAATAATTATATGACCATCTTGATATTTGAAAAAAATCCCATTGCAATCTACTCCCTTGCACTAGAAGAGCCCCTTGTGTTGTCTTTATTTCATAATCCTAGATGTTATCACCCGCAAAAATGCCTCAACAATATTCCTAATGCACCACTCTTCTCTTCCTAGAAGAATATCCTTGGAGACCAAGGACAGGAACAAGGGTATATCAAGCCAAATGGCTCTTATTGTTCATACATATAAGCGAGAGACTACAATAAGAAAATTAAGGTAATACTCAAAGATAAAGACTTATTTGCACATCAACATCCTTGATACAAGTTTCTCCAATGAAGATCCATATGCATCAAGTCAGAAAATTCCTCGATATAAGCATTTGTCAAAAAAATGGCGTACATTGTTTGTGCTCCCATTCTCAAATTGTTTGAGAGACATCTCCCCTTCGAATCTCCCCTCTGGTATATTATCAATTGTTACTTTGATAGTGTCTCTTCTATGATATCTCCCCTCTAAGGATAATTCAAATGGGAATGGAACATTGGTTATTATTCCCCCCACAATTTAAACTTCCCACTTATTCCATTTTATAGAGTTTTCAATCACTATCAAGTTCAATGACAGACAATCATGCATGAATGATATCTACCTATTAACTATGTTAGTCATCAACCTCTATATTTGAAGCAACCATTAGATGCCTTCAAACGTCAAAATACATAATCAGTCCAAAGTAGTTGAAGATATTTTTTCTTTGTTATCAACAATGAATAATGCATCCAACACTATGAATCAATTAGCTTACAAAATTTGAAGAATATATATTGAAGTAGAAGTGACTCATCACAAGTGAATAGAGGCAAAGTAATCACAAAGGTAAGCCAATACTCTCATAAATTTTCCAAACACTTAGGTATGATAGATATAGTCCCTCACAGTTTATGGTCGACGACAATATACACACTATTCGACCGAAATATTTAACAAAGACAATAAGGGTCTGACAAACATTGTGTGGACACCTTGTTGACATCTCAAAACAAGCATTGTGGTAGAGCATCCAATCCCTACAACATTTCTCCAGAGGTGAGCACTCAAATGATTTCAAGTTGTGCCGAACCCAAGCTACCAAAACATTCCAATGCCCACCCACATAAACCTCGAACAACCTATGGATCAAATTCAGCACCAAATATGATGGCCGCAACTAAGCAAGCTTTGAAGCCACATGAGAAAACCAAGCACATAGGCTTCCAATCATATATGCATGATTTGTTTTGACCCACAAACTTCCACACTAAAAATTGCAATAAACATGTAACATTTTCAAAATTCCTCTAATATTTAACATGCTTGAACAATGTGCAATAACATTTCAACGTTGTACATCACTTGTCATTGTCTTTGCAACATTGTATCTGAGCACCAAATCATGTAGATCAATCTAGAGGAGCTACCTAACAATTCTCAAAAATTAATCACTGTAAGCCACTAACGTTTGTGCTCCAAGCACATTTACTCAAGCATCCTGATCCAACAACACAGCCAGCCTCCAGACATTAGATCCGACTTTCATAGAGACATTGTGAGATGCTATACATCACAAATGTCCTATCTCAAGCCCTTGGTACTAATATTAGACCCCATGGGTATACAACTTGCTTGCATCAAACATTACATTGAATTCGAAAAAAATGAGTTCCATGACATTCTCACTACTTGCTTTAGTTTAATTTTCAAACATTTAGCCTACAAGTTGGAATCCCTCACAAACACAATAGTTCGTCTGTATCAAGATTTGCAACAAGAAATTGATATCGACATTGTTCCAACCAGCTCATCCCTGAAGTGTGACTTCTCAAAAATTGCAACCAATGGACAACAGACATTGCTCTAATCTAGATTGACATTGCCCTCTGCTTGAACATTTTGAGAAGCATTACCTAATAAAAAAATGCTTCTTCTCACCTTTAAACATGAATTCAATCATTGACTTCTCGCCAAGGCCTTTAGCAACCTTGAAAAGCTAGATTTCCATGTCACTCAGCACATATGGATCAGAAAACTATTGCCCGATGAGACACTTTGCATCGAACATAGTATTGGTGGTATTCATGACCACCTAATTCTTTTATAGCATCACTGACAATATATTTTGTATCAATAATCACCACTTAGATAGTGTAGTCTTGTTTCTTTGATCATTTGCGATAATCTCAACACGATCATGTTGACATACTTCAATGCAATTGTATCTAGTCTCGATGCTGATTCCTACGATCACTATGAGGTCTCCTTGACTGTGGCATCATCCTATATGCAACTATAACCTTTGTAGATGTCTGCAAAATGCTTTTGAAAATCAAAAAATGTCATGCATGAAGGATTCAATTGGTGATTTTGATAACTTTGATCTTTAATGAGTGATTCTTATATAAATGTGCAATGCAGAGTGGGAATAATTCTTTTGAGTGTAATTTTTATCTCTCTAACCTAGAGCCTTCTGCAGCAGCCTCTGTAAACATGTTCAATGATGATGAAGACTTGAATTTAATTTTGATCCCTATATATGTAACCACAGATTGCAGTATGTTTTGAAAAGATGTATCAAAAATACATTTCACTCATCTGTATTTCCTTGCTAGCAATGACAATGCAGTATTCTAAGCCTTTGTGATATCGTAGATTTGCAAAATATTTCTAAAACCTCACAGACCTAGAGAAAGCCTGCTCTGATACCATGTTAAGTTTGAACAAATTTGTCTCCGTGTAACTTGTAATAGCACTTATTGTGCTTTTGTGTTTGAAGTTACCTTCCCAATGAATGTGTATATGAGATTAAGAGACGTGTCTCTTGTTAATATCTTAATCTCACATTAGTTATCACAAATAATATTTATAAATAAATATATATGATAATAATTTATATATATAAATGTGTGTGTTTCGTGTATGTATATTATATATATATATATATATATATATATATATATATATATATATATATATATCCTTAAGGATCCAGGATAATAATAGTGAAGGATAGATGTCAAATGTTTAAGGCCGATAAGCCATTCAAACATTTGATTTCATCGATTAGAATCATCTAAGCAAAGCTACAACCTTTAAAAAGAAGTCTAAAAAAAATGTATTTTAGTCCTATCATGGGCGAACAAATGCAAAAAAAAGTTGTAGATACAGAACAAAAAAAATGATGATTTTCAGAGTCAAAAAAAGAAAACATCAATGTCAGAAAGCAAAAATGCAACCACAGCCTTGTGCAGAAGTATGTCACTCAGACAAAACTGTGCCAAGAATCAAATCAAAAGAAAAAGCCAAAAATGTAAGCTTGGTAAGCCATGCGGGTTTAATTTCAGCTGAGAACAGCCAAAAATAAATGTCAAATAAAGAGTGTGTGTGGCCCAGGAATAGCAAACCATAGCTATAAACAGCAACAACAAAAGGCCCAGAACTGGCACTTGATGACTGGGGATAACAAGGCTTCTGAAAACATCGCTAATTGATGAAAAATAGGTCACAAGTTTTAAAACAAAACCAAGACAATATTGCCAAGTCAAAATGAAGAAAATCACATGTGCTAGAAAAAAACACTAGCTGACAACAACGTGGACCTCTCTTTTGAAACTCAATGATTTTGACCTATGTGAACTTTAGTTCACCAAAACAATGACTACAAACTAATGGAGCAATTTTAATTTATTTTTCCTCGCATGTGAATTACAAAAATATAATCTCCCACAAAATTTGTTATAATACCATGAAACTCCTAAAAAATAGAAAATCTTTGTATTAATAATACACACATAAATAGAGCTTTACAGATGCTACAAAGAGCTTTAACTGGAAAGCAAGCTGTGTAGAGAAAGACAATGTGTAAAAATAGACTACAATAAGAAAACTAATAATAAAGCCTAAATGACCATTAACTAAGGGTTCCAAAAAAAGAGATAAATCTAGCAAAATATAAGATAGTTATTCTAATACCTAATGGTTTTGAGATGTAGAAATGATAAATTGCACATTGTGTTAGAGAGAAAAGATGAACAATAGAAGGGGTGCAAGGAAATTTTTCCTTTCCTTTTGGGCTGAAAGTGGGAATTTAGTGGTTGTGCCCCAAGAAAGAGATTCATTTTTTAACGCATCTGTATCTTTTTCCTTATGAAGTCAAGTTTTTTCACACAAAATCACCAAGTTTTTGAGAAAAGCTCAGTGAGATTTCACAGCAACTTTTTACTGGACCACAGAGCAAAAAATCTTGAGCTTTTAAAAACTCACCTAGCACTCTACAAGGATTCTCTTTGTGTTGAAGTTTATTATGTTTCCATTCAAAAACCCTTGTGTTTCTAGAGGTTTGAATAGGTTATCTCAGTCTTCTTGAGGATGGAAACACCCTCGAAAAACTTACTTCAGTGGTGAAATATCTATTCTAGCAAATATTTCGGCAAGGTCACTCAAGATTTATAGGTGGATTTATTGGTGCCAAGATTCTACCCTAACCAATTTGTTGGACATATCAACTCAGATATTTCACAATACATTCAAGGTTGAGCTTATCAAATTTGTCAATCTATTTCAGAGACAAATTTTCCAGTTACTGATTTAATTGCAAATATTTGTGGAAGTAGATCAGAGCACTATTTCTCCTGTTGAAACAAATATTATATTGTGAGTAACCTGGCATGGGGGCTAGAAGTAGTTGGCAGGTTCATTTCACAATGTTAGCATTTAGCAAAAGACTTTTGAAAATCGTATAAGACTTGAGAGAAGCAACCATGTGCTGACACCTTGGATGCAACTTGGCATTTACTAGACACAAATCTAGACTCCTTTACAGTAAGGTGTGGCTCTAAAGTCTAAAGAGGACATTGCAGCTTTGAATCTAGGCACAGTAAAGGAAAAAGACAAAATTGAAGACCAAGAAGTCGAGCTAAGTCACATATATATGTTTTGAGTTAATTGTGGAAATATTTTAAAACCAAATCAGCTGGACACTACAAGAAATCCTTGGTGTTGAATTTAAAAAACAATCTGGCCAGATCGTCGATCATTTGCCAAAGGTCATAGATCTTTTCATAGGCCTTTCTAAGTCATATTTTCAGATTGTGCTTTCCATTGAAGGTAGAAGGATGTTGCTAGATATATAAAGTCTAATCATTTAATTTGCAAAGCCTGAGCTTCACTACCAGAGCTCTGATGCCATGTAAAGTTTCTGTAAATTCTGCTATAAATTAGACTAAGATAATACCTTCTTTGTGCTTGCTAAAGATGATCTTCTTTAGTTCAGACTTGAAGTATTTATCAATAGTATAAATACTATTCTGGAAATGTTCTTACTCTGTAATAATTTGAATCAGGTAGTAATGTAAAGGAGCAAACTTTATTTTTATTGTGTCTCTCTATCCTCATACTTACCCTATATTTATATTGAACCCAAGAGGCTTACAAAGGACATGACTCTTCTAGGTCGGCCCTTATAATAAACACATAATTATCCTCCAAGATCGGCATCTATTAGAAGATCAAATTAGATAGCAAACAAAGTTTAGATAGCAAACAAAGTTCAAGTCAAGTTGTATAGGAGTGTTTAAAAGTTAAAAACTTCTTTGCTCCTAGTCTTCGACGCATAGTCCATCAATCTGACAAGTTGAAGTTGAAGTTGAACTTGAGATTTTCAACTTCAAGTTCAACTTCAAAAAAAAAAATTATAAAATATTGTTGCCTTATTTTTCCTGCAAGTATTAATTCAAAAATAATTTAAGAGCAAAGTTTTGGAAAAATTGTACACATTGTCATGTTCAGATGTTGAAAGCATGATGATAGTGACAGTTGTAAAGACACGTGTTAAAGTACAAGTCATCACTGAATGGAGTGCGATTGCAAGTTGAGGTCATTAAAATGTGAGACTGTGTGTTGACTTGATAGGGGAATTTAACTAAAAAGACTAAAGTTTCTTGTCAAATAAATCTTCACACAGATGTATTAATGATTTCACATTCCCATATATGTTTGTGATATTTCTTAGAATTTGCACCTTAAGTACTAATTTCTTTGCCATTTATCCTAAATTTGATATTCTAGAGTTTGGAACAACAAAGCTAGTAAGGATTTGCAGGATTGATTTGGCACATGAAATTGGTGAGTACAAAGCAATATTTCCTGTGGTTTTCCATTTTTGGTTTCTCTTTAAGAATTTCAAGCAGCTGTATTTAGTGGATCATTTTCATTTTCCAATTAACATGACCTTGTTTTGGCTAAAACTCCTAAAACCTGAAAAAAAGCACTTGTTTATTGAGTTATCTCCCTGAAATTGAAGATACATTTTTAGTAAATGTAAATTTAATGGAGTTAGCAGAAAGAACCAGAAGTGCCTAGAATGGAACCATAGCTCAAAAATTAACTAGTAGCGGATTGTTAGAGGCTGCAAATTTTCCTCTTGCTATTGAATGTCCTAAGTGAGTAATAGAATGTGCAAATCACTACGACCCTCAAAGTTGGTGTATAAAGAAGTTTCCAAGTGAAGTCTTAGCAAGAATTGAAAGAGTGATTATTGTATCAGCCTTGGAAATTCCTCACAAAGAACCTTATGAGCCCTAGACTTTTGAAGAAGCAGTGTGACTGTATGAAAAGAACAAGAAAGATTACAACTTCATGATTGCACAAATTTGGCTTTTGAAGCCAGCAATGGGAGGGTCAAAGTTACCCAAACCTCTAACTATTGAACATTTTATTGAGGAAATTGTTGATATAGTTTTCCTCTTGAATATTGTGAAAGGGAATGAGCATGCTTTCCACTAGGAGGACTAGATGTATTTCTTCATTCACAAGATTGTAGGAGGTGAGAAATTTGTTGAATGGATTGATTTGATAGTAGAAGGATTACATAAAGGGCTCTTAGGTTTGGCTAATTTGCTCCTTTCTTCATGTCATCTTTCCTTATCTATATTCTAGTTGTCTC
This sequence comes from Cupressus sempervirens, assembly GCA_028749045.1. Classification (NCBI taxonomy): domain Eukaryota; kingdom Viridiplantae; phylum Streptophyta; class Pinopsida; order Cupressales; family Cupressaceae; genus Cupressus; species Cupressus sempervirens. The sequence goes on from CM053783.1 coordinate 26,387,063, forward strand.
AAAGGAGTGGGAAGGTCTTCCTCACAAACCATGGATGGAAGATATGACAATACCTCAATATTATAAACATTTTCAGGCTAGAAAGCCCTCCCAAGAATTGAGGATAATCAATTATGTGTTTTGGGAAGGCAGGTATTTGAACTCAAGGGAAAGGAAAATTGTAGGCTTTCAGAAGAAGCCATGTGGGTGGTTGAAAGCTATGGTTGCTAGTACATTGAGTTACCTAGGTTCACCTATCTCAAAGTTGGTGCCTTTGATGGCAAACCTCTTAAGTTACCCGGTTACTGCTTACACAATGTTGCTCTATTGGAGCTATGTAGACAATTGATCATTGTCAAAAACTTATCTAAAAGCACTAAGAAGACATATGTGATATTTTTTCTGATAGAATTGGGTCATTACAGATGAAGCATGCTATAATGGTAAAAGAAGAGATGTTTAACCTCTATCTTGAACTTTATGCCTACAGGAAAGGTTTTGACTATGAAGGGTTTTCCAAAGAGAATCTTTAGGTTACATCTACCTTCTGACATATCCCTCATCTGGAAGATTATTGGGCCAACTGCTCTAATGAATTTGAAGTCAAAAAAAGGTTGTGTTCAAGGATGACCTTAGATCAAGTGAAAACCTTCAAGTTCAACCTAGACATCAGTGGGGTAGAAGAAGATGAAAAGAAGAAGTGATAGATACTTGGTACATTGAACAAATTGAATGTTTCCTAGTCCCTAAATTAGGCTAAAGCAAGAGAGAGGAGGATGATCTACATTCTCAAACTATAGATGTGTTTAAAAGGACAAAGTATTGGCTTAAGAAAAAGAAAGATTAAGAAATTATCATTAAGTCATCAAAGAAACATTCAAAATCTAAAGAAAAGAAGTCTCCTAAAGATTAATTGTCTCCTCACCATGGTATAAATGATTCTATTGCAGGTAAGTAGGAACTTGAAGTTGAACCAAACATACCCAAGGTTCAAGTTTAACCTAAAGCAAAAGCTATTAAAAGAGTAACTTGTTCGAGCACAAGGAAGAAGCAAAGAGGACATAACCCTAAAGGAGGTTGAGAAGTGCTAATAGATTTGGATTTCCCTGAAGCTGAGCCTAAAAAAAAGAAAATCCTTAGTAACAACATCCCATTCATCATTAATGGAATAAAGAAAGGTAAGTTGGAAGCATTGCAACTCGATAAATACATTCATCAAATTAGAGGATTGTTAATGGATTTTGAAGATTTTAAGGTTTCTCACACTTATCGAGAAGAAAATAGGGTGGCAGACAAGTTGGCCAATATGGGTGCGAATGCATCTTTGGGGATTTAGGATGAAATATTTGAAGACCTTCAGTTTCTCATTTTAGATTGAAGAGAGGAATTATTAACAGGCCAAAATAAAAAAATAAAGCATCCTTTTTTATTATTTAGGGAATGTAACTTTCATCATGACTCCATCCCTTGATGGCATTCATCAATTTATGGTATATAGAGATCATAATCTCTAGTGCATGTCACCTTGTGATATCATTTTTTGGCACCTAGACATATGCTTGCTTCTAGAGTATTTGAAGAAAATTAATATAAGGAGGAAAGGCAGGGTAATACGTAGAGTTTTAAACAAGGGAGACAAAAATGGAGGCAAATTTTCCATTGAGGTCAGAGAACCAAATGCAAACTTATGAAGGAAAGATTACAGTCCGATGTTTGAAGAACATTTTCATGTTCGATGATCTATATTTCTTGGAGGGAATACAATAGATGTTCGATGTGGAGTACCTGGATGATTACTGGAAGCATCAATCAAATTTGGACGTGGCCTCACTTTTGTGGCACTGGCATTGATGGTGGGCGAATTGAATGAGGAAGTATATTGGGTCATGGCAGCTTGTGTCAACCCATACTAGCTACTAGGGTTGGAAGAGATAGCGGAACACGTTGTTTTGGGTGTGGGCTTAGAGATAATAGAAGAGTCATGGAGATTGATTGGAGGTGGGGAATCTTCTATACAACCCTCGGTAGTTTGGTCTTCAACAAGTCCAAAAAGTTCACACATCCCCAAGGTAGAGCGAGGATGGAGGAAGATAGTGGACTTCCTATAGGGGAGGATTTGGGTGTTGGTTGAGGATAAGCATGGATTCAAGAAGGCAACATTGCAGAATAGTGTGTTAGCTCTAGGGCAGCCCCTATGACATCAACTTGTGAGGAAAAATAAAAAAGAAGGGGGATAATCCAGGATAAAGGGCATGTGGGTGGATGTTTCATTGATAGAAGAGGCAGGAGAAAGCAATAGGAAGCATCACCAAATTCCACATGGGAAGCCAAGGTTGATATCTCTACTAGAAAATCAATCAACTCCAACCTTCACATGGGAGGAGGTGGCTCATTAGTTCAAGGACTAGACATAGGAAGCTAGAGGAGGTGGTAGGTGTCAGCACTTTGGGCACCTGTATGTTTTCTTTTTGGGTGGCTAAGTGGGTTTGGGTGGTTAGTACTTGTGGCAGGGTGTTAATGCTCTATTTTTTTGTACAAAAAAATATGTATGGCCCTAGGGATGGGTAGATAAATGTTATTAAGGTCTTTGGCCAAACTTTTCATATGGAAATATTGTAATTCCTCTTTTTAATATTAATACAAAATCATAATATTACCTATCAAAAAAAAAAGCTAGGTTGATCTGAAAAATTACAACTCACTTTACATGTTCAGATCTCCATTAAGCCCATTCCTAGTTCATTGATTAGTCTTCATCATATTCTCCATCTCTGATCTAGTTGGCAACACCTCAAGCAATCTCACTCTAACCAACTTCTCATTTTTATCTGCAAATCTTGTTCTTTCACAAATTCTCTCAAGTTCGCCAACCAACCTGTCATCTCTTATGTCTCTTTAACTAGATAGGTTTAATCTTTGCCACTTAAACATTATCGTAGAACTTAGGGTTTGATTAGATTCACTAAATTTGTAAATCATTTCTATTTCTTCTTCTTTCCTTGAAATATCTCATTGAATCCTCATCTTAGATTATTCATCAAGCTTAATCATGTATTAAATATGTCAGCTCATCAATCCTCATCTTCAACATGCTTTGACTATTCCATAAATCCAATTGTGTAATGTTAGGATTAACCACAAACTAAAATAATAATTACATGCAAATATAAAAATATCAAAAAATAATAAAACACATAGAAGAGAACACGAGACACAAAAATTTACCATGGTTCACCCAATCCCTTGCCTACATCCACCAACAAGAAGTCTACTATTATTATTATCCAGTTATTACAATATGTAATCTCATACAACTCAATACAATTGCAAGAAGCTACAATATCATCATATATTATGAAATCCCTAACCCTAAGCCATTTATACAAGCTTTTTTTTTGCTTACAAAATTAGGGCTAGAATAAGTTGTCTAATAGGAAAATAGCAGTCGATGTCTTTTATAATAGAAGAGTCATTTTTGGTCTCGACCCCACCCTATACTATGATAGGGAGTACACCTAGGGTGTTGCCCCCAAACCCCTATGGAAATAATTTGGGGGGAAAATGTGTTGAATAAACCTCTAATCTAATTAGGCTCCAAATCACAACATGTTGGCCTCAAATTTTGATTCTTTCTCAAACTATTCATATGGTGATACTCGGTCATCACTATGTTCTTTAGCTCAGTTACTACTAATCTATCTCATTAGGCTTACACCAGCTTTCTCAACCATCACTATATGCTCGATCACTACTTCATTTTTCCTTCATCTTGCTTGATTTCTTCCATCACTTGACTAATATTATTTTGTTCAACCAATACATAAGTTCCTTAATATTTTCTCATTAATGCTTAACTTCTTCATTGACCTAGTAACCTACTGCTTGGTCAAACTTATGTTTTACTCAACTTCTTGACTTTCATCAAACATCTCTTCTACACTTCAACTCAATTGTCTTCTTAACTTAATGCAATTATAAAACAAAACATTATCTTGTCAAATATTGACTGATTAAGTGCCCTTTGTAGTTCCATCATACTTTTTCATCCTCATACTTACTCAACCACCTTACTAGCTCATCTTGTTATCTCTCTCCTCAAATCCTCTTCATCAACCAAATTATATGAGACTCTGCATTGTTAGAAAGTGTCTTACCAGTAAGGTTTGACATAAATGGTCATAAAAATTGTTTCAATTGTAGTTCCAATAGTGTTATGCAAAAAATCAAAGTAATGATGCAAATATAATCCAAGAATCTTTAATACCTCTTTGGAAAAATGATAATCAAAGAATACATGGCTTAGAATTTCAAGAGTAGACATTAATACCAACCCAGGTGAGTGTGAATCTATTGTGCCAATTAGCAGGTTGATTATCCCAACCTAACATAACTAATTTAGGTAAAGATATATTTCTACCTAATGTTGCACAAAATAGATCTAATTCATCCATGATATTACTTATATTGTCTTCACATCGCTTAATTATAATTGAAGCACCATCTACTAATTGGACATTAGATAGATCATCCCCATTTGGGTGTTCAGTGCCATTGACTTTTGGGGATAGAGAATTGTCTCTCGTAATATAGAGCAAGGCTTTGATGTAGTGACAAATAGGGTAGGAGCCAATGAGCAACCTAATATAGAGTGCTCCCCTTAATACTACAAACACATATCAAAAACAAAGAAATAACAACAATTTGCAAGAACAAAATATGGGCTTCTTATTATTGCTGCAAATGCGAAATTAAATAATTTCAAAATATAATATGAAAACCCACATGGATGCCTTCCTTACTGTAATTTGCAACATAGTGGTGCAAACTATCACCTAGAGCTATCCTAAACAATGTATGGGCATTCCTTGAATAGAGATTTTTACACCACCCAGGAAGTTTCTAGATATCAAACCCTAGCCCTTGAGACCGACTTACTCTAAAATTACATATAGAATTGGACCGATACACCTTTGACACTTATTTTGGAAATTTTTCCCAACTTGAGAATTTTTGATCCAATTGGCTATTATAACCACTTTTTGAAATCCTTATATACTAATCTATAGGACCCATCCTGTGCAAACTCCATTTGACCCCATTTCAGAGCCCATCTGAGGCCTCTAAGGTCTTCAGCAATGAGCCTAAAGTTTGTATACCAAAATTTCACACCAAAAATCTACAATAAATTCATGAATACTCATGACACTTAGCCTCAATTGGTAGGCTAATATATCCAAGATGAACATCCACCTCTAAAAGTAGGACATTCTAAGGTCATGTGACTGCCTCTAGAAACAAAAACTCTGCACTAAGATAACCCTTATTCAAGAAACAAAAAGGAAATATTTTGGGTGATGCAAGATTTCTTTTACACCTAGGATGCTCAAGATTAGACACTTGGGGTAATTTGAGAAGTGACCCCATCACATCTCAGGTGTTCAGAGAAAAAACAAGATGGTTAACCTCCTTCCTTACTAACCATGATGAATCTTCTACTAGCCTACCTTTCCACTTGACCATGTACTCTTCATAAGTTGTGTTCCTTGTACTCTTGCCGACACAATTGTTCAATATCTCTTTAATCTACTTTCTAGCTGAACTAGTTGTCAGAATACTCTAATGCACTTCTGCAACTTCATCTCCATCACCTCCTTCATAATACTCTACCAAGAAATGTTAAATACTGGTGAAATATTCAATTTAGCAGGAAACTCCACTTCATAGGCATTTCTAGAAGCATGTCACTTTACTATCTTGCATGGTCCAAACTTCTTCATTTTTAGCTTATTATATGTATCCACTAGAAAACACTCCTTTCTCAAATGAGCCATGATTTCATCTCCAACCTAAAATTCCTTAGACCTCCTTTTCACATCTATCTTATCTTTATATTGTATATTAATCTTAATAATGTGCTTCCTCACCTTATGGATATTATTCAAATGTTTAACAAATTCTTCTACTTCAGTACTACTTATTTCTCCTTTATCCAATTGCCTCAATTCAGAAGCATTTCAGCAACTATTCCCACATACAACCTGGAATGGTGATTTTCTAGTACTCCTATTAATAGAATTATAATATACAAATTTTGCCTATGGTAAAATCATATCCCGGTCATTTGGTTTATCTCTAACCAAACATCTCATCAAATTGCCCAAACTTCGATTCACAACTTATGTTTTTCCATCAACCTATGGATGATGTGATGAACTAAACTTAAAATTTGTTTTCAGTTTCTTCCACAATGCTCACTAAAAATACCCAACAAACCCAGTATCTCAATTTGAAACTATACTCTTGGAAAATCATGTAGTCTCACCACTTCTCTCAAAAATAACTTTGTTGCATAAACAACATCACTAGTCTTCTTGCAGGGAATGAAATGTGTCATCTTTGAAAATCTATCAATTACTTGTTATGGATGACACAACCCAATATTTTTCTTGATGGCTTTTTCCATCTAACATACTCAGCAACTTTGCACAAACTTTGTAACATCTTGTTACAACTATGGCTAGTAATAATTCTCAACAACTAAAGCAACAGTCTTATCTTTCTCGTCAATCCTCCACTATGCTTATCCTTGATGAGATTCTCTCACATAGAGCTTGTGGGAATGCACTTTTGACATCCTTTGAACTACATACCATCTTGGATGATGAAATCCAACCACTTTGTCATATCAAGTATAACAGGTTATGTACAAGACTCCCAAGATTTGCCAAAATTAGGATCTGTTGGATACAAATTCTTGAGTTCCTTAAACCCAACCACCTCAATCTTCATCTTTGTTAGAAAAAATTTTCTTCTACTAAGAGCATATGCAACTTTATTTGACTTCTCACTCCTATAATTAAAAAAAATTGTATAACTTTGAAAAAACTCAACTAACTTCAAATGCCTTTGGTTTAATTTTCTTTGACTATTCAAATAGTGCAAATAGTGATGATTGTTTCCAAATTTTAGTTCTCCCCTTTTAAATATTCTAATTTGGTCATTTTTTCATTGCATTTATGTTTGAGTTCTTGTCTAGGTATCCCCTAGGTGGCATCCTTCTCATCAAGCATCCCTGTGACTTACTTTTTAGATCTTTTTAGGTTTTCCATGCTTCGCTTCTCCCAACCTCTCTATGCGAGATTTTGTCTTTTTCCTTGCATCAAGGTCTTGGGTGATCTAGGTTTGGGGTGGGTTTCTATCTAAGCATACTCCTAATGGAACTCTAGCAGTACCAATATGAAGTTTGAATCTATTTTCTTATAAAGAAACAAAGTTTCATCAATCTAAGTACTCCCCCTTTGGAAGAAAACTTCTTGAAAATCATTTATGAAGCAATGATGGCAATAAGAAAAGAATGGCCAACCAAATCAACAAATTCTTCTATCATCAAAAAATATACACCTCATTGGTACTTTCCACCTAAAAAGAAAGTATACAACTTCTATTCTAGAAGATATAAAATAAGGAAATATTAAATCCAAATGCGAAGGCATTCCTTGGGAATGTGATAATGTTGTTTTCGATGGAGTAGTTTGTGAAGTGTTAGACAAGAGTCCAAGCCCTCAAGGAAAAAATTTAATTTCGTGGCTTCTCCAAGGAATGAGCTAAAATACAAAGAAAAGCTTTGTGCGAAAAAAAAAAAGAGTGATAGGATATCCAAAGGAGTATTTCTCATGTTGTGGTCCTGGATCAAAAGAAAAGGAAAGCTTACAGAAAGTTAGGTTTATGCTTCCTTCCTTGCACATAAAGAATTATAGCACAAACCTTGTTCTGGATTTCGAAGTAAAGAGGGTAGTTTCCACTAAGCCAAAATCAATTGATTCAATGAGTGACTAATCTCACTACTATAGGAGATTTAAGTGAATGGTATTTTCATCAAATTTATGAATCATAAGGTAGGTGGAAACAAAATGTTTAAAGAGCCACTAACCTATCTAATTTATTACAAATCCAATTGTTGTGGTCAGTAGTTGTAAGTTATTTCATTCATGTGGTACCAACATTCAAATTTCTAAGTCCATATGATTAGATTTTCCCCAAATGGAGTTCTTCATATTGTAAAGGCTATTTTATCAAAGTGATTTGTCTCCTGTATGAAAGTATAAGCTAATGGCAATCAGAGAAGCCAGGCATGATTTTTTGATCATATTGGAGAGTGAGTTAAAAAACTATTCTAACACTTATGTCAAATTTTATGACCTTGGTAACCTACATAGAAGATCAATACCCAGTCTCTCCATCCAATTACCCTTAAATTGAAAGAGAGCAGATTGGTTGAGGCTATTAGGTTCCCCATGGTTGTGCAAGTGCCATAATTGGTAAAGGAATGTATTAAAAGTTACAACTTGAAGACAAAGCAGATATTGCTACCCGATCAGTCCATTGTGCTTTCTATAAACAAAGAAGTGATGCAATCTACATTTGGCACCCCAATAAAATAAGAGTATTGCAACATCATCTTTTCTTCCTCTGCATTGATGTTCAATGAGAAAAAGACACCAAAGAGAGAGGACATGCAAAGAACTTGGTTTCAAACACCTTGCTCCAAAAGGAGTAAGATGCCAAGGACTTTTTTTGGAACCAATTTAAAGAGAGAAATCATTGACATCTTCGCATTATTGCTAAGATTAAAAGGAAGGGAGGAGATCTTAGATTTTATAGAACATCACTTCTACTTAGTCCATGTCATTTATGTTGAGGGACTACAAATTCATTGGGTGTATATTATATGCGAAGAGCTTGCCTCTTGGCTAAATTTGGCTAAGGCATTTAGGCAGTTCTATATGTTGTCATATCTGATATATGCCTTAGCTACACATCATCTCTGGACTAGTATTCCTAGTATTCAAGACTATGATGAGAACACTAAGGTGTATGAATTCTACCCTCACCTACAACTATAGAGGAGCTTTGAGGAATATGTAAAGGTTAATGGTGCCTTTACAATGAGGCTATGTCGAGAATTGCAGGAGTGCCCTAAGTGAAGATTTTCAAGAGAGGCTGTTTTAGCAGTAGGCTAGTTCAAATGTTGCTTCATGCAGTTCCCATCTTTGTCCTACTTGAGGATTGGTGTATTCGATGGTTTCCCAAAGAGGCTTCCCAGGTATCCTGAAGACAGGGCTATTCTTGTTGAGTTATGTAGGAAAATACTAGAGGTGAACACTTTGTGTTCCAATGTGAAGAAGATAGTTGGGTTTTATTTTCCAATAGTAGAAGGACCTTACTCTTGTGCCTCTAAATTTGATGCTTGAAATCTAGTCAAGGCCTTTGAGATCATAATTAAATTTATTAATTATGAGGTAATAAGACACCAATATGACCCTTTGAACTTTGTAAAAGATCACCTAAAGCTAGGGTACACTCATAGGCATGTTCTAGACATTGAACGCTCATAGGCATGTTCTAGACATTAAAGACTATTGGGTTGGGTGTTATGATGAATTCAAAACCAGAGAGAGGTGCTAGTCTAGGTTAATAATAGATAAAATTAAATTTTATATTGACAATTGATGTTACTAATCTTGTAGATTATGGCTCTGACATACATCCCTCAACCTATGAATCAACTCTGCCTAAAAGTCCTATTGTCAACATAATGGAAGTCTTGATGTGTGGAATCATTAAAAGGATGGACAAGTGGGTGGAATGGAACAGAGCAAGAAAGAAAAGAACTAGAACTACAAGTTCTACTAGTGGATTAGCTTCTAGGGTAGCCCAATCAACTCTTGCTACGTCCACAACTACTACTAAATCAATATCAACTAGACCAACACAATCTGTTAGTGGAGGAGGAGACCAACCTGTGGAGGTGGATCTTTCTCAAACACAGGAAAGGTAGGGGACAAAGAGAAAGACAAGGAAAAATGAAAGGAGAAGGAAAAATTAGTAGCTAAGCCCTCTTCCACTGTGCTAGTCATCAATCTCGATGGTGACAATAATCCTCTAGATGGTCAATAGTAGGAGGCATCTCAATAAGGTGATACTCTAGCCCTCTTTGTTACTAAGGCTACTTCTTTCCCTGTTGCCAACCAAAGCAAGATAAACCCTCCATTTGTGAGGACACTATTTGATCCTATAACTCTGTAATCGACACTCAATATCCTTTCAACAGAGTCTTGGTTGGAAGTGACTATTGGTTGAAAAAGAGAAGATGTGAGGAGGCTTCTCCATTTAAGGACCTCATCGTGCAAGCAACTTCAACTCAACCAATATCAAAGAATGAAAAGAAGCAAAAGACTATAGCAACATTGGCCACATATTCCTCTACTAGTCTCATGCTAGTGGAAATTGTAGAACCTTAGAAGGAGGGGAAGTTTGATGAGCTAACTACTAATAGTTTTCATATTAAAATGGTTAAAATAGGCATTCCAGTGCCCTATTCTATGGTCAACATTTGGAAATCAACTAATGAGAAGATTGAGGACAAACTCAAAGAATTGAGATTAGAAAAAGAGGTACTCAAAACCTTAAATAAGGAATTGATGAACTATGTCAGAGTTGCACTTGGAAGCACTTCTACAAGCACATTCGACCCAAGTACATAGGAGAATAAGAATTTTCTACTTAAGCTACAAAAGAAGAGGCAATTTGGTCAAATTAACCATGTCTAGATTGATGAATTGAAAGCCCAAGGTCCCTCTTCATTGAGAACCTTGGAAATATGTTGCTAGAAACTGAAAAATTGAGAGAAGTAGTGACAAGAAATCAAACTTTGATGCACAAAGCATCAAAGAGCCTAACCAATCAACTGGCCTTATTGCAAGAGGTGATTGATATGAAAACTAATGTTGTTATCACCAATGGGATACTTAAAACAGGCCAAGAACCATTGCTTTATTTCCATTATTTGCAGTTTTATCTAATTCCTTGTGCTCTATACAAGTTAGTTTATGTGCATCTTCATGGTTGTGTGGGAAGTTCGATATTTAATAATGTAGGCTACTAAGTAAGAAGCAAACTGTTATTATGAAACCTCAGTAACTTAGGCAATCACAACATTGCTAAGTTGATTTTCTTTCTTCTTCTTATTTAGTATGCATTATTAGTTATTCTTGCATTGTTGAATCTTTCATTCAATAAATTAAATAAGCTACGTTTGGGTATCAAAGGAACTTAAGGTGACTCAAGTGCATTCATAGTTGTGGAGCTTTGTGAGCCATCATCTAAGATTCACCTATATTATTTGAGAGCTTCATACAATCTAGTCATACCTCTTCTGCTCTCTGGTTAAGAGCATGCCCTTAAATTATGTTTATCTACTAAAAAAAACATTCATTGCAAATATTTGCATACAAGGGAGTTGTACCTTTCAATTTAGGGGTCCTTGATAGAATAGCTATATAGATCCATTATGTTACTAACACATTTTTCTTTCACCATATTGGGCATATCAAGAGTCAGGGCATAAACCAAATCAAGGAAGACAAGTTGTTAACCCAAAATGATCAATATTAAAATAAAATAAAATAAAAAATCCTTAGGAAGAAGATAGTGTCTCCACTTCTTCAATGCCTAAACTATAACATAAACTTCCTAATCATAAAAATAATATTTTCTTTTTGTATCATTTAACTTCTCACTAAAATAAGCAATAGGTCTACTTTCTTGGCTCAAAACAATTCCTATTTCAGTAACACTAGCATCATAGTGTACTTGAAACACCTTGTTAAAATTTGGAAGTGCAAAAATAGGTTGCTTTGTATTTTTTATTTCAACACATTAGAACTTTTATCTACTCCTACAATCCACTTAAAATCTTTCCTATTTTGTCTCATTGTTTTAGTCAAAGGCTCATAAATACTGCTAAAACCTTTGATAAACTTTTTGAAAAAACTAGGCAGTCCATGAAAAGATCTTATCTTAGTCACACTCCTTGGAGTAGGTCATTCAAGGATAGCCTTCATTTCTCATGGTCCATTTTTAAACCTTCTGTTGATAATACAGATTCCAAGTATACCAACTCCTTCTTCACAAAACTACACTTATTTAGATTTATTAGTAGCTTTTCTTCCCTCAACTTATCAAACACCTTATGAATATGTATCAAATTCTCCTCTAACATCTTTCTAAAGATCAAAATATCATTTAGGTAAGAAATGATAAACTTACACAAAAACTCCTTCAACACCTTATTCATGAGCCTCATGAAAGTACTTGATGCATTAGTTAGCCCAAAAGGTATGACTAACCACATGTACAATCTTTCCCTTGTCTTGGAGGGATAATTCCACTCATCTCCTTCTATGATGGAAATATGATGGTACCCACTCTTTAGATCTATCTTTGTGAAATACATAGCTCCACTCAAATAGTCTATAATATCATCCATCCTTGGCAATGTAAATATGTACTTTATTGTGATCTTATTGATAGCCCATGAACATGTTCACATCTTTCATTCTCCATTCTTCTTTGGTGTTGATATTGTTGGTACAACATATGGACTTAGACCCTCTCAGATCAACACATTCTGTAATAGCTTATGAACTTGTCTAATTAATTATCCAATATTTGTTGGTGTCATTATGTGCACTTCCTTGTTTAGAAAATTGGCTCCTAGAATCAAATCTATCTGGTGAATGGTCTTCCTCATTAGGGGTAATCCATCAGGTACATTATCTAATACAATGTCAAAAAACTCTCCCAATAAATTTGCAACTTCTACAACAATCTCCTCTACTTCTTATTTATCATCTTTTGGAATTACAACAAAAAAACATATGCTCATGCTTCATACCTTGGAGAAACACCTTTCCATCAACAAAACATATTTTGGAAGCACTACATACCTTTTCTTTTTCTCCTTCAATGACTTTAACTTATGTTTCACTCCATCTTTTGTCAAGTGTAGGTATTTGCTCACTTATCATGTACACCATGTCTATCAATCTACCACAACCTACCCAACAAATATGACATATGTCCATAGGTATGATATCACACAACACCTCATCCTAGTAGCTTTTAATCTTGAACTCCACTAAGCATTGCTCATTGAGCATGACCTTGTGGTCATCTTGCACCTAGGCAATACAGTTTGGATATGGGTGTTTCTACCTCTTGAGATTTAACTCCGTGACCATCTTTTTTAACACTATATTGTAAGTGCTTCTACCATCAATGATCACATCACAACACTTATATTTACATTTGTACCTTGTGTAAAAAAAATTCCTCCTTTGATAAGGTTCATTCTCGCCACTCAACAAGACTCTTCGATTAACTAGGACTTCTCGTCTTTCAACATCTTCAGAATATGATGATTTGGCATCTTCATCAACATCCACAATTTTGTCTTGGCCTTCATTTCTTCTATATATTCTTCCTTGGCATTGAGAACATTCAAATGATATATGCCCTTCTTCGTCGTAGAGAAAACATTTTGCACGAAAACCTCCTCTTCCAACACCTTGCCCTCTTCCTCTTCCTCTTCCTCTTTCTCTCTGATCTTTATTGTTCGAACCTAGAGTTGTTATTGCATCAAAAGGTCAACCTATTAATGTCTGATATGACCACTAGACTTATAGAACACAAGAGGTAGTTAAGCTATGTAGCAAATCTCGAAGGGGAAGGTTGTCGATTAGTCCAACAATTCCCCCCTTAGTGTTACTTGAGGGGATTTGAACTTGTGACTGAGCTCTAATACCAATTGTTAGAAGCCAAGGTTGTCATTGTACAAATAGATCAACTTATTAATGTTTGATACAACCAGTAGACTTATAGAACACAGGAGGTAGTCGAGTCATGTCGTGAATCCTAAAGGAGAAGACTACTGGTTAGTCTAACAGTTTTGGTCATAGAAATGATTGGAATTATTTCCCCTCTAGTTGTGACTACTACTTTTCACCTCATCCTTATTCTTTTTTATCATCATTTTAGCCTCCATAACATCATCCACTAGATCTTCCACTGCGACCTCTTCCACTATTCATGTTATCAAACTTCTTGTTTAGCTTTTCCTCAACTCTTATGGAAAATTGGTATGCCTCTTCGATACTTTTCATTTGAACTAAACTCATCTCCTCCTAAATTATTGGCCTTAACCCATTGAGATAATGGGAAACTTTCTCCTTGTTTGTTTTCACATGGCTAGTTCTGATGAGAACTCGGTAGAACTCTTCAATATACTCTTGAACATATATTTTTGCTTACTTCAACCCTTGTACTTTCTTTAGTAGATGAAGCTCATAATCCATGAGAATTAATTGTTGCTTCAATTTAACTACCATCCAGTCTCATCTAGTGATTTTTTCCTTTCCTTTTCTATTTCTCTCCAACTGAATATCCTGGCACTAGATTTTTGCATGTCCCTTCGATTTCACCTTCGCAAAATTCACCCTATTAGGATCCTCAATATCTTCATACTCAAAGTATTCCTCCAATTCATTGATCTAATCGATCAACTCCTTTGGGTTAAGATTTTTCAAAAATATGGGAACCTAAGACTAAGGTCTTTTTCCAATCTTGGAGATGGACTTAAAAATTCTACTCTTCTTTGAGGTTCAGAACCACCTCTTCTTCAACATTTTCTTCTTCTTCGCCTTCATCATCACTTTCATATCTTAAAAAAAGATTTATCCCTCTACACATTTGATTTTCCAATGCTTGAATTTGAAATGTCCCCTTACTAATTTTATTTGATATTTAAAACCTCTAATAAGTTTTTTAAAATCAAACAACCAATATTTCAAAGATCCACCAATTTCTCAATAAAACCCAAATCAGGTATGGCCAGAATAGTGCCAAAAACTTCACAGCTTCACATATTATTAATAAATTTGAAAGTGGAAATTTTTACAGAAATTTCACCAGCATAATGCCTTAAAAAATGACATTTCTAGATCTATATAGCATTTACACAACAGCTCCCAAACGGAGGACAAAAACAATGCTCATCGGGCTCCTGAATATAACACAAAATAGCTTGAAAACACCACAAAAAAAATAATAATCTATCACAGAAGTATAACCATGACCAAATACATATATTCATCTCTTTTTTAACCTCTAAATGTCTGAAATATATCAGCAACCCAAACTGATAATAAATACTCAACCGGAAACACCAAACTCTTACAAAAACACACCCGAAAACCCACAAATTTGCACTGTTCAACACAAGGGAAAACTCTGCATGAGCTTGCACATGGAATGGCTTTAAACTCCCATCCTTAGCCTTCCTTGAAACCTGAAAACTCTCATCCTTGTTTCTTCTTCTCCACAGGTTTGGCAGCCTCTGAAGAACAACAAAGCAATGAGCAAAAATCAAGTTTTGGAATGAGCCCAAAATGTCTCCAAATCCCTTAAAAGAGGGCATAACCCTTACTCACGTCCAAGAGGGGTTAATAAAACATATTTTAATAATAATCTTCATTTATTAGTCCATTGGTTTCCAAAGATTAGCCCCTTTTGCTGAAACTTCACCTTTTTGGGCCTTCCTGCCTTAGCAGAGATTATTATTTTTAATTATTTGAAAAGGGGACATGATAGAATTTGTCTCTAAAGGGCTTTAAAACCCTCAAGTGTAACACATGTGACTCTTCCACCACACTCTTTTCATTGAGGTATTTTTATACTCCTGTGGAAACCCTAGTGTAAGCTACCTCACAATTGGTGATATGTCTACTCACTTAGCCCAAACAATGGTCCTAGTGCAATTGCCTCATATTCAGCAATCTGTTTACCCACTTAGGAACTCTGATACCACTTGATCAATGTTGCTCCTTTTAATACCACAAAGACATAACTAAGACAAAGAAATAACAACAATTTATGAGAACAAAATATGGGCTTCTAATTATCTCCACAAAAGAAAAATTACAAAAATTTGAAATATAATATGCAAACCCACATGAGTGCCTTACAATAATTTGCAACACAGAGCTGCAAACTATCACCCAGAGCTATCCTAGATAATGTATGAGCATTCATTAAATAGACATTTTTACACCACCTGTGAAGTTTCTAGACATCAAACCCTAACCCTTGAGACCAACTAACTCAAAATTTCCAAATAGAGTCGACCTAATACACCTTTGACACTTATTTTGGAAAGTTTGGTTGGCCCAACTTTGGAAGGGCACAACTTTCAAACTATTTCTTTGGTTGGCTATTATAACCACTTTTTAGAACCCTCTGCTTTAATCTACAAGTCTTGATTAGTGAAGGTGACCCCATTTCAAAGCATATTTAGGGCCTATAAGGTGTTTAACAATGAGCCTGAATTTTTTATACTAAATTGTACACCAAAGTTTATGTTATAAATCCATGAATACTCATGATATGGCACTTAGCCTCAACTGGTAGGCTAATATATCCAAGATAAACATCCACCTCTAAAATTAGGATATTTTGAGCTCGTATGACTTACCTACTAAGTAGCAAGCCTCGAGAAACAATAACTCTACACTAAGACAACCATTATTCAAGAAACAAAAAGGACAATTTTTGGGTGATGCAAGATTACTCTTACACCTAGGATGCTCATGCATTAGACGCCTGGGGTAATTTGAAAAGTGACCCCTTCACGTCTCAGGTGTTCAGAGAAAAACCAAGACGATTAACCTCCTCCCTTGCTAGTCATGATGAATCTTCTACTAGCATACCTTTCCACTTGACCATGCACTCTTCATAAGTTTTGTTCCTTTTACTCTTGCCAATACAGTTGTCTAATATCTCTTCAATCTCCTTTCTAGTTGAACTAGTTGCTGGAATACTCCACTACGCTTCTGCAACTTCATCTGCATCACCTCCTTCATAATACTCTATCAAATTTGAAATGTTAAATACTGGTGGAATATTCAATTCGACAGGAAACTCTGCTTCATAGGCATTTCTAGAATTATGTCACTTTACTATCTTGCATAGTCCAAACTTCTTGATTTTTAGTTTATTATATGTACCTACTAAAAAATGCTTCTTTCTCAGATGAACAATGACTTCATCTCCAATATGAAATTCCTTATACCTCCTTTTCATATCTACCTTAGCTTTACACTATGTACTCATCTTGATAATGTGCTTCCTCACCTGCTCATGGATATTCTTCAAATGTTCAACAAATTATTTTGCTTTAGCACTGCTTATTTAGCCTTTATTCAATTGTTGCAATTCATAAGCATTTCTAGGACTATTCCCATATACAATTTGGTATGGTGATTTACAAGTACTCATGTTGATAAAATTAATGCATGCAAATTATACCTCCGATAAAATTAGATCCCAACCCTTTGGTTTATCTCCAATGAAGCATCTCAACAAACTACCCAAACTCGAGTTCACAACTTCTGTTTATGCATCATCCTGTGGATAATGTGATGAACTGAACTTCAAATCTATCTTCAATTTATTTCACAATTTTTGCTAGAAATACCTAACAAAATTGGTATCTCAATCTAAAACTTTACTCTTTGGAAAACCATGTAGTATTACCACTTCTTTGAAAAATAACTCTGCTACACGAACAACATCACTAGTCTTCTTGTAGGGAATGAAATGTGTCATCTTTGAAAATCTTTCAACCACCACAAATATTGAATCATGCCCTCACTGGGTCCTTGGTAAAGTAAGAACAAAATCCATGTTGACATCCTCTCGGGACTTCTTTGGTACAGGTAACGACTGATACAACTCAGTATTTTCTTCATGCCTTTTGCCATCTAACATAATCTGCAATTCTTTACAAACTTCATCACATCTTGCTACAAGTATGGCTAGTAATAATTCTTAGCAACCAAAGAAATGCTCTTATCTCTCCCAAAATTTCCATTTAATCCTCCACTATGCTTCTCCTTGGTGAGATTCTCTCTTGTAGAACTTCTAAAAATGAATGATTGACGTCCTTTGAACAACATACCATCTTGGATAATGAAATCTAACCACTTTGTCCTTTCAAGTGTAACAAGTTTTGTACAAGCCTCCCAAGCTTCACAAAAGTCAAGATATGTTGGATATAAAGTCTTGAATTCCTTGAACCCAACCACCTCAATCTATTTCTCTATCAGAAAACATTGTCTTCTACTTTGAGCATCTTTAAATTTGTTAGACTTCCCACTCTTGTAATTCAAAACAAATGTATAACTCTACAAAAACTCAACCCACTTCAAATGCCTTTGGTTCAATTTTCCTCAACTATTCAAATATTGCAAAGATTGATAATTAGGATACACAACAAACTCCTTAGGAAGAAGATGGTGTCTCCAGTTCTTCAATGCCTAAACTATAACATTAAATTCCTGATCATAAACATAATATTTTCTTTTGACGTTATTCAACTTCTCATTGAAATAAGAAACATGTCTACCTTATTGGCTCAAAACAACTCATATTGCAGTACCATTAGCATCACAATCTACTTGAAACACCTTGTTAAAATCTAGAAGTGCTAAAATAGGATGCTTTGTAACTTTCTATTTCAACATATTATGAATTTTATATGCTCCGAAAATCCACTTAAAGTCTTTCCTATTTTGTCTCATTATTTCAGAAAAAGGCCCACAAATACTGCTAAAACCTCTAATATTTTTTTTGTAAAAACTAGCCAGTCCATGAAAAGATCTTACCTCACATGCACTCCTCAAAGTAGGTCATTCAAGGATTTCCTTCACTTTCTCATGGTTCATTTTCAAACCTTTTGTTGATATGACAAATCCCAAGTACACCAACTCCTGCTTCACAAAACTACACTTCTGTAGAGTTATTAGCATATTTTCTTCCCTCAACTTATCAAACACCTCATGAATATGTGTCAAATGCTCTTCTAATATCTTGCTAAAGATCAAAATATCATCTAGGCAAATAATGACAAACTCCTTCAATACCTCTTTCATGAGCCTCATGAAAGTACTCAATACATTGGTTAACCCAAAAGGCATGACTAACCACTCATACAATCCTTCCCTTGTCTTGAAGGTAATCTTCCACTCATCTCCTTCTCTAATGCTACCCACTCTTCAGATCCATGTTTGTGAAATACATAGCTCCACTCAAACAGTCCATAATATCATCCATTCTTGGAAATGAAAATCTATACTTTATTGTGATCTTGTTAATAGCATGTGAATCTATGCACATCCTCCATTATCCATTCTTCTTTGGTGCTAATATTACTAGTACAACACATGGACTTAGACTCTCTTAGACTCAATCCCTTCTGCTACAACTCATGAACTTGTCTATTTAATTTTTCACTTTTTGTTGTTGTCATTTTGTGCGCTGCCTTGTTTGACAGCCTAGCTCCTAGAATCAAATCCATTCAGTGACTGATTTTCCTCACTAGGGTTAATCCACCAAGTACATTATCTGACTCAATATTAGGAAACTCTCCCAATAAATTTTCAACTTCTACAGGTATCTCCTCTACTTCTTCTTTACCATCTTTTGGGATTACAACAAAATACATGTGCTTATGCTTTATGCCTTTGAGAAAATCCATTCTATCAACAAAACATGTTCTAGTAGCACTACCTACCTTTTCTTCTTTCTCCTTCAACAACTTTGACCTATGGTTCACTCCATCCTTTGTTAGAGTGTAGGTATTTTCTTGCCCATCATGTACAACATGTCTGTCAAACTGCCATGACATGTCCAACAACATATGATATATGTCCATATGTATGATATCACACAACAACTTATCCTAGTAGCTTCCAATCTTGAACTTCACTAAGCACTACTCATTGACCATGACCTTGTGGTAATCTTGCACCTAGGAAATATGATACGGACACAAATTTTTATGCCTCTTGAGATTTAACTTCATGATCATCATCTTGTCTAATACTAGATTTTCAGTACTTCCACCATCAATGATCACATCACAACACTTATCTTCACATTTGCACCTTGTGCGAAACAAATTTCTCCTTTGATTTAGGTTAATTCTCACCACTCAATAAGACTCTTTGATTAACTAGGACTTCTCCTCTTCCAACATCTTCATAATGCAATGATTTGGCATCTTCATCAACATGCGCAACTCTAGCCTAGCCTTTAGTTCTTCTATCTATTCTTCCTTGGCAACCTCTTCTACTATTCTTGTTATCAAAAAAAAAATTTATCTTTTCCTCAACTCTTAGGGAAAAGTAGTATGCCTCTTGAGTATTATTTATTCAAACTAGACTCAACTCCTCCCGAATGCTTGGCCTTAACCCATTAAGATAACAAATAAATTCTCCTCATCAACTTTTGGATGATTGGTTCTAATGAGAACTCAATAGAACTCTTTAGTATAGTCATGAAAAAATCTTTCCGCTTGCTTCAACCCTTGCATTTTCTTTAGTAGATCAAGCTCATAATCCATGGGAATGAATTGTCACTTCAATTTAACTACCATTTGGTGGTTTTTTCCTCTCCTTTTCTATTTCTCTCCAACTGAATATCCTACCACTAGATCTTTGCATGTCCCTTCAATTTCACCTTCAAAAACTTGACCCTATTAGGATCCTCAATATCTTCATACTCAAATTATTCCTCCAATTCATTGATCTAATTGATCAACTCGTCTGGGTTAAGGTTTCTCAAAAATGCGAGAACCTCAAACTTAGGTCTTTTACTAATATTGGAGATGGCTTTAGGAAATCTTTCTTCTTGAGGGTTCATAACTGGCTCTTCTTCAAAATTTTCTTCTTCTTCGCCTTCATCATTGATTTTATCTCTTACAATAAGATTTATGCCTCTATGCATATGTTTTGTCAATGCTTGCATTTGTCTCTAAAGGATTCTAAAACCCTTAGGTGTAACACATGTGACTCTTTCACCACACTCTCTTCATGGAGGCATTTTTGCGCTTTCACAAAAATCCTAGTGCAAATTGCCTCACAATTGGCAATCTATCTACATGCTCAGGCCAAACCATGGTCTTGGTGCAATCGCCTCACAGTCGGTGATCTATTTACACACTTAGTAACTCCTTCTCTAATACCACTGATCCTCTTAATACCATAAACATATAATAGAAACAAAAAAAAAACTAATACGTGAGAACAAAACATGGGCTTTGTTGTCACTGAGGTTTGCACCCTTGTCCAAAGCCTATGCATGAGGACAACCTAGTGAAACATGGAAGCAACCTCCAAGCTGTGGGACTTGAACTATGAGGTTGAGTCTCCAGAGAAGGCCGACTTCCTCTTACTATCAGGGTGCACCTAACTACTCTTGGAGAGGAAAAGGGAGAAGGAGAACATGAAAGTGAATCTACCTAATCTAATCTAAAGAGGTGATGCACCAAAATAGAGTGTTCAGACCAATCTCTGCCGATATATGCACTATTGAACCAAAATGAAACTAAGGATATACACATTCAGACTTGCTTTAATATAATAATCACATGCAGATCAAAAGACCGAGATGAATGTCACAAGGAAAGAGAGATTCACTTATATTATCATTCATGGGCCAAGGAGATATAGTCATGCAGATCATAGATCTAGATACAAAACATCAGTAAGAGGCAAAGAGTTCTTGCACTTTCATACCAATTGCTGAAAGAGATAAGGAAGAAAATCATGTAGTTCAGAGGCACAGGGGAATTTACACTAAGAATCTGCAGAGAAATAACAGAGAAAATAGAGAAAGGTTGACCCCTTCAAATTTTTTAGAAGTTGCCTTTATAGCTCAGGCATAACTGAGATGTCCTCCAACTAAAGTTACTCCCTAGCCACTACATTAAAGTCCTACATAGAACAATCATGGGGATCCAGAAGAAAATCTGATCTGAATATAGGTTTTTGGTACCATGAAATCTGATTTTTAACTAAAATAGGGCCTCAAAAAGATAGAAATGACACCATAATTGTGCTTTGACCAGGTAGATAGGTTGGATCAGGGGGTAGAGTGTTCCTCTTTGTTTCATATTTACTCCAGGGTGGTTGGAATCGATCATAAGATCATATTATGCAAAAAAAATTGGTATCCCCTATTCCTAGTTCACAAACTAGTGTGGTCAATAGGTCAACATAACCTTGGCATTGAAATGAGCCACATGGACCAATGATCTCTTTTCACTTTGCCTCCCCACAAGGTCTTCCTGAGGTTCACCAATCTTTCTTTACTAATTGCACCAATTGCTCAAACTCCAACTATGATGGTCACATTAACTACCAGCGCATCTAACCGTTATTGCCTCCACCAGACCCACTAGGACACATGTCATCGAGGTGCTATGTTGCTATGCATATCCTCCAAGAAATTTCTCATAGCGAGATAGTGCCCACCGTGGATTTAGACTGATCTGACAATCATGAAGACTCACCATATTATTGCGCTATCTCCTTAAAAGAAACTTGAAAACCTAGGCCCATGAACCACTTGGAAACCACCTGTTATCTTCATCTTGACATAACCTAGCCCTACTGATCCATGTGGCACAATGGTGCTATGTCGCTATGGGTAATATCCTCACAGTTTTCCATAGCGAGATAGCATCCACCGTTGATTTTTCCTAGATCTATGGTGATCAACAAAAATGCACGACTGCACATCAAGTTGGCTGAGTGGACCAATGAAATATCACCACTGTACTATGACCCACTTGACAACTGCCATCGAGGACGAGCCATAATATTACTTTGGAGAAGGGCATGCCCATGATGTCATCGGTGCCATGCATTGCTGAGGTGCTATATCGCTATGATAATTTCCTCGCAGTTTTCCATAGCGAGATAGCGCCCACCATTGATCAAGACTAATCCGAGGGTGAGGAAATCTTCATGCATTCAAAAGGGGTGTGGGTCCAGGTAACTGCTGACATCAATGAACTGCCCAGCTGGAGATGAATCAAAGCCTCATTCCAAGCACAGTCATCCTTCCATGTTGCCTGAGGTCCCACCGTGTGCGCCAAATTTCATCACTGATATCCAATAGGGCATGCTTGGGACCCACCTTGCTTCTGATGTCACTATAGTATCATTTTTTGTCCAGGTGCTATGTTTCTAACGGTGAGGAACACAAATTTTTTGATAGTGCCATAGCACCCACTGTGTATCTATCAAAACTCAATGCTGGAGAAACAACAAGGAAAGGGAGGACCCACCTGACACACGGCCAAAAGGCGCTATGTTGCTATGGCAAAACAATGTGCAACTTCCCATAGCGAGATAGTGCCAACTGTTGATTTTCCTTAGATCTGACAATGGGGACTTGCAGGCCCACAGAAACATTAAAATGTGCAAGGAAGAAATATCATAAGGTTAGCCTAAAGTATTTTGCACCCTTTTGAATATTTGAATATTGGTGATTCTAGTGGGAAGGAAAAAATGACCAACATGCTTCTTATTGTCACCGCAAATGCATAATTACAAAATTTTGAAATATAATATGCAAACCCACATGAGCACTTTCCTTTCAGTAATTTGCAACATAGAGCTATGAACTATCACCCAGAGTTATCCTAGACAATGTATGAACATTCCTTAAATAGACATATTTATGCCAACCGAGAAGTTTCTAGACCAATCTTATTAGATTTCCACAATCCATTAAACATATAATTTTTGCTTCTGGATTTGGTTGTGTTTGGTTTTTTTAGCATCAACATTTCATATCACACTCTATGATCCATCATCAGGATGAGAGAATGCAAGAATGGAATAGTTCTGGATTTGATTGTGTTTGTTTTTTTTAGCATCAATGTTTCGGATCACACTGTATGACCCATCATTAGGATGAGAGAATGCAAGAATGGAATAGTATGATTACTATTCCATTCTTGCATTATCTCATCCTAATTATGGGTCACAGAGTGTGATCCAAAACATTGATGCTAAACAAAACAAACACAATCAAATCCAGAAACAAAAATTATAAGTTTCTAGACATCAAACCCTAACCCTTGAGACTAACTAACTTTAAAATTCCATATAGAGTAGGCCCAATACACTTTTGACACTTATTTTGGAAATTTTGGTCAACCCTACTTCAGAAGGCTATAATTTTTGAACCCTTTCTCTAATTGGCTATTATAACCACTTTTCATAATCCTTGGCTTAAGATCTACAAGGCTTTACACACAGAAGGACCAATTGACCCCATTTCGAAGCTCATCTAGAGTCTCCAAGGGATTCAAAGGTGAGCTTGAAGTTTTTATACCAAAATTACACACCAAAAATACCTAATAAATCCACAAATACTTATGGCACCAAGCCTTAATTGATAGGCTGATATATCCAAGATGAACATCCACCTCTGAAATTAGGACATTTCGAGCTTGTATGACTAATTTACTAAGTAGAAAATCTCTAGAAACAACAACTCTACACTAAGACAATCCTTATTCAATAAACAAAAAGGAAATATTTTTGGGCGATGCAAGATTGGTCTTACACCCACGATGGTCCTCTGTCACAACCTTGTGTAATGGACCCAAGAAGTTTAAAATAATAGGATCTAGTGCCATTCACTTCTAACCTTTTGAATTTATCTTTATCAACATAGAATCTATCCAATTTGAAAAAGATTGTTTTATCCCCTAGTTAAAAATTGGACTCAATATACAATATACCTTTGTTGTTAGTCTTATTGCTATCCAAATTGCCAAAGAGCTTGTGTTTATTGATCTTTTTATACCAAAAGTATCTGTCTGCACCATTCTAGTAAAAATTACACCCTTTAACCTCATTTTAAGGGGGTTCAATCATATTAATGTCATTTCCAAAAATCCATGAATTATTTCTTAGTTGGAACATCCATTTCCACAACTCAGTTCTTTCTATGTGGTCATTTTCTGCATATACATTATAGGTGCCAATCTTTTCATGACTATATCTAAAATTGATCCAAATTATTTAGATTAATCTGTGACAAGGAGGACATTCCCAATTGGTAATATGTTTGCTCCACTTAGGGCCAACTAAAATGACAACCCCACTTTTCCTTTATGGCGAGATGTGGTGAAGTATTTGAGATCTTTTGAGATGCATTTTAGGGATACATCTTGATAAAAATCAAAAACTTGAATTTCTTGGAGAAGGATAACATCTTTTCCTCTATTCATTATAAGAAATCTTTTAATAATATATTTCCTATTACTAGAATCAAGGCCCATGACATTCCATGAAGTACATTTCAAGTCCACAGGCAACCTTAAAAATTAATATCCATAAGTGTTATAAACGCTCTTATAGAATCTTGGGAGTTGTTTCCTTGGTATTTATTCCCTTTATTGTTAATAAAGGAGTCCTTCAATCCCCCTCTCTTCTTCTTAATCACAACCTCTTAGGGGTCCAAGTATTGAGTAGGGGTTTCCAAAGTGTTTCTTAACGTTTTGATCCTTTCCCTCCCCTTCTTTTTTAGAGCATTAAAAATAAAAATGCTAGGTTCATCTTGAGTGGCATTGATGAGAACAATAATGATCTCATTAGTATCTTCTATACCTAATTTTAGTGCATGAAACATCTCTTAAGGAGCATCACTTGACTCTACCTCTTGAATCTTAATGGTACCAGGGTTGGAAGAGACATAAAGGGGAAATGCAAAAATGAAATTCTTGCAAAGGGGAGGTGAGGGAGGAAGATTCAAGATGATCACAAGGGAGAAATTAGAGAGCTTCTTCTCTTTAGCATACATATTTTGAAGGGCTTCCAAGCCATCACAAGAAACTACAATATTAGTATCACTGTTTAAATTCTTGACCCTACCCAAATTCCTAGATTCGTTCTTAGTCACCTTGTGGACACTTCCAACCTTGCTACCATTCTTATCTAGGACTAAGGGTGAAATGACATGTTTTTCCAAAGATGCCTAATCCATGGAGGTAGGATTGTGGGGTGAGGAACCTTCACCTTTGGAGGATCTGTTACTAATAAACATAGGATCAAGGACCCTTGTGATTTTTTCAATAGAAATTTTTTGAGCATTCTTAGTCTCGTGTTTAGAATGAGGATCATAGGGCTTCAAACCAAATTTTCAAGAGTTGGCCTCAAGTAGGTTTTGACCCCTAGGGAGAGTCTAGCTGGTGTACAAAGTGACAAGTTCACCTTTTCTGAGAAAGCAACTTTGAGGTGGTCAAGTTTTTTAGAAATGACCATAAAGTTTGATGGAAGATGTCTTAGAGGGGGTATGAGAAGCAAATTCAAAGGGCTATGTTTTTGGAGTATTCTTGGCAAGATTATTAAGGTAAGAATTACCATTGCAAGTCTCTAATGATTTAGGGTTAGCAATAAGTTTCTTTTGATTAGTGGACAAGATCTTCACATACGTCTTGTCCTACATAAGAAGCACACATTGATTCCTCCAAGGAATGTAACAAAACAAGAAACCAATTGATCAGCCAAATCATTTCCCCCCCATGGCGATGTCTAGACTAGGGTTGAGAGATATAAGTACCCTTGCATTAGTATGGAGGAGAAGATAATTAGTTTTTATCAACCCTTATAACATTTATAATGAGTTAAAGAGCACGAGGTATAATATTCAACAAAAATGGAGGAACATTTTCATTAGAGAGCCACCAAGGGCAGGATAGGGAAAAAATTTCCTCTTGTATAGGTTATGGAGACCATGAGATGACCCAAAAGTTATAGGCACCTATCCTCCAAAACTATCTTAAATGTCCTCTTGTATAGGTTATGGAGACCATGAGATGACCCAAAAGTTATAGGCACCTATCCTCCAAAACTGTCTTAATACTTTTCTTTTCACTATTATTGTTTATTAAAAACCCTGAAACAATCCTTGCTGTAACATACAAAAGCATGAAAAGTGAAAAACTAATCTTTTTCCCCACACTTTATGAAGCCACTCATTTTAAAAAGTTTGAGAAGGCAAATTAGTTAGTTCCTGGGTTGCTAGAAATACAATAGAGCTCTTTAATTTAGATTTTTCTACATTAATAGCCATGACCATTTTTTGGTTAGGTTTAAGCGATGGTAGGTAGTTCCTTACCTCCATTGAAGTCCTTGGTAGAGGTGGATATGGTTAATCACTACTTGTAGAAGCGTGCTCCATCTAGGATTGAGAGGGTTTCTTGTAATGCTTCCTTGAAAGACCTATGTTCGACCACCAATGATTTTTGGAGACATTGAACACTTTGATTATGGTTGGCCATTGGGAAATAAAGACCCTATAGAAAAAAAGGTTGGATAAGGAAATAAATGCTATTAATAGAAAATGACCTTCTACACACAAGGAAGGCCTACTTGAAGATCATACTCAACTTGTAGTACAATCAGTAGATTTCTTATTTATATGTGAAACTATTTTTAAAACTAATTATCAAAAATTAAATGAAAACAACTTCAAATTAATCTGAAAAGTATTGTAATATGTCTACCAATATTTATATAGTTATGTAGATTTGTAATATTTATATAGTTATGTAGATTTGTAAAAGTATATGTTAAATAATTTAAAAAAATAAAATATTCCTTTCATCCAATTTAATTCTTTTCGGCCACATAGGAAAGATTTAGTCTCCCTAAACCTAAAATTTATTTTTCAGAGGTTTAAGCCGATGAAAAAATGCAGTGGCAGCCAGAGAGTTTCTGAAGGAAGGCGCCACCATTGTTAAATCTGAAAGGATCAAGATTTTCAACAATGTTTAATATGAAGAAAATCCAGCAGTGCCATAAGAGCAATGTTTCCAGAGGAGGAGGAAGAGGAGGAGGAGGAGGAGGAAGTAATAGAAAAAGAAAAACTCCTGCAATTGGCAAGGGAAGGGGGAGGAGATTCACAGCAGCGATAAAACCTCCAAACAAAAAAGAGGGAAGGGGGAGGAGATTCACAGCAGCGAAGAAGACGACGATGAAGACGTCGCAGATCAGGATGAGGAAAACGAAAAAGAAAAAGACAGAGACTGCTGATCAGGATGAGGAAAACGAAGAAGATGAAGATGATTCACTTGTTGCCGAGATTCTTCAGCAGGAGCAGCT
This sequence comes from Cupressus sempervirens, assembly GCA_028749045.1. Taxonomy (NCBI): domain Eukaryota; kingdom Viridiplantae; phylum Streptophyta; class Pinopsida; order Cupressales; family Cupressaceae; genus Cupressus; species Cupressus sempervirens. Next base: position 26,414,905 of record CM053783.1, read on the forward strand.
CAAAGAGAGCGGCCATGTGCGAGAAAACTTCGAGGTATTTCCCTTCTTCATTTAAATTTATTTATCGGATTGATAAAATTTTCTTTTTGGCTAAGGTAATAATTGGGAGGATTATTTTGAAGGTATCACGTGCGACAGTCCTAAAGGTAGAAATTGAGCACGACAGCGTTTTAAAGAAGCAAGATAGACATTGCAAAGAGCAACAGAACTAGTGTTAGTTTACATGGGCAATATTGTGTAGTTTTCTCTTTAGGGACATTTCTTATTTTTGCCCTAGAACAATAGTATCTTAATATTTTTGCCCTAGAACTATATTGTATCTTAAATATAAAAAATGATGAAATTTAATTTTCATTCAACTCAATAATTCTGAAAAGAAAACTCATCTGAGTTTTCTGCTATGTCATTGCTGATTGCAGTTCTCTTCCTTAATATTGACTTGTCTTTCACTCCTTAATAGGTCCTCATATATAATCCAAATTGCTGATCTGCTTATTCAATTTCCATTCCAAAAAATTCTTGAATGCTCCCATCTACAAATGCATTTTGCTCACCCTTGTAGCTTCCAGAGTTGGGGGACTCACACCTTTCCATAATGGGGCACTGCTTTTTAATTAGAGAAATGGTTGAAAAGCTTCTGATCTACAGCCATGGGCTGGTTATCTATGTAGTACATAGGCTTTTGGGGGGGGATTTTCTCTCATCTGAGCATTGTTGTTGTGTAAATATGGATATTATGACAATGTTTGTTGCAGTCTTGAACAATGTTGGTGAAATGAAGGATATGGTTGCATTGTGTACGAAGCTTTTCAAGAAAATTTCCTTGATGAATTAGACCATATGCAGGAGAACATTGATGAAAAGAAGATGATGTCTTTGCTAAAAGTCTCCTATGTGATATGTCAATGAGGGAAGGAAGTGAAGAGATATCCCCTTTGTTGGGTGGATGGTTCTAGAATAATGTAGCGGTGGATGGTGGCAAGATGCAATACCTTTTTGAAGAAATTGATGGACCTACTAAAGGAGTGAGGCCTGGTTGGTTGCAGAAGTATTTGGTTTTGGAAGGTCTTGCTAGGGATGAGGAGAGTGTTCAGGTCAAAGATATTAGTGTTGCCTCCTCTAGTGTGGAGCTACTTGTGAAAGAGGATTTGGCCATTCATTCTAAGTGTGGCCCTAGATGCCTAGTCAAGGTTTGTGCTGCCAAGGAAATGCCTGGATGGGTTGTTGTTTAGTAGGATTTATAGAAGATGTTCGGTTGAGGGGTAGATGAATTACAGATAGAAGTAATAATCAGGACATTTTGAATACAGTCTCTTGCCCAATGATGTGATTTTTTAGATATTACTACAAGGGTGCTGCCCCTAGCCGCTATTTACTGATAAAAAATATTCCAGTCAACCCTATTAAAAATTAAATTGCTTTATAATTTCTTCTAACTCTACTTTCCCTTTTAAAATAAATTTCTTCTATTTAATTCTTGTAGATATGGTTGGCGGTGGCCTATTATAATGAATTGCCATTATATTTTATTGTATATCCTAGGTTTATTTATTAAGAACATGATCTCTAGCATGGGCATGATATATTGCAAATGTAAAGTTGTATCATATGGTTGGTTGTAGTAGTTGCCTAAATTCCTTCAGAAATATGGAAACTTTTTGTTCCTTTGAATCTATCAAGATGAGTAATACATACAAGCATGCAATTATATAGTCATAGGCATGAAGAGTTTTCATAGTTCAAATCAAAACTGTATTCATTAAAAGGCAACTTTCAAACCTAAAACAATCCTCAAATATAGTCACATATGATTCTATAGAGGAAAACATGCAGAAATCATACAAGAACTGTGAAATGAGGTAAAAGGGGGTAGATAAATAGTTACAGAAGTCTATGATAGAAGTTAGCTATAGTGCTTGATGTATAGGAGCATTGCTTGTGGAGGTAGACTTGGCCATGCTGTAGATGTCAATGTTTCACATCCAAAACATGTTGAGGCTCTCGTTGATACTAGTGGTGAGCTTTTAGCATGTGAGGAATATCTCACTTGTGTTGTATAATACTTTTTGGTGATTTATATACGTGGGCAAATGGTAGTCATATGGGTTCTAGAAGAGCTAAATGGACATTTGGAAGGAATATCCTCATCTTCAATTTCTTGGGGACCATGACACACTGTTATAGTAATCTCTATTGGCTAGTTCTTTACATTTGGTGATGTAACATGTGTTTTGGGTTGTGGAGAGGGCCTCAAGAAATGAGCCCCCTTGCTCCATTTGATCTTGAACTTTTGGTAGAGCAATTGCCCACTTTTGGCCACACTTAAAGAGCAATCCATGGTTCTTACACGAGACCAAATAAAATAGCTAGAAATGACATTTTACAAGACTTTCAAGAGATTGCCAATTATCACATTCATAGATGTATCTATGCAAAGGGATTGACTTTCAACATTTTCTTCTCACCATGTTGGCAAAAAATGCTTAGATAAATTAATGAAGATTGAAAAGGGTACAAGTGCCTAGGTTTTGAGGTATGTGACAACTAATTGCAAAAGATGAACCTCGTAAGGGATCCATTGAAGCCCATAAGTAATTTGTGGGATGAGCTAGAGGTATCCATATCATGGATGGAATAATGGAAACCTTTAGTTGTTGATCAATCAAAGTCATTGAAGTGACTTGTAAAAGGAAAATGCATCTAATAATAGTGGATTTTAAGGGGGAGATGAAGGATGGTGCATGTGTTGATTACATCTTTATCTTCACCATTATCATAATAGACAACACCAATAATTGTAGAGTAGTTGGCTTTTGGTTTCAGAGCATTATTTGTTCATTTTCACGAAGGATCGCTGCAAATGTACTAAGCGCTGCCAGATTGGTATTTGTGTTCCAAATGCCAGCAACCTCTAATTTATAATGAGCAAAGGCTATGAAGAGACGTGGATGCACCGGGGACTTGGGCTATGAAACTATAATTATTATGCACTATTATCATAGTAACATGGAGACATGTCCCTCCCCTTTTGCCCCACATCTCGAAGAAGGGGATGCACCAGGTACTTGGGGACTTTGTCCCCCTATCCCAAGCAACACCGTCAATTTCTGCCACCTTCACTAAGGATGGGGGGATGTCCAATGTTTACCATGTGCTGATTTGACTATTTATGTTCAATGTTCAATGTTCCAACTCAATACAATTTTCAAGTATTGACACTTTTACATCTTTATATCTTCTATTGCAATACATCTTTTCATAACTAGCATTTTAAGTATTGTATGTATAGTATATACAATGCCCCGTCCCCTGCCACCGTCTCCCCGTTGTCCCCAAATTAATATTAATAGCATAGAAGCAAAAAATGACAAAAAATCATGATTATGTGTGATTAATCATTAGTTGGCATGTGCAGTGATTCATTCTCCCAAAAATCAAGATTTTTTGGTCAATGACTTTCACCTTTTTTTGCAATTTATTAGATGATTAATTGGCAAAAAGTGACAATTTAATAAGCAAAATAATTACAGGAAACTAGCAAAAACTCTAATAGCAATTGTGATGGGAAAAACATGCAAAAATATGATGTGTTTCTCTACGAAATTGATGTGTGGCATTCAACATGCAATTGGGAAAGTGGGGTTGAAAGTTTTGCATAGTCGCGAAGTATTGTAGATTCGGGAAGTGGCATGAGAGATAGGCAATTACAAAGAAATTTTTCCTCTCTACATTGAATATATTGTATAACTTGATTGATAATATTTCTTTTCTAACATTGATTTTGTTTATGTGAATTTCAAATATTTAAATTGTTGCAATATGAAGCAAAAGAAGATCATAACAAAGCTTCCTTATTTGTTGCAATATATCTAAAAGAGCAGGGTAACATTTTTTTTCACTATCTATTTTAGAGAAAACAAAGAACCCGTCGATAATTATATAAATCACTTTAGGCTTGTCAATTATGACATATAAGTTCTTATGATTTATGAAATTGCTCAATATTTATAACTTAAATTAAATTTATAATTCATGTAGCTCAGTCTTTATGTTCAACATATATAAAATTGTTTTGTTATATACATGTGTATATATCACTTCACATATGTGTATGTCATGCCAACTTTGTATATAATTGTTTGTTGAGTGTATATAATGAAAGGAACTTGAGAGAGTTCTAAATAATGAATTTTCCTTCTTATCAATTGATGAGATTAAGGGGCTTCCTAATGAATGCTTCATAAGGCACAATACTTGTTAAAGGTTCTGCAAACAAGGTTTCAAGAAAAGTAGCCTTAACCTTGGATGAAACTCCATGGTTAAGCATGTCTAAGCTATAATACTAGGATGAATGACCTCTCGAGAAGTCCTAATGCTTCACCTCTACGAGCTTCACCTAGATGCAATGAGTTGTTAGCCACATATGATGGTTTGAAGTAGTAAGTAATTTAGTGGACAATTATTCCAAATTCAAATTCCAAATTCCAAATTTCTCTAATAAGTGCCACAGGAAATTATTGATTAGCCCTTAAATTTTTTGAAAAGAATTCATTTAGTAAATGGAAATTCAAGACAATATGTTGTGGTATGTTAGTTTGGTTCCGTATAATAAATGAATGCTAAAGGTCAATTCTCAACAGGGTTGTGAAGCCTTCCAATCAAGTAGAGTGGCGAGTTGTTAAAAGACACAAGCAATCTGTAATAGCTGTAGCTCTAAGAGAAGATGATTCAAAGGGTTTCTCAACATCAAAAGATGGTGCTATTTTTCATTGGGATGTTGAAACAGGTGCAAGTGAGAAATATGACTGGCCCAACAAGGAAGCCTCGACAAAAAGTTTAAATAGGAAGCAGGGCAGCAAACATATTCTATCAATGGCTATCAGTTCTGATGGCCGGTACATGGCTACTGGAGGATTAGATCATTTTGTTCATCTATGGGATACCCGCACATGAGAACATATTCAAGTACAAATTTCATAACCTCTAGTGCTTATCCATTATTAATTTGGGCAGAGCAACCATTCAATTTTTAATCTTCTCTATTTACTGCAGGCCTTTCCAGGTCACAAGGGAGCTGTGTCTTATTTAGCTTTTCGGCAAGGTACACAGCAACTCATATCTGGATCATTTGATCACACAATCAAATTGTGGAGTGCAGAGGATAGATTGTACATGGATACTCTCTATGGTCATCAAAGTGAAATCCTAATGGTAGAGTGCTTGCGAAAAGAACGAGTTCTTTCTGTTGGACGTGATCACACATTGCATTTATGGAAGGTATCTTTTAATGTATTGGTGGAAGGATTTAGGCACTTAGAGATATCATCTTTCATATATAATTTTTTATATAGGAGCTCAAGTTTACATTAAAAAATAACGTCACTTATTTTGAGGTGTTTGATGATAGTATTCTGAAATTTTTGCTATCGGTATGTGTTGTGTGTCATGAAGCAAATACCAAGATCTGCTATAATTTGCTTTGAAACTTCTTGTCTAGAAAATCTAAATGATCTTATGGTGTAGGTGCTTAGCTCATCATATCATTCTCCCAATCTAGTGTCTATATTATGGAGCATTCTCATGGTTGTGAAAAGTTCATTTTATCTTTCACAATATTTTACCCCTTTTTTCTAGCTTCCCTATATAGTTTTAGTATTTTATTTGCTGACATTATATAAAATGATGGATCATTTATTACTAATGATGTCCAAGGTAGATAAACTAGAAATTCCCATCACCATCCATTCAATGGCTTCAACTTTTATGATGAAATCTATTTATGGCCTTTTTTCTTTAGAGTGCTTGTGTGATGGTTATGGTTTACTGATTATTTAATAGATTCTCCCCAATGACTAACTTTGGTGTGTAGATTCCTGAGGAGACACAGTTAGTGTTTAGAGGACCTGAAACATCTTTAGAATGTTATTGTTTTGACAGCAATGAAAAGTTTATATCAGGTTCTAATGATGGAAGCATAGAACTTTGGAGCATGATGCGGAAAAAACTAATTTTTATTGCAAAAGGTGCACATGGGCATGCGGGTATTCAACATCTCTTAGAGAATCATGGTGCTAGGGAAAAGCCAGAAGAAATGGCATCATCACAAGTTAATGATGGCAATGATATTGGTAAGCAATTTGTAAATGATAATTGGAAATTTGGGTTTAATGTCATGCCACTGTTTGATTAAAATGCCAACATTGAACAAAAATAATTGATCTATTGAGAAAGGTTAAAAAAGACAACATTGAACAAAATCAATTAATTTGCATAGGAAGGTGCAATTAGCAATTATGCTAGGCAAAATAAGTGTCACAACTGTAGCTCTTCAAACTTGAAGTCTCTCTCTCTCTATATATACTATTCCAGAATCTCTATGGTAGATATTTTTTTTAAAATCAAGGATGAGTGGACTGTAAAGACAACCCCTGTAACTAGCCAAATTTGTTGCACTTTTGTTTTTGTCTGATAACTTGTCAAACTGTTCGCCCACATGTAGAACATAACAAGTCTGTGATTCATAGATCTATGTATTTCTAGTCCGTGTTGTTATTTTTTGCATGCGAGTGGATATTTTAGTCATAATAATGCTAGTTTCATATGCAATAATTTTCTGAATGCACTAATTGTGTTTCCATTATTAAATTCATCAACTCCAATGGTACATGGCAGAATAACAATTCATTTTATTCAAATATTGAGACACCTAATCAATAGTTGAAAAACTACTGTACCTAAATCCTAAGTCATGGGATATGCCAAATTTTATCCATGAAATTTGAATTTTAGCAAATTTTACACCTTTCCTAACTTCATCCAAATTCTATGATATTTATTATCAGTATTGGTATTTAATTTAATATTATTTATTTAAAATAATTTCGAGTTATTTAGTTTAATTATTTAGCAATGACAAACTATTTCGACAATTTTGTGTTTATGTAACTTATATTAAAAATAAATAAATTTATATAAGGTAAATATAATGTTAAAACTATTAGATTTGCACAATCTATAATAATGATGTATAGTTTCTGGATTCAATTGTGTAAGATTGATGTAAAAAAAATCTTACACAATTGAATTTAGAAACTATACAAAAATATAATGTTGATTTTTTTCTTTGAATTTTTACCCTCGCTGATTGTCATCTGAATTTTATGCTCGACAAACTCGAATTCAAATTTGAGCCTTGTGACTTAGCCTAAATCTGACCTTACAAGCAGGGATACATCCAACAATGACTTTGAGACTATAATGTAATTTTGGTTCCAGTTGATCCTTGTGGAACAGATGCCCTGTTGAAACTCTAGCATGTTGCTGATGACTATAACCTACTTGTGATTCTTGCCTCTGTTGTCCAAGTAAGCTTAACTCTCTTGCTTCTTAAACTGCATCTCCTCCTTGAATGGTTTGTTTATGTGTTGCAAGAGCACTCAACATGGAAAAGAGGATCAAAGAGCCATTAAGATTTGATCAGTGGAAGGATGGGTCTAAAGGACCTAATTATGATGTTTTGAAGCCAATTATGGCATTTGGATGTAATTGGTATCATGAATTTGATGTAAGTCCTAATAGGACCAAAATATGTAAATTTGGGTTTGGGTAGGATGCCAAATGTTAGGATGGGTGTTTTCAATTACAAACGATGTAATTAGGCCAAATAAAAATCCTTGGAGTCATTTTGGTAGCTTAGAAGTCCATTAGTTGAGATTTAAAAATTTGAATTTTCAAATAATAATGTCTAGTTAAGGAAGGTGGGTAACTTGTAGCTTTGATAGTTGGGGCTGTTTTGAGTGGGTTTTTGGCATTGGGACAATTTTTATATGCCTATTAGAGGCCATATAAATTGAGAGGAAGAGGAGATCAATGCATGTTTCAAATAGTAATAAAAAGATTCAGATTTCCCTCAAATTTTGTCCATTTTGCACGTTTTTCCATTCATAGAAGTTCATAGTTACATTCTTTATGAATTAGTGATTGTTCTCAATCTTTGTGGAAAGTTATTTGAGAAAGTTGAATCCATTTCAAAGTCTTAACAAATATATTTTTTAGTCCAATAACTATCTTTCCTATTTCAACATTAAGGAATAAGTCAATTTTGAGAGTCTAATGGAATGAAAGGTCCATTCCTCTTTATGTTTTCATTGTATCTTGGGGAATGGGTCATATCAAATGTAAAATATCATTGTCTAAAATGGTCTAATGCAGGAAAGGTGAAACGGTAAGAAGTTAACTAGGGTACAAGTTTGTTGGTTGAAGAAGGTGCATGGGTGATGCCATGATGAAGGTGAGAACTAATTTTTCTGATGGAATGTGTCTAAGCAAGGTGAAGACAAGGTGAGAGATCTTTAGTATGAGTCTGGAAGTTTTTGTAAGGTTCGTTTGGAAAAAGTGCTAGTTTTAGGGAGTACTTGGTGAGGGTTTGTTGATTAACCATTCAAGTGAGTATGGCTATGAAAAATAACCACAAAATCCTTGGTTTGGAGTCAAAATAGGATACTGTTGAAGGTTTGGGACCTTGGTTGCAAGTTTAAAGATACTTTGTAAATGTGGCCTAATTAGGACTCAAACAGCACTAAATTGTCATGTTTGGTTGAGTGATAGGTGACATTGAAGTATGCATTTTGAATCTCTAAAAAGGGTATTTGAAACAGTAATTTGTTTGCCTACTATCTTGGGAATAATATGAGAAAACTGGGAAACGCCTACCAGAAGGGCTACAAGCAGTATTTTTTTGTTTTGTGGGTATGTTTTGTATCTCTGAAAATAATATTTGAAATAGTAATTTGTATGCCAAGGGTCTTGGGAAGAATCTGAGAAAACTTGGAAAAACTAGTCAGTAAGGGCTACTAGCAGTATTTTTTTGTTTCACAGCTTACTCAATTCCACCCTTGTGAAATAACGAAAGTTTCACTGTTTTGCAACCTGCCTAACTTCATCACTATTAAGTGGTGAATTGTTTCAAGTTTTGGATGTGTTGCGGCCTTTGGGAAGGTTGATAGAAACTTGGGATTGGTGAAGAGATTTTAGTGTTTAAAAGGAACATTGTGAAAGGGTGAGGGTGTGAATCTTCTAAAGTTGGACATTGTTTTGGTTTAATCAGTGGGACCTTTGCAGAGACACCTTTCCCCTCTACATCACTAGGCCATGCTCTTGGTCTTCTGCATTAATCACAATTTACTTCTTTTTCTTGCAAGTGATAATCAATCAATGTGCCAAATTTCATGGAAATACCTGACTTCTGCAAACTCCTCTGTTCCCCCAATAGCATATATCTTAGCTGTGCCTTTAATCAGCTATTGAGAAAGGGGAAAATTCTACCAATATACTGTGGTCTAAGATCACAAAGAGGCCAAACTTAGTTGCTCAACATCAGGTGACATCAACTTACCGGTTACATTGGTTGATAGTGGACCGGGAAGGTTCTAAAATTCATTCCTATTAATTCTATGTAACTTTAATAACATACTGATCTGAACAACAAATTGTACATGATCAAATAAAGCATGGACATCCTCATGTAGGATTTTCCTATTTATAACTCTTTATGAATTACCTTATCGGCATCTATTAGGAGCATTAAATAATGTTTAGTTTGCATAGTTGTTAAACTTTGTTTACTATCTAATTTGATCTTCTAATAGATGCTAATCTTGGAGGACAATTACGTGTTTATTATAAGGGCCGACCTAGAAGATTCATGTCCTTTGTAAGCCTCATGTGTTCAATATAAATATAGGGTAGGTATGAGGATAGAGAGACACAATAAAAATTAAGTCTGCTCCTTTACATTACTGCCTTATTCAAATTATTGCAGAGTAAGAACATTTCCAGAATAGTATTTATACTATTGATAAACACTTCAAGTCTGAACTAAAGAAGATCATCTTTAGCAAGCACAAAGAAGGTATTATCTCGGTCTGATTTATAGAAAAATTTGCAAAAACTTTATATGGCATCAGAGCTCTTGTAGTGAAACTTAGGCTTTGCAAATTAAATGATTAGACTTTATATATCTAGCAACATCCTTCTACCTTCAATGGCAAGCACAATTAGATCAGAGGATAGGTTTGATGAGAAAGAACACTTTGTTGCTTGGAAATTCAGAATTATGATGATTCTTGAAGCCAATGATGTGAAACAATTTGTTGATTCAACATCCAAGTAACCTGTTGTTGAACCTAATAAAACTATTTGGAGTAAAGGAAACAAGAAAGCCATGCAAATAATATTAGATGGAGTGAAAAATGAAATAGTACCTATGCTAATGAAACATCAGACAACATTTCATATGATGAATGCATTATTAAATGCATATGAAGTTAACAATGTGACTAGAACCCTTGCACTAAAAAGGCAACTAAATCATATAAAAATAAATAAGGGAGAATCTATGAACTCTTACTTACTAGGGGTGGCTAGTCTAAGAGTTGAACTTGCAAGTATAGGGATCATAATTGAAGATAAGGAACTAATACTTATGGCTATAGATGGGTTACCAAATTCATGGGAAACATTCTCACAAGGAGTAAGTGCTAGAGACAATCTTCCAGACTTTAATAGACTTAAAGGAGATTATCTGCAAGAAGAATCTAGGAAACTTAAGAAAGGAGGAAGATTGAAAATTGAAGATGATGAACTTAATGTTCTCAATACAAATTCCTACAAAGGTAAGAAGAAGTACTTAAAGAAGAAGGGTAATCAAAGAAGATAACTATGATCCTGAGAATCATGTATTGTATTCGGCACCATCAAATGAAGTATCAAGCAAAGCATGGGTATTTGATAGTGAATCATCTTGACACATTAGAGGATACAAAGAAACACTGGACTCTATATCTGAAGAAGTTGATGGCGAAGTTACCATTGGTGATAATTCTACTCATTCATTAAAAGGAATTGAGAATTGCACCTTGAAACTGAAGTTGGGTAGTTCTCTACATTTCAAAGGAGTACTCTTGTACTCTATGTACTAGGAATAAAAAGGAATCTAATCTCGGTTACAAAACATGAAGATGATGGAAATAATGTTGCATTCATGGACGATAAAGTAATGACCTGGTCTAAGAACTCTTCATTTAAGAAAACAAAGTTTATTGGTCAAAGAAAGGGATACTTGTGTCAATTAAAGAGTTTTGTAAAGAATCAGGAATTAAGAGGGAGTATACTATTCCTTATAACCCACAAGAAAACGGGGTAGCAGAAAGGAAGAATAGAACAATTATAGAAGCAATAAGAGCTATGATATTTGATAAAAATTTAGAATATTATCTTTGGGCAAAAGCCTCTTGTACTGCTATCTATATTCAAAACAAGAGTCCTCACTCCTACCTTAAAGATAAAACTCTTGAAGAAGTCTTTATTAAGGTTAAAACCTAATATAAGTCATCTTAGGATTTTTGGGTGCCTAGTATATATACATGATCCAAAAGAAAAGAGAACTAAGTTAGAACCCTACGAGAGGAAAGGTATTTTTGTCGAGTATAGTGAAACATCCAAAGCATATAGGATTTTCATACCTGGTAAGAAAAATATTGAACTTAGTAGGGATGTAATATTTGAAGAAGATTTAGCATTCAAAAGAGCCCTAAGATCTGGAGAACACTCTCCCTTACCTAGTTCTGAAGAAAGTACTAACCTTGAGTTTTAGAGGGAGAACATTGAAGAAATTGAAGATGAAAGTCAAATCTTAATCTTGAGGAAACTCAAAATCAAAAGAAAAGACCACTTTGGGCCATTAAGATAGTAGAGGAAGCACAAGGCTTCATTGCACCATCTGGAACCTTCAGGGAAAACAAAAGACCAAAAAGATTTTCTAGTTATGCAGTAAACATGAGTGATTTATCTAAATTAGAACCAACCAATGTTTTAGATGCTATATAGTTTGGAAGGATGCTACAATGGATGAATACCAATTGATTGTTAAGAATAATGTTTGAGAAATTGTTCCAAGACCTCAAGGAAAATCCATTGTTTCTTCTAAGTGGATATTTAAAATCAAGCATGCTGCTGATGGTAACATTGAAAAATATAAAGCTAGATTTGTAGCCAGGGGATTCTCTCAGAAAGAGGGAATTAATTATGAAGAAACCTTTGCTCCTATTTCTAGATACACCTCTGTAAGAGTAGATCTAGCTATTGCAGCATCGAAGGGATGTAAAGTACATTAGATGGATGTAAAAACAATATTTCTGAATGGAAATATTACTAAAGAGGTATATTTGGAGCAACCTGAAGGATTTGAAACTCATAGCCCTAAATTTTTTGTTTGCAGGCTCAAGAAAGCTCTCTATGGGCTTAAACAAGCTCCAAGGGCATGGTATGAAAGAATTGATAAGTATCTCACCAGCTTAGGTTCTCTAAGAATGAAGATGATCCAAATCTATATTATAAAATGGATAAAGATGATATGGTAATTTTGATATTGGATGTTGATGATTTACTAATAAAAAGTGATGATTATCTTATATATCAATGCAAGAAATATTTAATTAGAGAATTTGAGATGAAATATTTAGGACTCCTTTTTTACTTTCTAGGACTAGAAGTATGGTATAATTTTGATAGCATCATACTTAATCAAAGAAAGTATACATTAGACATCTTGAAGAGATTTGGAATGTGGAATTGCAATCCTATGTCTTCTCTAATGGAGATTAATCTACATTAACTTAAGGAAGCAACAACAAAATCACCTTCCATAGATTCTACTCTTTATAGACAAATGATTGGGTCTCGTATGTACTTGGTAAATATAAGACCTGATATTTGCTATGCTTTTAATGCCTTAAGTCAGTTTATGTGTGAGCCAAAGGAGATTCACCTAGTTGTATTCAAACACATCTTGAGATACTTATAAGGCACTCTTAATCTTGGGCTCAAGTATGAGAAAGTTGACTTGGTTTTACATGGGTACATAGAGTTAGATTGGGTTGGAAGTTTTACTAATAGGAAAAGCACTTTAAGATACTATTTCAGTTTAGGCTCAGCGATGATATCTTGGATATGCAGAAAGTAGACATTAGTAGCATAGAATTCCATAAAAGCTGAATACATTGCTACAACAATGGCCTCTTGGGAAGCAATTTGGCTCAGAAAGTTACTTGTGGGATTATTTGGTCAACCCATGAATCCTACTATTATTCATTATGATAATCAGAGTTCCATCAAGCTTTCTATGAATCTTGTTTTTCATGATAGGTCCAAGCATATTGAAATTCTTTACCATTATGTAAGAGATATGGTAGATAGGAATACTGTAAAATTAGAATACATTTTCATTGCAGATCAGATAGTAGATATTCTTACTAAACCTGTCTCTTGAGTGAAGATAAATCACTTCAGAAAAAGACTTGGTATGGTTGAATTGTAAATTTGTAATACATTTTTATTCTTTAATTATTAATAATTTTTAATTAAAATTATTATTGTCAGGCTATTGACTATTATGGGCTTCACCATTTGTATTCATTATTTAAGAGGTGACAATCTCTGAGATAATAAATGCGTGTATAAAAGACATTATGAGAGATGACGATCTCTTAGATAATGTGTTGAACAATAGAGAACTACTGTCAGATCTAGATGAGTTCAAGATCATTTTGTGATATAGACATTTCTATGCCTATGAGTCACAACTTGGATAAAGGAATAATTTAATCATTCTGTGGATTCTATCTTGTCTTCTAGTAGATCTTAACTCGGGATCATGTTGTAATATAGGATTGCCAGTACTTATGAGTCACAACTTGGATAAATGAACAATTTAATTAGAATTTAATCATTCTGTGAATTTTATCTTGTGTTCTAGTAGATCTTAACTCGGGATCCTATTGTAATATAGGATTGCCAGTACTTATGAGTCACAACTTGGATAAATGAAGAATTTAATCATTCTTCAGATTTTATCCTGTATGTTGCATTCCATGCAATACTATTATTACTAGTATGAGTGATAAATCATATCAAAAGATGGTAATATGACATAGTATCATGTGTTCTATGATACCACATGCTTAGAAGATTTAGATAGATATAGAGTATCAATCTATGCTTATTCATCTTGATTGATGTTGCTAGATATGTTATCTCTCAGTATGATTATCAAGTTAAGAGGGAGTGTTAATTCTATGTAACTTTGATAGCATAGTGATCTGAACAGCAGATCGTACGTGATCAAATAAAGCATGGACATCCTCATGTAGGATTTGCCTATTTATAACCCTTTATGAATTACCTTATCGACGTCTATTAGGAGCATTAAATAATGTTTAGTTTTCATAGTTGTTAAACTTTGTTTGCTATCTAATTTTATCTTCTAATAGACGTTGATCTTGGAGGATAATTATGTGTTTATTATAAGGGCCAACCTAGAAGATTCACATCTTTTGTAAGGACATGGCTCTTGGGTTCAATATAAATATAGGGTAAGTATGAGGATAGAGAGCACACAATAAAAATAAAGTTTGCTCCTCTACATTACTGCCTGATTCGAATTATTGCAGAGTAAGAACATTTCCAGAATAGTATTTATATTATTGATAAACAGTTCAAGTCTAAACTAAAGAGGATCATCTTTAGAAAGCACAAAGAAGGTATTATCTCAGTCTGATTTATAGCAAAATTTACAAAAACTTCACATTTCTAGTGCCCAGACTGAAAATATGAATCAGAAAGGCCTATGAAAAGATCTATGACCTTTGGCAAATGATTGGCGATTTGGCCAGATTATTTTTTAAATTCAACACCAAGGATTTCTTGTAGTGTCCAGCTGATTTTCTTTTAAAATATTTCCATAATTAACTCAAAACATATATATGTGAGTTAGCTCAACTTCTTGGTCTTCAATTTTGTCTTTTTCCTTTACTGTGCCTAGATTCAAAGCTGCAATGTCCTCTTTAGACTTTAGAGCCACACCTCACTATAAAGGAGTCTAGATTTGTGTCTGGTAAATGCCAAGTTGCATCCAAGGTGTCAAGTCTTATACGGTTTTCAAAAGTCTTTTGCTAAATACTAACATTGTGAAATGAACCTGCCAGCTACTTCTAGCCCCCATGCTAGGTTACTCACAATATAATATTTGTTTCAACAGGAGAAATAGTGCTCTAATCTACTTCCACAAATATTTGTCATTAAATCAGTAACTGGAAAATTTGTCTCTAAAATAGATTGCACAAATTTGATAAGCTCAACCTTGAATGTATTGTGAAGTATCTAAGTTGATATGTTCAACAAATTGGTTAGGGTAGAATCTTGGCACCAATAAATTTACCTATAAATCTTGAGTGACCTTGCCAAAATATTTGCTAGAGTAGATATTTCACCACTGAAGTAAGTTTTTCGAGGGTGTTTCCATCCTCATGAAGAATGAGATAACCTATTCAAACCTCCAGAACCACAAGGGCTTTTGAATGGAAACATAATAAACTTCAACACAAACAGAATCCTTCTAGAGTGCTAGGTGAGTTTTTAAAAGCTCAAGATTTTTTGCTCTGTGGTCCAGTAAAAAGTTGTTGTGAAATCTCACTGAGCTTTTCTCAAAAACTTGGTGATTTTGTGTGAAAAACTTGACTTCATAAGGAAAAAGATATAGATGCGTTAAAAAATAAATCTCTGAATCCCCACTTTTAGCCCAGAAGGAAGGAAACATTTCCTTGCACCCCTTCTATTCTTGGTCTTTTCTCTCTAACACAATGTGCAATTTATCATTGCTACGTCTCAAAACCATTAGGTATTAGAATAACTATCTTAGATTTTGCTAGATTTAGCTATGTTTTTTGAAACCCTTAGTTAATGGTCATTTGGGCTTTATTATTAGTTTTCTTATTGTAGTCTATTTTTAGACATTTTCTTTCTCTACACAACTTGCTTTCCAGTTAAAGCTATTTGTAGCATCTGTAAAGCTCTATTTATGTGTGTATTTTTTTTATAAGAGGGGTAAACGCTTTGACCTAGAGCTATGAACCAATGAGGCCACAAATAGGGGACCTCATCCCCATTAGATTTGAACCTTGATGGAAAGGATAACAACTCTCAACAACTTAACCATCACAACATGCCACTATTGGCTCTATTTATGTGTGTATTGTTAATACAAAGATTTTTTGTTTTTTAGGATTTTTATGGTATTACAACAAATTTTGTGGGAGATTATATTTTTGTAATTCACATGTGAGGAAAAATAAATTAAAATTGCTCCATTAATTTGTAGTCATTGTTTTGGTGAACTAAAAGTTCACATAGGTCAAAATCATTGAGTTTCAAAAGAGAGGTACATGTTGTTGTCAGCTAGTGTTTTTTTCTAGCACATGTGATTTTCTTTGTTTTGACTTGGCAATATTGTCTTGGTTTTGTTTTAAAACTTTAGACCTATTTTTCATCAATTAGTGGTGTTTCCAGAAGCCTCGTTGTCCCCAGTCATCAGGCGCCAGTTATGGGCCTTTTGTTGTTTCTGTTTAAAGCTATGGTTTGCTATTCCTGGGCCACACACACTCTTTCTTTGACATTTATTTTTGGCTATTCTCAGCTACAATTAAACTTGCATGGCTTACCAAGCTTGCATTTTTGGCTTTTTCTTCTGATTTGATTCTTGGCACAATTTTGTCTGAGCGACATACTTTTGCACAAGGCCTGTTGTGATTTTTTTTTGTCTAATAGGTTGTGGTTGCATTTTTTCTTTCTGATATTGATGTTTTCTTTTTTTGACTCTCAAAATCATCATTTTTTTTGTTTTGTACCTACAAATTTTTTCTCAGATGCAATCTACTTCCTTTTTGTGTACGTGAGCCTCCTGATGTATTCTTTGTACGCAAGCATCCTTCCCTGCCCGTGCTTCCCCATGCCATGTTTCTTGTCTCCCTTGCATATGGAGGATCTTACTTATCCTTCTGTCTAGGCTCTTCATACCGTGTGGTTATGTACTTAGGCTGGCTCTTGTACCACAATTTCCTCCAACCTACTAACCCTTTTGTGTATGACAATTCTTACTTGAAAGTCACCCCTCCATCTTGTATGTAAAGGGAAAATATTAGGTTTCCTTTTCCTCTCTGATTTGATTATTTGCACTTTAGTCCTCTTATGTTTTTATTATGTCTCCTTTTATTACCTCCCCTTGGCTTTCTTTTATGTCTATGGAGTAAGTAGGCAATTCCCCTTTCCTTTCTTTATAAAGTTTCAATTTACATCTTGCTTATTCTTCTTCAGACTCTATTGCTTGTACCTACAACATATTACAATCTAGCTGAAATACCTCATGTTCCCCCATGGTCAGCACAGTGTTGTTGTCCTTCCTTGCTTTTTCTTCCTTCATTGTTCCTCCTTAGTACTGGTTTTGTGGGTTATTGCCACCTTCAATTATGGTAGGGTTTTTAACATATCTCTAATCTTTACTGGTACAGTGGCCTCAAGGACTTGCTTCATGATTATGTTTTCCAAAAATGATTCAGTGAAAGCAGATTTGGAAGTACTTCCTTTTTCCTCCTCCATGAAGTCTCAGATCTCCTTTCTCACCTCTTCTA
Organism: Cupressus sempervirens; assembly: GCA_028749045.1. Lineage (NCBI taxonomy): Eukaryota > Viridiplantae > Streptophyta > Pinopsida > Cupressales > Cupressaceae > Cupressus > Cupressus sempervirens. The sequence continues at coordinate 26,432,424 of CM053783.1, forward strand.
ATCTCTTCTTATCTGTACTCATGTAAGGATATGAAAATTTTCTCGCCCACATCCAGGTGATAGCCAATACTTCCCCTTTTGGCCTTGCCACCTCAAGCATGTTCACACTTTTCTATTTGGTGCAGTTGACATCCTCGTGGTTGCTTGGTCTGCACCACTTACAAAGCATCCCTCCACTCTATCCACCACCACTTTGACAGTCATGTACAAAGTGTCCCCATTCATTACACCTCCTACATTGTATCATAGGCCACCCGCTAGAGTTGTACCGGACTCTGCTCCTTGGTGTGTTATTAGTATTGTTGTTGTTGCTACACCTGCTGTTGTATCCTCTAGATGATGCTTCCATCTTTTTGTTATGTGGAGGAGTAGAAGGAAGGTGTGGATGGTTCTCCTTGAGTAAAAAATATCGGAGCATTGCGTGCCACTAAATTGCAGGGATAATCCTTGATGGAGTGGCCTAATACCTGACATATGTCATAGAATGCCTTTCAGGGACAAGTGTTCTTTGTGTGTCCTTCCTTCTCACAGTGTGTGCACCATAATTCTTCTCCTTCTCCTTTCTCCTCCTTGCTTCCAGTTAGTTCCTTCATCATCCTCATCGTGTCTTTTTGTAATGCTTGTATGGTTTTAGACTCATCCCCACTTTCTTTGGAACTCTCGCTTCCACTCCCATGCCTCCTTCCTTTAGTCATTTTACTTTCGCTTTCTATATCCATTGCCCGAGTACATGTGTAATGGAAATTTTTTTGTTCTTTTATCAAAACAAAGGCCTTTATTATACTGTTCAGTTGGAGAGAAATTGGGTTGAGAGAGAGTATTGGGTGTTTGATCATTTTGTTGCATAGATATTTACCGGTCTGAAATATGAGTAAATCTTCTGTATCAAGTGCATCTTATGATATTGTATTTTTATGTATGTGATCTGTGAAAAACTAGATTTGAGTGAGTTAGTTAATCTCATTATTGTCTGTATCTGTGAGATGCTTGAAGAACTTTTATATTTTTTATCTGCATAGTTGAAGTGATTGAACTTCATATACTACTAACTGATCGATTGTTTGGTATTGATAATCAGAAGTTTAAGAGTCCTGTGTATTTGTTTTAGCTTTCTATAAAAGGGTCTATATTTTGTGGGGTTGGATTTTCCACCCCTGAGTAGGAGGGTTTTCTCAGGATAACTTATTGTGTCATTTGTTATCGCATTCCTGTATTTTGGTTTGAAAACATTAACAACCAGAAGTCGTAAATAACATGTGAAAGTACTAATGACTCCTTTAAACCATCTAAGCTCATTGGTAAATTATTCCTCTGATCGGGCTGACACTAACCTACAAAGCCAACACCAATTGAATTGTAAAAAAAACCCAAAATGGAGACATTACACGACCTGCAAGTTTGGACCTTGTTACTGCTTTTTGGATGTCTATGTTTTTAACACGCTTTTGTTTTGGTTCATTTGTTTCTCTTTCTTTTCTTCTCTAGTTTATGTGTTTAAAACATTGTGTTGAATTTTTTGCTTGGATGCAGGAAATGGTAACGTAACACATAAAATGGGAAGTAGCTCTTCTATAGAGTCCTAGGTTGGAGCTCTTGCAGTGTGTAGAGGGAGTGATCTTGCTGCATTAGGGGCTAGTGCCGGAATTGTGCGATTGTGGGCTATTGAGAATATCAGTAAAAGCCTTAAAGTTGTGCGTAATATACCTTTGGTAAGAAATGAGATCACCTTTTTCTATTTTGAAGTCAATGTCAGATGAGAAAGGCCTAATTAAAATTTAAATAGCACCAGTGAGCATATTTTTACTAGGAAGTTCATATTGCTGAAGTTAATTGAAGATAAATGCTAAGGTTATCTAATTAGACTCATTAAAATATGATTGTCTTGCACTATTGCATATTGCAAATATATGTTACATTAAGGGCTTGCTTTTCTGCCTTTTTAACTTCTGATGTAAAACTTTCCTTGCATTTGAGTGCATATTGTTAAGATTATAGCTATAGTCAGATTGATTTAATCATAAGATAAAATGTTGATATAATAAAGATTATATATGTATAGTGCATAGAGGATTATCAAAAAACAAAAGGATTGACTCATCAAACAAGACTTACATTGATACCTATTATTGAGCATCCACACTATGGAAGAGAATCAGGTCTACTATCATTTGAAGACTTGTTCTATAGACCATATTTTAAATACACAGTGCAGAAACTAGAATTGAACAAAATTCTCTTCGCACAAAAACCTACCATTGCTAAACTATAAAGGAAGATGAATATTAATAGAACTTATCTCAGAGATTCATTCGAATGCTCCAGCAATATTCTCTATTGGTAGTGTTGGTACTATAAGCATCAATGATTAGACTCAATTCAGACAGCAATATATATTATCCAATTTTCTATAGCTTAGGATGACACCTCAATCAATGGATAAAAATGATGGATAGAAATAATCAAGAAGGAAGGAATCACATAAGTCAGGTCCAATCAAACTCAGCGACTAGTATAGAACCTCACAATTATATATCATAAAAAATCTCAGTTTCTCTTTCAGCTATTAGACAAAAATTCAACTCTAGGGTAAATTCATTAGTCGCAGATGACTATGATAAAAACAGAGGGATTACAATTTATAAATCAAATAATATCCCATATGATTGGAATATAATCAATCAATGAATATCCAACCAGGGAATACACATGGAAGAACACATAGTTAATGGTATGAATGAAGATTCAAACTTTGTGTCTATTCAGCATATGTCAGAAACTACTGATGATCATTATATACAAATAACATACTAACAAAGCATAAGTATCAACCCAAGGAATAATATTAAATCAACTATTTTGGGTATTTTCTGAAAGGTGAAGACACAAAAGAATTTTGTGATGCTTATTATTGATATAATCATCGAATTGGAGAAAAGGGAATTGATTCATCACTTAGAACATATGGTCAGTATTTTTGCCACATATAAACAAACAATGATGGGGGTCTCATAGGAAGTCAGTCCATTTCTTACGTAGTTGAGGAGTTTAATGAAAAATCCAAACTGATCCAAATTAACACAAGGCACTATTAAAGACTACAATTGTATCATCCCAATCTATGATAAGTCAATAACCAAGATCGAACTAGACAGCAATCATATTTGAGGACATTGATTATTGTGAAGAAAATGGTTTCATAACAAAAATATGGTCTACAGTTGTATAAGAAATTGATAGCATAATTTTAGTGATAAGGAAGTATGAAATGGGAATGTTGATTAAATGAGTAAGAGCGTAAGAGTGTAACGTCTATTGTCAAAATAAGATACTTATATTATCACCCTAAACAAATTGAGAGAAAACTTACCAAAAGGAAGGGGTCATCACAGCAGTAGCTGAGATAGGAAATACGTGATCCAGTTGAACAATGTTTTGTTAATAGGGATGGTAACAATCATGTTCATCTTCAGAAGAGACAAATATCATTAAACACTTCTAGAATATATCTAACATAAAGTCAAATTTGGAAAAATCTGCATATTTGGAACAATGTTCACTATCGCACCATATGATAGAGGGGCTACATCAATATTATGGGGGGGATACGACCATTCACCATAATACTTGTATCATGCATGGAGGCTTATGATGGATTTGGGGATGTTTTCAATAGCAGATACACATTTTCTAGACCTGTCAATCTGAAATGACTTGAACACCTCATAGTGTTACTAGAACTTTTCATGTGATACAGAGTTGTTCAAATTGACTAAGTATGTGCAAATTTTACATTGTGGGGGGTGAATAATTACCTTAACCAATGCTTCATTCCCATTGGATGCATTTTTTATTTTAATGTAGATATGGACCCTCATCTGTGGATAAGTACTTTTTTTTTTTTTTACATTCATCTACTCACCATAGCTAACTCCTATCTATAATTCTATACATACGATAAGAGTTATTTGCCTTGATTTTTTTCCTTTATGCATGAGGATTTTCGTGCAAGAAAAGAAGGTTGGTACTTTACAAATGCTACCAAAATATTGTGTAGACTTAATCTTGTGGTAGGCCCAAAAGAAGTTGTGATCTAAATTTCATTAGTCATCTGATGATCAAGCTGGATAAATGAGGCTCTTGAAGCGAATATCATTGATGATTGAGATTATGAACATTCTTCCATTAAGAGGGAGTTTGACACCTCTTCAAAGGCAACGTAGGAGCTCAAATGATTGATATTTAGAGGGAGTCTAAAATAATGTGTGTCACTAAATTATTTTGATGGGCCTGCTCGAGTATACTTCATGAGGAAGTAACGATTTGTCACCAGAAAGTTGTAAGATTTATATTAGATTGAGAGGGAGTCCAACAGGCATCCTCGGTTGAAGAGAGCTTCGAAGGAAGAAACTAGAGGACCTGAGTTCCCAGGATCAATGTTCAGAAGGAGAATTTTGATGAGAGGGAGAATTGAGGTGAAAGCCTTTGTACCACCCTCTGACTTGCTTCATGGTGGTTTCTATTTTGCATATGATATGTAATGAAGGTGACAATCTTTCATTGACATATATAAATAGAAGGTAATCATTGTAAGATGACAATCTTATAAATGGTAGACCTATTATAATGATAGACTTCATTAAGTTGTTGTCCTAGAGTGTCAAAAGTCATGATAACAAATGTATCATAACAAGCTTCAAGTTGTTGTCAGAGAAAGATTAAATTTTTGCAATTGTGTTATGAAAGGTGATGATCTTTCATATGTGTGAGGTCTCTATTGTAAGGTGACAACTTTAACAATAGTTGATCTATCTCCTAAGACCAAAATTTGTTGGAGAAAGTGTTATCATGGTTCTTTGGGATGGATTTTTCCAAACACTTTGATAACCAACTTATCATGGTTCTTCAAGCCAGATTTTGCTGGAGACTTTGATAATCAACTCATCATAGTTCTTCAGGCCGAATTTTGCCAGACACCATGAAAATCAATTGTTATGGTTCTTCGGGCTGGATCTTGCCGGACACCATAATTTACATATGTCATAGACCACACTTAAAGTCATGTTTAAATATTGTAATATAATTGTAACATATGAATTTTCATAACCAAATTTAAAATTAAACTAATTTTACAAGTAACTAATTTTATTTCAGATGACAATGATTTTCTATTAACTAATTATAACTGAAAGAAACTCTTTTCATCTATCTTACATATTTAGCTGATTTCACCAGAAACAAAAGAGATATTTATGTATTGATATCGATTTAACTACTTCTAAATATTCAACTAAAAATAAAGTAATGACTAGTTATATCAATTTGAGTTGCTTATTCAACATAAAAGTAAATCTTGAAATGAAAATATCTATCTATTCCTTTAGGGGTTAAAAGTGAAAGAGTCATAAATTATTATCAAAAGATTCTCTTTAACTCATTGTCCAAGCCTTGGCATTGGTGAGAGGAGAAGCATTGACATAGGTTTAACCTCCCAACCGAAGACCATTACTTATCCCCACACATCCTAAATTAATAAAACAGCCCTCCCTACCTTAGGATCAGGCTTGGGATGTTCATAAGCCTATCCATCTAAGTAATTAGGTGAGTTGAAGTCCCAACAGTTATTCTCCAAAATAACTATAGCATTTGGACAATCAACAAAGATCACATGCTCGGCACATCTGCCTAATTTCTACCCTAGCCAAGGATTTCAAGTTGGGTCTACAAACTCGATCTCCACCACTCGGCTTGAGAACATATTACATAAATGGAACATGCATGAGCTATTATAGTTTTTCTTTAGCATAATATTTATTTGATCTTATTCCATTCTTATTTGTGCAAACTCTCTACACCTCCTCACCATTTTAGGCTATCATGTTGGTGATTCCTAGGTGCTCATGAGTTTATATCCATGGATTTTGCTTTACACCTCTTCACCCAAAAATGCAACATTGTTGGTTAATTCCTTGGTGTTTGGTTACATGATTTGATTTCCATCTCTGTGTGATATATTTGGTTCTTGTACTCTACATGGAACTCGACAGACTTAGCATTAAAAAGAATCAAGCTTGGAAATACGTGGTTCGATAGAATTAGCATTAAAAAGAAACACAAATAGAAATATGTGGTTCGGCAATCTTCTTACTTGACACTATGGATATATCTTGGAATGCTCTGAGGTTGGGATAGCAGACTCCACTATTGATTATGATTTCTGTAGGCAAGGAACGTGAAAGAGAAGAACAAAAGAGCAATAGTATCAATAGGAAATAAATCTTAGTCACTTACAAAGCCACCGATAGCAATGAGGAAGAATGAAAGAGTGGGTTGTGATACGATTATGAGACTATAAAAAAAGAAGATCTTGACTCTACAGCTTCCTTCAGTTAAATCCATTTGAAAGCCATTCAAATCGATTAAAATGAAAGAAAAGGAGGGAAAGAAAATAAAGAAGAATAAGAAGTTAAAGAGTTATTATTATTATTTTATTATTATTATGTATTCTTATCTACATTCATGTGTACATATTCATAAGGTGGCATCATTAGATTATAATTTATAATGTATTGGTGTCACCTTATTTTTATATACATATGTTCATATTTGAGAGTGTTTAATAATAATTAAATAATAAATTCTTTGATAATTCTTTTCAAAGTAAGAATTATGTTTAATTTATACTATTTATTATAATGCTCCATTTATAGCTCGTGCAGTTCCACCATGTAACATGCCGAATTCTAGTAACCTTGCCAAGGTAGTCTTTAGGTCAAACCTATCAATTCTGATGACTGGACCATTCGATCATCCCCTTCCAATGACCCCATTTAGCAATGCTTCCCCTTTCTTCAGTCTTCTTCTTGCAATCACTCAAACATTCTTGCCAAGACATTAATTTAAGATATATTAATTGTTAATTCAAAACCATTGCCGATCATCTAGTGACCTCTAGATATTCCATCAACGTCTAAATTACTAACTCATTTCACATGATCATGAAAATATTGCATTATTAGTTAATACCACATATATGCTTCACATGATCAGGGAGAAATAAATTGATACAATGGCTATAATTAACTAACTCACTTCACATGATTAGGAAGAAATAAATTGATACAACGGCTATAATTAACTAACTCACTTTACATGATAATAATTCATTAAACCAACAACTACGTTCAATTTAAAATTTAGGGCAAAAATTTGGGATGTAACAATAATTGCTTCAATTCTATTTTACTAAAGAGGGAGTGTTGATAAATTTAGCCTCATAGTAAATTGAAGCCAATTCCATATGTAATATATGTTAATATATGTGTGTGTGTGTGTGTGTGTGTGTGTGTGTGTGTGTGTGTGTGTGTGTGTGTGTGTGTGTGTGTGTGTGTGTGTGTGTGTGTGTGTGTGTGTGTGGATGGATTTATGTTGATATCCTTAAATATGCCATTCCAGGAATATCACATAGAGATGATATATCTCCATATGCTTGAGAGCATAATGTGTTCCATACCAAATCCTTCCTAGCTAAGAGGGAGTGTTAAAGATTAGAGCTACAGTCAGATTGATTTAATCATAAGATATGATGTTGATATAATATATTATATATATAATATAATACATATGTTATATTGTGATTTTGCTAAATAATAATGATTAATCTTAGAGACATGTCTCCTACTCTTATATTTATACAAGATTGGGATCTGCATTTGGAACACATCAATAACAATGGCAGTGTAATTACATTTGTAGAAACTGATCAATGTTTTCTAACACATGTATCAAGTATTGTCCCTGCATGTTACTGTATACATTTTATACACTCACAAAGGTGTCACAATTACTTTTTAAAGTCTCTTTTGATATCTATTGATTATGGTAGAGTTATTAGCATACTATTTTTTTAAAGCTTTCCTTGCATCGTATTGCATGTGTACTGAGTGTTGTCACTATATGTTACTGTACGGTTCTTATGCACATTCAAAGGTGTCACTATTACTTTTTAAAGTTTCCTAGCATACTATGTTTTTGTAACAATGGAATAGTCAATAGCCATTTGAGGTAGGGGCATTGTTCTGAAATCAACTATATTTGCTACTCTCTTTTCATGAAAAGTTTTTGGAACACTTTACATATCAAATGTGTATTTGGGCCATGCCTAATACATCCAAATTGGATACAGGGATACATGTGCCCAAGGAGGGATAGAGGAGTATTTGACTACTTTGGACCTATGTGAAAACCAAGTCAAAATCATAAGCTCCTTAATTTGAAAATTGGTTACATGAAAAAAATTACAACAAGAAACTTAGAGCACAGACTTGAAAAGGGAGCCTTTATCAAGATCCCATTCCATCTCCACATAGTTATGATCAAAGTACAAAATACAAGGTATCGAGAAGTTCAAACTTTAGATTCACACAAAAAATGTTTTTTTTTTTTTTATTCAACAACTATTATACCATTAAATGTAACAAGGATGTGCAAGAGCCAACAAAAACCATCCTACAATTTGCTCTACAATTCTATCTTTCATTTTGATGCAAGCAAGGGATGAATAACTAGGGCCAAAGGCACACCCAGCTATCCAAACCACCCTGCAAGAGTTAACACAACGAAAGCAAACACGAGGAACAACACCAAGGAGAGGGAGAACAAGGATATATTTATTGATTCATCAAATATTCAAAATACATGCTCAGCTGTAAGGCCTTCTGGGTTACGGCCAATTGCAAATGTACAACTTCTAGATCTTCAAATTAGCTTTTTAAATCCACATATCTCTTTTCTTTTGAACTCTCCCCAAAAATCTACCCTAACCCTAAACCTAAACACCCTACTTATACTTGCCAAAATGGCTTACGGATAATTCTAGAACATAGAGAAACCACAAGTCGGCCCTCATCAAATATAATTAACTAAACCAAACTTAAATGTGAGCAAAGTCGGCCCAATTGGAACTAGGCAGAATGAACTAATGTGCAGGATTACAAAGAAACCCAGGATGCTCCTGCATCAGACAACCAGGGTTGGAAAAAAAAAATGATTCTCGTAAATCATGTAAGTGTCACACCCTGAGCTAAATCCAACTTAGACTGAGAAATCCATGTACCATCTTCAACTGGTCTATTCTTCCACTTCACCAAATATTCATAGTAATCTTTTTCTCATGTGCTCTTACCAACTCTTTGATCCAATATCTATTCAACCTCTTCGATTTGCTTCTTAGGATAATCATCAGGTACAACAATTTCATCCTCTGACTCATGATACTTATACAAATCAGCAATATTGAATATAGGAGATATACCCATGTCATCAGATATTTCAACTTCATAAGCATTACCACTATCAAACTTCTTCAAGATCTTACAAGGTCCAAATTTCTTCATCTTCAGCTTACTGTATGTTCTAGCTAGGAATCTTCCTTTCTTCAGATGAACCATCACCTCATCACCAACTTGAAAATCATGGCATCTTCGAGACTAATCAGCATTCTCTTTATACTTTTGATTACTTTGTTCCAATCTCAACTTCACTTCCTTATGCAAAGACTCCATAAAATCAGCAAATTCTTCTGCTAAAGCACTTCTCTTTTCTTCACCAACAACATCTCTCAAATCTGATATGCCTCTAGGATGCATTCTAGTAAGGATGCTTATTACCAACCAAACATCTTAGCAAATTACCCAAGCTTCTATTCACAACCTCTGTCTATCCATCGGTTTGTGGATGGAATGTAGAACTAAACTTCAACTCAGTACCCATCTTCTTCCACAAAATCTTTCAAAAATATCCAACGAACTTACTATCTCTGTCAGAAATAATACTTCTTGGTAATCCATGCAATCTCATAATCTCTTTAAAAAAAAGTTCAGCAAAATGCTTAGCATTTGATGTCTTCTTACATGGTATAAAATGAGCCATCTTAGAAAATCTATCCACTACCACAAATATGGAATCATACTCTTTCATTGTCTTAGGCAATTCAAGAACAAAATCCATACTAATATCAGTCCAAGGTTTCTCAGGACCAATAGTAGGTGTATACAAACCAGTATTTTGACTCACTCCTTTTGCAACTTGACAAACTCCACAACTCTTTACAAATTTTTGAACATCCTTATACATTTGTGGCCAATAATATTTTTCTTTCAACAAACCCAATGTCTTATCAATTCCAAAATGTCCAGCTAATCCACCACTATGCTTTTCCTTAATTAGATTCAACCTCATAAAACTTCTAGGAATACACAACTAAATGCCTTTGAACAACATACCTTCTTGAATGAAATACTCATCATACTTACTTATGTGATTTTTCAGATTTGGTGCTCTACACTCTCTCCATGCCTCAGAAAAATTAGGATCAGCATCGTATAATTCTTTCATCTCATCCAAACTAAGAACTTTAACCTTCATTTCAGTCAACAAAGAACGTCTTCTACTCAATGCATCAGTAACTTTGTTAGTAACTCCACTCTTATGCTTAATCACAAATGCAAAACTCTGCAAATATTCAACCCACTTCATATGTCTTTGATTCAATTTATGTTGACTTCCCAAGTATTGTAAAACTTTATGATCAGTATACAACACAAACTCCTTAGGCATCAAATAATGTCTCCACTTCTTCAATGCTTTAACAATAGCATAAAACTCTTGATCATACACAGAATATTTTGTTCTAGAATCATTCAACTTTTCACTAAAGAAAGCAACATGCTTACCTTCTTGACTTAATATAGCTCCTATTGCATTACCACTTGCATCACATTCAACTTGAAATACTTTATTGAAATCAGGCAAAGCCAATACTGATAATTCTGCAACCTTTTTTTCACAATCTCAAAACTCTTATCAACTCCATGCATCCACTTGAATTCCTTTTTATCTCCCCTCATTGTCTCAGTCATAGCATTTCAAACAGCACTGAAATTCTTTATAAACTTTCTATAAAAACTAGCTAAACCATGAAATGATCTTACCTCACTCACATTCTCAGGTGTAGGCCATCCAAAATTGCTTTAACCTTCTCTGGATCCATCTTCAAACCATTAGCTGAAATCACAAATCCCAGATACACAATCTCCTCTTGCATAAAAGAACACTTTTTCATATTAATGAGCTACTTTTCCTCTTTCAACCTCTACAATACTTATCTAATATTCTCAAGATGTTCTTCCTTAGTCTTACTGAATATCAAAATATCATCCAAATAAACAATCACAAACTTACCCAAAAATCTTTTCAGAACTTCATTCATTAACCTCATGAAAGTACTAGGTGCCTTAGTCAAACCAAAAGGCATAACCAACGATTCATACAAACCATCTTTTGTCTTGAAAGTAGTCTTCCATTCATCACCTTCTCTAATTATGATCTGATGATAGCCACTCTTCAAATCAATCTTAGTAAAATACTTTGCTCTACTTAAACAATCTATTATGTCATCCATCCTTGGCATAGGAAACCTATATTTCAATGTTATCTTGTTAATGGCTCTTGAATCAATACACATTCTCCCTTCTCCATTCTTTTTATGTGCTAATATAGCAGGTACAACACATGGACTCAAGCTTTCTCTGATCAAACCTTTCTGCAACAACTCATGCACTTGTCTGTTAAGTTCTTCATTCTCTATAGGTGTCAATCTATATGGTGCTTTGTTTGGAAAACTTGCTTTAGGAATCAAATCCATACGATGACTTATACTTCTTACTGGAGGTAATCCATCAGGAAGATCATCAGCAATAATCTCTTTATATTCATTGAGCAATTATGCAATTTCTTTTGGCACTTGGTCACCACTATCTGGCACTCAGTGAGCATTATTCTCTTGCACTTGGCCTTCATTCACAAAACTTGGTTTTCCTTAAATTATGGTGAAACAAATCTGATTCTTCTTCACTTCTTTTTCAAATTGTTTTCCATTAACCATACAAATCTTTACGGCAGTACAATTAATCTCATCTGGAACTTCAATCAAAGGCAACAATGTTTGTTTCTTCCCATTCACCCAAAGAGTATATTGATTCAATCTTCCATCATGTACAATATGTCTATCATATTGCCAAGGTCTACCCAACAAAATATGACAACAATCCATGGGTATAATATCACACAAAACTTCATCAGCATAATGTCCAATTTTAAATTTCACAAGGCATTGCTCAGTTATAAATATCTTATGCTCATCTTTGATCCATGAAACATGATAAGGTTTGGGATGTTTCAACCTCTCTAACTGCAACTTGGTAACCAGCTCTTCTGATGCCAGATTTGTAGAACTCCCACTATCAATGATCACTTTGTAGCATTTTCCAACCATCTTACATCTTTTCTTGAAAAGACTTCTCCTTAAAATAGGTTCCTCATCACTTATTTTGTTACATAAGGTTCTTCTCACCATCAGATTTTCTCCAACCTCAAGTCCACTTGGTGAACTTTCAATGTCTTCTTGAATCACAACATTTCTATTATTCTATCCACTTTCAGAGGATCTACATTCAAAAGATCTATGCCCTTCTTTGCCACATTTAAAACAATTACCATGAAATCCACTTCTAGAATAGGAATTACCTCTTCCCCGGTAAGAATTAGTGCCTCCTTAGTAAGAATTACCACCTTTCCATTCGGTATTGCCTTTATCATCACTCTTCCATTCAGATTTACCTTTATCTTGCAGAGAATTGTTAGATCTACTACTTTCTCCATAAGATCTACCTCTACCTCTTTGGAATCTACCACCTCTACCACTTTGTCTTTGTTCATGCTTCTTTGTCAAGATCTCCTCAGCCTTCAAGGCATACTGGTATGCTTCTTTCACACTCTTCTACTTCACAAAACTTATCTCATCTTGAATTTGAGATCTCAATCCATTAATGTACCTTGCAATTTTCTCAACATCATCATCCACATGTCCAAATCTGATGTCCAATCTATAGAATTCCTCAGTATATTCTTTCACAGTCATGTCCCTTTGTTTCAAATTTTGCATCTTTCTCAATAAGCTAACTTGGTAATCAACAGAAAGGAATTTGTTCTTTACCTTGTTCACCATCTTTGGCCAAGTTCTTATCTTCTCCTTTCCTCTCCTTTGTCTATCAATTTGCAAGTGCTCCCACCATAATGATGCATGACCTTTCAGCCCGGTGACTACAATCTTCACCTTTCTGTTATCAGGAGTGTTTTCATACTAAAAGAACTTCTCCATATTAGAGATCCAATCCAACATAGTATTTTTATCCAATTTCCCATCATAAGAGACAACTTTTACAGTAGGCTTTGAATTTTCCCTAGACAATAATCGCAACAATCTTTCCTCATCTCAATCTTCTTCAGGTTTTGGATTATGGTTTGGTGCTGCTGCTTCATCATCACTTACATCTTCAAGATGCACTCCTCTCCTCTGGGCTGTCTCCACAACATCTAATATAGGTGCAATTTGTCTTAACTAATTTAATATAGCATTATCAACATTATTTCCTCTACCACGAACCATCTTTACAAATCAGGTTCCTGCAAGATCGTAACCCTCTACAAGTTATAGGTCAAATCCACAGATCTGCCACCCTACAACTAGATCCAAATCAGAGTTCTACATGATCCAATCTCCATAAGGATGAACTTTGAGCTCTGATACCAACTGATGTAGTCAAGGGATGAATAACTAGGGCCAAAGGCACACCCAGCTATCCAAACCACCCTGCAAGAGTTAACACAATGGAAGCAAACACGAGGAACAGCACCAAGGAGAGGGATAACAAGGATATATTTATTGATTCATCAAATATTCAGCATACATGCCCAACTGTAAGGCCTTCTGGGCTACGGCCAATTACAAATGTACAACTTCCAGATCTTCAAATCAGCTTTTTAAATCCACATATCTCTTTTCTTTTGAACTCTCCCCAAAAGTCTACCTTAACCCTAAACCTAAACACCCTACTTATACTTGCCAAAATGGCTTACGGATAATTGTAGAACATAGAGAAACCACAAGTTGGCCCTCATCAAATATAATTAACTATACTGAAATTAAATGTCAGCAAAGTCAGCCCAATTGGAACTAGGCAGAATGAACTAATGTGCAGGATTATAAAGAAACCCAGGATGCTCCTGCATCAGAAGTTATCTACAATTGTATCTTTCCACCTCTCCCACTCTATTTCACTTGTTTAGGTTTGTAACTTTATCCTATTTGTCTTATGCTTTCTTATTTTCATCTTGATGATGGATAATTGAGTGTGATTTGGAACATTGACGCAAAATTATTCGACACAATTTAATCCAGAAACTCTTATAGGTAATGTTAAACTATTTTGATAATTTTGTGGATATATTACTTCAAAATAATTAAATTTATATAAGGCAATTGTAATGTTGATTTTTTTTTTTCAAATTTGTACCCTTGCATAATCTTAGTTTTATTATTACAAACCCAAATTAGAACCTTGTGACTTAGCGTCAGCTCGTTGTTATTCCATACTGGAATTGAAATTTGGATCTTTGAGCCACATATTTTCTAATTCAAATGGGCATTGATCTAGGTTTTGATCTTCTTTGTGTAGTAGCTAAATTGAGAAATGGTCAGATCTAAGAATAACAAGCATACTTTATGCACAAGTGGGAAAGATTTCCAGTTGCTACAGATCTTGTATCTTCAGTTATATTAAAAATACTCAAATGACGATTTATCCAAGTTAAGGGTGTGTCTTTTAGTTTAGTATTTGGTAAACTTGCTCCATTTACAAATAATATAAAGTCCTGTTATGATTGCTTCACCTTCTTAACAATCGCTAAATTATCTCATTAATAATATTTTTTTGTTGAATTCTAATGTCCCTTTTTTGAAATAGGACCTAATAATAAGTAATAATAAAATAAAATTATAAGAGAATAAAAAATAATTTATATATAAAAATTTAATAATATTAAAATATAACAATACAAAACTAAGTCAATAAAGGTTCAAAAGGCATTAAATGAAAAGTTGTGACTCCTTCAAACATGACATATATAAATAGAGAAGAGAACTTCATTAGAAAGGGGAGAGAAAGGAGTAAAAAGGGAAAGGTATGAAGAAAGGAAGAATTAATAGAAGAAAAAAAAGGAAATTAAAAGAAATTAAGGATGTGACTCCTTCAAAGGGCAAAAGTTTTGAAGGGTTGGGACTCTTTGAAAAGGTACTAATTATGAAGGCTTGTGACTCTTTCAAAGAGGCCAATTATGAAGGGTTGTGACTCTTTTAAAGGGCATAAATGATGAAGGGTTGTTATATTAATTGATAGGCTAATGTTCTCTACAACTTGTGGTGATCTAAGATAGGGACATTACAAGATGGATCTAGTCTTGATTGAATATTCTTGCCTCTTGTGGGTTAAAAACTTAAATGATAAATTAATTACCCTAAGGGATGGATTTGGTTCTGGTTGGGCATCCTTGCCTCCTGTGGGCCAAATGATGAATTGATTACCCCAAGGGATGGTTTTGGTCCTGATTTTATGTTATTGCCTCATGTGGCCTAAGTGGTGAATTGATTACCCTAAGAGATGGTTCTGATCTTGGTTGGACTTTCCTACCTATTTTGTGGACCAAGTTCACTTTGGCTACATTATATTCATGTTTTCCCTCCATTTTTTTTATGTGTATGTTTTGTGTTTTAATGTTATGCTTTGTATTTCGATATATTCACTTGTTTTCTTTGTGAATGCTCCATGTCTTCACGCATTCATGTGTATGCATCATGTTTTCAAGTGTACGATCCATGCTTTGCTTTATGTTTTTAGTTGATCTAGAAGAAGAGAATAACTAAGAGTGAACAAAAAGATATGAATTTGTGGTATGCTATCATGCGAACATTGGCATTTGCAAATTCAATTGACACCATTATGAGATGGGCTTGATCTTTTTTCTAGAAGAAGAGAGAAAAAATTCTCTCAAGCTTTGTCAAGTTTCTGCTATTGATCATAATTCACTTTCACAATAAGGGAGAGAACACATATGATAATAATTGTGTAGTGGAAGGTGGATATGGATGAGATTCCATGATCATTTAATCATTGCTTGAGGATGAGCAATTTTGGGAAGGGCATGTAATGTCCCCTTTTTGAAATAGGATTTAACATAATTAAATCAAAATATAAAAGGATAAAAATAAAATATAAAGTAATAAAATAAATATTAATATATAATATAATTAATTTTAGTTAAGTTGGTGAAGGGTCAAAAGGCATGAAATGAAAAGGTGCAACTCGATCAAACATGAGATATATAGTGGGAGGAGAACTTCATTTGAAAGGGGGAGAGAGTATAAAATGGAAGGTGTGAAGCAAGGAAGATTAATTGAAGAGGATAAATAGAAATGAGAAGAAAATAAGTAAGTGATTCCTTCAAAGGTCAAAAGTCTTGAAGGGTTGTGACTCTTCGAAAACGTGGTGATTTTGGAGGTTTGTTACTCTTTGAAAGAGGGTCAATTTTCAAGGGTTGTGACTCTTTCCAAAGGCATAATTATTAAGGGTTGTCTCATCCAAAGAGGGGTAAACCTTCGCAAAGGGAGCCACGATGAAGAGGTGTGGTTCAAGCTCACATTGCAAGATATAAAGGGGCAAGTGTTTCATTTGAGGACATTTAGGGAGAGCAATTTGGGGAATATTATATTATTCTCAAAGGCAGCATTGATAAGTGTTGACTCAATTCTAATGAAATGTGGTGACCCTTTTACCAATAAAGTATACAAGAGTTATCATTCCAAGCCAAAATGGAGGAATTATAGTAAAAGAGTGTTATGCAAATTTTGAGAGTAGACTGAGTAGAAGAATAACATTTGATAAAGGAGATTGATTTAAGAGATCAAGCTAATATGAAAAATTGGACTTTCGGTATTCATACAACTTATTTCATCTTATTTAAGTAAGAATTGCGACTCTAACTGCTAAGAATTACAACTCTAACTGCATTTTTGCTCTTGCTTCATTTTGGATTTGTGAATTCAGAGCAAACTATAAGTTGGTTCTGAAAAAGGACATCACGTGAATAGTATCAATAAATATGATAATTATTTTCTCGAATCCTTTTTTAATTGTGGAAAAATATTTGATTTGATATAATATTAGTTCTGAAAGGGGACATTACATGAATGGTATCAATAAAGATGATAATTTTTTCCCGAACTCTTTTTAATTGTGCATATAGTTAGGCCATATACATTTGATCAAGAAAAATATTCAATTTGAGCAAAGATATAGGTAATACTACTAATTTTACTCATCACTAGTGTCGTTCCTTCCAAGTGATTTCATGTTTGATAATTGAGGATCTCCTGTTGCACTTGTTCCTATTCTTCTCCTTGTATTGCATCCGCTTATCTTTCAATTGGAATTGGGTGGGCTGTTTGCTAATCGATTCCTTGTCCTTTTCTCATTTCTCCCTAGGGGTGAATATTCCCCTACTTTTTTTGCACCTCCAAAAAGATTCAAGGTGATATCAAAGGTAGATTTGTCCTTATATATCCAAATATCCCCCTAACAAAGTATGATTTTTATGTAATATTATTTGCCAATATTCATTTCTACCTAATTATTGCTAGGTTTTGGGGTTTGATTTTGTTTCTTATTTCTCAAGAGACTCAATTCTTCCAAGGCTAGCAGTTGTTTTGAATTCTTTAGCAATTCTCTTTGATTTGACCACATTTTGAGCAGTTAGGGTAGAACTCTGACAACCCTTGACTTCAACCTTTTGTATTCAGCTCCTTTCTTAGGTCCAGATTCTAATTGAATATGGCATTGTGTGGTAGGTTTAGGAAGGCACAAATGTGCACATATAACCAAAATCATTTTATGATTTTATTTTATCAGCCATTATGAAAGTATATAGGTAATTATCTAGTTCTACTAGGAGCAAAGAGCTCTAGTTTTAGAGCTTGGTTATACATTCTAATCCACAATTGTGTATTCAAAACATTGTGGTTAGAAGGGTCAAAGTTTGTCTCCTAACCCTTGATGTAGAATCCAGCTCGATTCATTAGCCAAGGTGTCCCTTATTGATTTTTTTTTAATCTTTGATTCAAACTCAACTTGGAAGAAGCCTTTTGCAGATTTTGGACTTTCACCTCTTGCCCTTCCTCTTCTTGCCTTCTGAGAGTTTCCTTAAATTGATATATTATTCTGCTTTGTTGCTCCATTTTTCTGTGCTCCCAATCTTTTTGTCATTTCTCTGCAATTTTCTGCTCCATCGTCTCTCTCTCTCTCTCTCTCTCTCTCTCTCTCTCTCTCTCTCTCTCTCTCTCTCTCTCTCTCTCTCTCTCTCTCTCTCTCTCTCTCTCTCTCTCTCTCTCTCTCCCAGGTTGATATTTAATTATATTCTTATTTTAATTTTCTGGGTCTTCAGGCTGGTACACAATCATGATTCTATTAGTATTATGTTTTATGCTATATTTCTTTTTTTGTGCATCTCATATGCTCTGAGGCTATACTTTATTTTGTTTCAAATATTAAGCCTATGTTCATGTTATGTCAGTTATCTAAATAGATGCCTTGTTGTGCTATGTGGAAAATAGACTGAATTTGTTAATTCACTTACATTTGCACAGTCTGGACGATTTCTTATTGCTGGAGTTGGGCAAGTACACTTTTTATTTTTATACACAATCTGAGTTCAGTATGATTCAAAACTATTGTAGTTTTTATTTTTAGCTTATATTGAAGGTTTTTATTTTTTGTTTCTATGGTGGGCTGTTACAACAGCTCAAGGTTGAATTCTTCTATATATTTGTTCTAACTTCTAATATTCAACAATCTAGAAGAATGCCAAAATTTCTAACATACATGCATTGACATTGCTTTTTTTTGGTAGGAGCATTCTTCTTTAATGATAAACATGGTCTTGCATTTATGTGGTTGCACCTAATACTTCCTGTTCTCCCACTACTGAAACATTGATTTATAAGGGGTAGTCTATTTATTTAATTGCTAGATTAAATGTGCATCATTCCTCTATCTCCCTAGCTCAAGGTTTCTTTTCTGATAAAGATTCACGTACCCATATACCTTGTATCTTGATTTACCATTTCATTAAGCTCAAGTATTGGATGACCGTGAATGATAAATAACCTTTTTTGTGAACACAAATTCATAATTGTTTGCACAACTTGTTATTTGGTATTTTTATGAACCTTTCTCAATTGATTAAAATTTTGAATGCAATGTTGGACCATTTTTATACCATTCTTGAGCAACAGCAACACTAGATATCTTATGGACATGCAAATATCCAAGGTAAATGCAAGTCGACCTACACATTTAGGTGAGCATGTGATGTCTGTCCCTTTTAGGATTTACTTGGATTAAGCCCAAAAATAAAAAATCAACTTCAAGATGAGAATGCATAATGCTCAGTGACATAAACTTGTAATAAAGTTGCCCACTCTAAAGACCCTAATTGGAATTATTTTTGGTTTAGGATCTGCACCTGTCAATAGTCACTAGAAACTTATATTACTACAATAAATATTAATAATCCATATTAGCTTTTAATTACATAAATCCATATTAATATCTAATTCCACATCAATTTCATTATGAGCAATAATATTCCAATATTTAATCATATTAGGAATGTATTAGGAATAGCTTGCATACTGCAATCCCAAGGATAATTGTTTTTGTATTCTGAGAGCATGCGCGGAGCTCACATCCATCCATCCTAGGTGGCCTACTTGATAAAACTCTCAAGCCCAAGGGCACTCAATGCCCTTGGTCCATATGTATGACAAGCGCAAAGGTCTCCACCATCCCTTAGTCCACCCTGGAGGTTGTTATCCTTGTTCTAACTTGGGGGCATGCAACTCGCCTCAACCCATGAGAATGGCTCCAACCATCTTAGAGTGGCATACTTGATGGGGCCTCAAACTTAGGGGCACTTAATGCCTCTGGCCTACAAGCATAATAGTCATCTTGGTGGGCATGCTTGGGTCTCATGAACTTCAAAATATGTTCCTAAAGGAAATTTCTTTATCATTGCCAACAAAATATCTCTTGATGAATTAATAGATTTATTCTCAAACAGATGTAACAAGTACACACACACACACTCACACACCCCTATGCACGCACGCACACACACAAGTTGCTACTCTCTATTTGTATTTCCAAATTGATGTCTATGATGATTGATTGAATGAATTCCTTTGCTTTGTTGATTTGAGATATTGGTGGATGATGATCAAAGATTGTTGATTCAGTAAAGTGATGGTTGATTTCTGGATTGTTTTTATCTTATTCACAAGATGAAGTGATGATTGATGATGATTTGATGACTATGTTATTGACCTAACTGATTGTTTGTTTGCTTGATTTCTTTAGGGATTGTTGATTGCTATATGAATGGAGGATTTTTTTTGTTGGATTTTGGAGTGATGATTGAACATTGAATGCTTGAAACGATTTCTCATTTATACTTCATTGGTGAAAGAGTCACCTCCTTTCATAAGAATTGGGTCACAACCCTTCTTTGTGCCTTTTGATAATAGTACCAAAAGTATCTAATAGAAGACTGACCTAGCTATTTATCCAAGGTTAGAAGATTGTATTTGGGGCTTGGTAAGTGCACTCAACCCTACACCTATTAATGATGCAATTCAAAAAGAACTTAATGTAGTCATCATGCTTACAAAGGACAAGAATTGTACAAAGACTCAAAATCTCCTAAGCCTTTTAGTTTTTATAAAGACAAACGGAAAAGCCATTGATGCCTTACAAAGAAAGGAAAGAGTCTATGAAAAAAAAATTGTGTTTTAAGTGCAAGGAAGAAAGGGAATAGGATATATTTGTAAAAGACAATGCGAAGACCAAAATTTGTATTTTAGCTACCAATAACAATTGATACTAGGCATGTGTGGAAAGGAAAGTCGAGCATGCTATATGGAAGCATTATCTAGCAAAGTAGTATAGAAAGGAGGGAAACAAAACCCTAGCAAATGAAGATGGGTTGAAGAAGGGAAGATCATGGGAATTTAGCTACCATCTCACAAGCCTCCAGATCTTGGGTAGTGGGGCATTCTACAACTTGATCAACAAAGAATTAGTTGCAAAATTGAAATTGGAGATTAAGGACTTCAATGGTTTTACAATGGGTCAATTTACCAAGATAATTCCTTGAGTAGAAATTACTCCAGGGAAACACCCTAGCAAAGAGGATTTCCATGTAACATTAGATGCCAGTGTTAGATTGGGTACTTGGATATGTCGCTTCTTGGGATGCTTCATTTTTTACCTTCCAAATTTGGAGATATTTTTCCAACATAATGAAGAAGAGTGGTTTTTTAACCACTAGGGTTGTACCAAAAGGTCAACCTGCGAATACCCGATACAACCACTAGACTTATAGAAGACACATGAGTCAGTTAAACCATGTTGCAAATCCAATGAGGGATGTTGGCCTATTGCTAATTTAGCCGATAGGCTATTTGTGGGAACTTTGTTCCCAGAAATTAAATTTTTGACGAAAAAGTTGTCAGTTTGGCCGAAAAATTGTAAATCTTTCCCATTAATTATTATCAACAAATTTTTATCTTCCTCCACTTTTAACTCTTGTTTTGATATTTATTAGTTGTTATATCCACTTTTAAATATTGTTTTTCTTTTTCTATATATTTAAAAAAAACTATTACTTGTGATCTCATATTAGTTCATGTTGTGATCTCTATTTATTTAACTTTTGATTCTCAAAATTGATTTCGGTTTTAGCTTTTAAATTATTTTATTTTGTTCTAATGACCGAACATTGAATGCTTGAAACAATTTCTCATTTATACTTCATTGGTGAAAGAGTCACCTCCTTTCATAAGAATTGGGTCACGACCCTTCTTTGTGCCTTTTGATAATAATACCAAAAGTATCTCATAGAAGACTGACCTAGCTATTTGTCCAAAGTTAAAAGATTGTACTCGGAGCTTGGTAAGTGCACTCAAGTCTACACCTGTTAACTATGCTATTCAAAAAGAACTTAATGTAGTCATCATGCTTACAAAGGACAAGAACCATACAAAGACTCAAAATCTCCTAAACCTTTTAGTTTTTATAAAGACAAATGGAAAAAACATTGATGCCTTACAAAGAAAGGAAAGAGTCTATGAAAAAAAAATTGCGTTTTAAGTGTAAGGAAGAAAGGGAAGTAGGATACATTTGTAAAAGACAATGAGAAGATCAAAATTTGTGTTTTAGCTACCAATAAGAATCAATACTAGGCACATGTGTGGAAAGGAAAGTCAAGCATGCTATATGGAAGCATTATCTGGCAAAGTAGCATAGAAAGGAGGGAAAGAAGACCCTAGCAAATGAAGATGGGGTGAAGAAGGGAAGATCATGGGAACTTAGCCACCATCTCACAAGCCTCCAGATCTTGGATAGTGGGGCATTCTACAACCTGATCAATAAAGATTTAGTTGCAAAATTGAAATTGGAGATAAGGACTTCAATGATTTTACAATGGGTCAACTTACCAAGATAATTCCCTGACTAGAAATTACCCCAAGAAAACACCCCATCAAAGAGGATTTCCGTGTAACATTAGATGTCAATGACAGATTGGGTACTCGGATACACTCCTTGGGATGCTTCATTTTTGACCTTCCAAATTTGGAGATTTGTTTCCAACATAATGGAGTAGTAGTTACCAAAAGTAGTCTCATCTCAAAGGAAGAAGAGTGGTCTGTTAACCACTGGGGTTGTACCAAAAGATCAACCTATGTATACCTGATACAACCACTAGACTTATAAAAGACACATAAGTCAGTCAAACCATGTCGCGAATCCAGTGAGGGATGTTGGCCTATTGCTAATTTAGCTGATAGGCTATTTGTGGGAACTTTGTTCCCATAAATTAAATTTTTGACTAAAAAGTTGTCAGTTTAGCCGAAAAATTATAGATCTTTCCCGTTAATTATTTACCAACCAGTTTTTATCTCACTCCACTTTTTACTCTTGTTTAGATATCTATTAGTTGTTGTATCCACTTTTAAATATCATTTTTCTTTTTCTATATATTTAAAAAAAAAATTACTTGTGATCTCACATTAGCTCATGTTGTGATCTCTATTTATTTAACTTTTGATTTTCAAAATTGATTTCGGTTTTAGCTTTTAAATTATTTTATTTTATTTTTATATTAGTTTATTTTTTTCTTTGAATATTATTTTTAAGTTTCTATAATTTATTTAGTCAATAAAATATTTGTTAGAGATGTTGCTATTTTTTCATATTATTTTTTTGTATTTCTTTTATTAATTTTTCATAATAGATTTTTTGAAGGGGTTTTTTTAAATGATTTTTTTTTCATATTTGATAAATTGAATTTAAATAAATAATATTTATTAATCTATTTAAAAGATTTTTAATAAATATTATGTTATTTAAATTGAAAATTATTAATAATCTAATTTGTTCATAGAAGATTATATTTTAAATCTCCATTTTTAACTATTGTTTTTCTTTTCCTATTTATTTTAAAAATAATTACTTGTGATCTCCACATTAGCTCATGTTGTGATCTCTATTTATTTAACTTTTGATTTTTTAAATTGATTTTGATTTTAGTTTTTAAATTATATTTATATTAGTGTAGTTTTTTTAGTTTCTATATTTTATTTAGTCAATAGAATATTTGTTAGAGATGTTAGTTTTTCATATTATTATTTTTCTTATTTCTCTTATTAATTTTTCATAATAGATTTTTTGATTTTTTAAAATTTTAATTTGTTTTTATATTTGATTACAAAAAATTTATCGGTTAATTATTATTATTTGTGGTTAAATTTTTTTTATTATTAGTTAAGCTTGAGTAGATTTGAACCCAAAACCTCCCAATTAAGAGGCTCACAACTTATCGTTGTGTTGTAGGCTCTTGCCTTCATATTTGATAAATTAAATTTAAATAAATAATAATTATTTATCTATTTAAAAGATTTTAGTAAAATGTTATGTTATTTAAATTAAAAATTATTAATAATCTAATTTTTTCACTTAAGATTGTGTTTTAAAAAATAATTTTATTATTGAGCACCTATCAACTTATCGTTGCAAGCACATGTATGCAATTGCTAGTAATCCCCCTCCCAACATTGCTCATTGCGACCTGGAAGGATTCAAACTTGTGACCAAGCTCTGATATCACTTGTTAACTACTAGGGGTGCCGTTGCACCAAGTGATCGACCTGTCAATGCCTAATACAAACTACTAGATTTATTGAAGACACATGAGGTTGTTAAACCATGTTGCAAATCCAGTAAGGGACTATTAACATGGTTTGTGCAATGTATGACTATTAACAAGACGTTTTCCCAAGGGAAGATAGTTCACATTGATATCCAACCCATGTAAAAAGAACATAGGAAGGTAGTTGGTGATATTCCTCTAGGACTACCCCAAAGAGAGGATTTGAACTTTTTGCATCCATCTTGGTGCTAGTTGAGAAAGTCAATGGCACAATGAAGATGTGCATAAATAAAAGGGTGTTAAAACAAAAAGACAAGAAAAACTCCCCTACTTTATCCCAAGAATTAACAGATTAATTAATGAACTACACAAATCAAAATATTTTTCCAAGATCGATTTAAGGTCTAGGTACCATCAAATAAAAATGAGAAAAGAAGATATTCTCAAGACAACTTTTAGGTTGGACACTTGAATTTTTGGTCCTACCCTTTGGCTTGACCAATGCCCCTGCAACATTTGAATTTTGCACGAATAATATATTGAAGAAACAACTAAAGAGGTTTCTATTGATCTCCGATAATATCCTTAATTACAATAGGACATGCAAAGAACATATGAATTATACTATGTTTCCCCGAGTTTCCTGTACAGGGACGGTTGGGGATGGCGAGATGGGTTTCTAGGACGGCAAATTTTTATGGTGATTTTGGGGACAGGGGGGATGGAAAACAGGGATGGCTATATATATATATATATATATATATATATATATATATATATATATATATATATATATATTTTTTTTTTTTTTTTTTTTTTTTTAAATATACATTGAAATTTTCAAATATACACATCATTCATATGAGCATGTCATTTAAACATTATAGAACCATAACATACAACATTTGAATGCCATCTAGGAAATAATATCTGATTTTAGTACCCAATTGTCAAAATGCATAACAATATCAATGAACACTGAACAATAAACATTAACAATTGTCAATATCAAAATGTCATAATGATAAACATGATAAATCTGAAAATCAAAATCAAAATATGCCCAAAGCTATAGGCCCAAAGGGTAGAGGGCTGCCATAAAGTAATAAGTATCAATGTATCATAATCATGTTTTTTTTTTAACTTCAAAAACAAAACATAGAAAAATGAAGCAGCTTGGTGCTCCTATTTTGCCTCTATTGCCTTTTAGGGCATTTGGAGGGGTGGGGCCAACCTAGCCGACCAAGTTGGAGGCTTTAAAATATATTTTTATGTTAATACTTTTTTAATTTTATGTAAACAAAAAAGGGGGACGGCTAGCCGTACCTAGTTTGGAAAGGGAATGTTTGGACATTCCCTTTTCGTACTGGGTACAGCTGGCCATCCCCCATTTTCTCCCTCTGGTGTCCCCATGTTTTCGAGATATCCCTTGCATTTTTTTACCTTTTGGGGATGGCTAGGGGACATCCCCTACCTGTCCCCTCCATCCCTGGGATGTTCCTATCCTCAAAATGTTGGATTTTAGGCCGGGTATGCATCCCCGAGGAACATAGGAATTATATTAAGCGAGTTCTAAACATTTTGTTACAAGAACCACTATACACCAAGACTTGCAAATTTTAATATGGGCTAGAGAAGATTTTGTACCATAGTGATCAAATCAATGCACATGGAGTGTGGTGCAGGAGCATGTCTATGATAGGAAGACAACCTACAATATGACTAAAATGCAGGGCACAAAGCAAATATCAAAAAGTTTTGAGTTTAAAATCTAAAATTTGAAATGTTTGTGTGTGAGTTTAGAGTTTTATATTTTAAAATAAATGTCCTTTTTTTTGTGGTGGAAATGTTTAGGTGGCATTCTTATAAGCCTACCCAACATTATCCACTTAGGACTTAGTATGAGTTTATTTTAGATTATTTTGGGTGTGTTAAAGGTTTCTAATTTTTGAAAATGTTTATGGGAAAAATCAAAAGGGAGAAAATGATGGATATTCCTAAAGCACTATGTGTAGGCATTCAAACTGTAACCACCACAAGAAAGCTATGATATATTTTTGGAAATATCATTGAATATACTCTCATCTGGTTCAAGTTTGGTTCATTTTCATTTACAAATGAGCAAGTTATGCATAATTCTGTGAAGCTGGTCTATTCAGATTTTAGATTTACAGTCCAAAGAAAAATTTATAGAAGTCACGTATGGTTTCATAGAGACCCAAAAATTGGTGGGAGGATAGTTTATTATGTTTTGAATAACTTTCATTATTTCCAGAAAAATTTATCTTGTGATTTGAGGGGTCCAACAAACCCATTTCTGAAAACTGTCTTATTTACTATCACTGTTGCTATAGGAAGGCAGCAGTTTGGAAAGTCTTTTCTTTCTTGATTTTCGTGGTGTCAAGAAGGAATGTGGTTGAAAGAAATTCAATTTTAATATTTGAAAATAAATTCCTAGCTCTAAAATCAGCAGAATTGAGTTGGACAATTTGTTTTGGTCATGGTTAAAGTATGGTTAGTTTTCTTTATTTGAGGGGATAAGTGGTTGACAAAATTCCTGTCACTGTGAAGACACAATTACCACTACTTGGAGTCAATGAGTGAAAGAACAAGACTGATTTTTTGGGTGGAAAAAGATTTGTTTTGTTTAAGTGTCCTATTTTGCTAAAGCATTCTATGTTCATGTAGCAGATTATGTTACTGTAGCAAAATACAATGTACAGATTGTGAAGGTTTTCAGATTGATGAGTGTGAACATTTGAAGCAACCCTTCGAGTTGAGTATATCCATGAAAAGTTTTCAAAGTGTAGCTTTGCATCATAATGGAAGAAGAAGAAGTAGAAAGACAAAGCTATAGCCAAAGACATTTTATATTCCGAACAAAGTGCAAGTGCAAGAATAAGGTATGCAAAGTTATAGTTGACAGTGGTTCCTTTGAAAATATAATCTCAATAGAAATGGTTGAGAAATTGAATCTTCCAAGAGTACCTCATGATTTACCTTACAGAGCATATGGGTTAGGAGATGAATAGTGGATTGATGTGTTTGAAAAATCATATGTTTCTTTTAATATTGGACCATATTTTGATACCATTGAATGTGATATTATACCTTTAAAAGATTGTCACTTGATTTTGGGAAGAGCATGGCAATATGACAGGTCAACCATATATGATTGTAGAGAGAACACATATACCATCAACAAGAATGGGAAGAAGATGGTTTTGCTTCCATTGAAGGATGATGAAACATGGAAGGAATCAAGAAGTATAGGTCTTATTGATAGGATAGCATTTCCAATGCATGATAAAGTGAAAGAAGTTTTGGTAGAGGCAAATGAAACTACAGAGAAGGCAGCCATAAAGAGTGTAGATGTATGTGAAGTTGGTACAAAAATCTCAACAATGATAGATGTAAGTTGTCCTTTGGAAGGGAAAGAACATGAAGAGCAGAAAGAAGATAAATTGCAGCAAGAAGCAGTGCAGCAAGTAAATGTTGATGAGAAGAATAAAGAGGAAAGTCCTATGGGATTTGAGTGTGATAAAGTTATGGTTGGAATAGTAATGTGTCCTTTGAAAATAGAGATGAGTACAATGCTAAAAGGTACTCCTATTAAAGAGAGTTTGGAGGAAAATAATGAAGCCTTCAAAATGCATGGTGTGGTGAAATGTCAAGAGCAATGGCATGAGGATGGAGATAAAGATTGTGTAGCAGTAAGTTCTGAAGAAGAATCTGATTTATGGGAAGAGTTTACAGCCATCATGGAAGAATGGCAAAGGAATGGTGGTAGTATGGAGACTCAACATGAAGAATTTTCCAAAGAATAGGTATCAGATGATGTTATGGACAAAGAAGATGAGGCTGAATATATTTATGACAGGGCAACAAATTATTTTTAGGACATAAAATTCAGAATAAAAATTCAAGTGTATGCAGCAATAATAAAAATTCAGAATATGATGAAGTTACAAGTGTATTTAGCAGCCATACAAATTTAGAATATGATGAAGTGGATGCATAGTGAGCAACAAATAATTTTTATCTTACCAATGGAAAACAAACCAAAGGTAAAGATGAAGGAGAAAGAGAAAATTCAAATGATATAAGTTCAAGAAAGGCCAAGTTTTCTAATGGAGGAAAAGTACAAACCAAAAGTCAAGATGAAGGGATCCATATGTTTTTCTAATGCTTTGTTTTGCAGGTGTTTCCAAGGGGCTTGGAAACTTTTGAAATTTGGGAGTATGGTGCAGGAGCACATCTGCGACAGGAAGACAACCTACAATATGACTAAAATGCAGGGCACAAAGCAAATATCAAAAAGTTTTGAGTTTAAAATCTAAAATTTGAAATGTTTGTGTGTGAGTTTAGAGTTTTATATTTTAAAATAAATGTCCTTTTTTTTGTGGTGGAAATGTTTAGGTGGCATTCTTATAAGCCTACCCAACATTATCCACTTAGGACTTAGTATGAGTTTATTTTAGATTATTTTGGGTGTTTTAAAGGTTTCTAATTTTTGAAAATGTTTATGGGAAAAATCAAAAGGGAGAAAATGATGGATATTCCTAAAGCACCATGTGTAGGCATTCAAAATGTAACCGCCACAAGAAAGCTATGATGGATTTTTGGGAGTTACATTAGAAGGTGAATACTCCTAAAGCACCATGTGTAGGCATTCAAAATGTAACCGCCACAAGAAAGCTATGATGGATTTTTGGGAGTTACATTAGAAGGTTTTTCAAAAAGAGAAAGAGTGCATATTGTAAGAGAGATATTGGAAGAGAGATTTTTTGGAGAGAGATTTTTTTTTTTTTTTGGGAGAAAGTGAATAGAATGAAGTTCTTGAGTTTTCATGTAATTTTCTTAAGTTTCTAATGTTGAAGAGATGTGATTGTGTAGTATTCTACATACATTTTTCTGTCTGTATTTAGATCAACAATTTGGAAGAAATCTGAAAATTAGATCTTAATAGTTTAATATTTTCTTATTGTTCATTTCCTATCAGTCGGATCTCTTTGTTGTTTTGAGAGTGGTCTTTGCATGGGGGTTTTCTAAAGATCCTCCAATGGTCTTTCTCAGCCATTGGAGGATCCTCTGTAATTTCATGCATTTATTTATTTCTATATTGTTGCCTCATATCAGGTTACAGGAAAACTCAGTTGTAATGCAGATTTGAATGGGCAACGTCTTCATGTGTTGACCCTCATTTCATTAAATTTCTATGCATTTTCTGAAATCTACATTCATGCATGTGAAGCTTGAAGTCATGTATTTGATTTTTTAAACGTTCCAAAATCCCTCTGCATCAGAGTGAGTGTTGATGAGGATAAAATTAAAGCCATCAATAAATGGTCAACTAAGAACCCTAACACATTTATGGGGATTTGTGGGAATATGCAATTATTATTGATGATTTGTAAATGGATTTTTTGAACTGGCCACTCCACTCACAGGCTTAACTAAAAAGGGTGCTTTTGTGTGGAATAAGCGACTCAATAGGCTTCTAAAAAATTAAAAGAGGTATAGGAGCTTATGCCCTATCTTAGCCATCCTTGTTTTTACGTTCTTTCTTAGCCATCCTTGATTTTACATTCTTTCAAATTGGTACTCCATCTATGACAAGAAGAAGTTAGCCATCATGCATACCGTATAACCTAGTTAAGACTATTTGGTTTGTGGGAAGTTCCATGTCAAAATAGATCATAATAGCTTGAGATTCTTTATTAGTCAAAGCACCTAAATGAAAAACAATATACAAGCCTATAACTTTTGATCTTCATTATGTT
Organism: Cupressus sempervirens; assembly: GCA_028749045.1. Classification (NCBI taxonomy): domain Eukaryota; kingdom Viridiplantae; phylum Streptophyta; class Pinopsida; order Cupressales; family Cupressaceae; genus Cupressus; species Cupressus sempervirens. Next base: position 26,462,420 of record CM053783.1, read on the forward strand.
TGTCACCAGATGCTCTATCATAAGGATCCCACCTTAACTCCATGAAAAACATTGGAGCCAATTAGAGGAATGACATCATTGCAAAATATGTTAAAGACACAAAAGATGATAATATTCTAGAAGGAAATATGCTCAATGAAGAATACAAAGTAGTAGAAAAAAATTTCCTGTACAAGAATAGGCTTTCTTGGTACCCAATTCTAAAATAAAGGACACAATTATTAAGGAATATCATGGAAACTCGTTAGCCGGTCACCATGGATTTGACAAAACTTACAAAAAAGGGGAAAATACTTTTGGAAGGGACTTAAAAAAATATGTCCTTTGATGTGTACAAAAATGTATGACTATCAAAGAAACAAAACTAAAGAAAGTCATCCAGTCATGTTCCTACAACCTTCATCCAATCCAAATAAAAAATGGGAATTATCTTTATGGAATTCATAATTTGGTTACTCAAGGTTGAAGGAAATGATTGTATGTATGTAGTGGTGGATTGTCAAGCTCTGCAAATAGTTGAAACTTCTAACCGCATGACCTTGCAAGTTATCAGTGGTAGAGATAGTTCCTGAGCCTATCTTGGTAAGTTCTCTTCCATTTAATAGGGACTAAACTTACACCCAATTCAAGCTACCATCCCCAAATAGATGTACAAACAAAGATTGTAAACAAGTGATACAAGGATACTTGAGGAACTATGTCTCTAGACAAGAAAATGAATGGACAAGATGGTTGCACCTTGGTGATCATTGTTATAATACCTCCAACCACATGTCATTGTTCATCCAAGAAAGTTGAGTACCAAGGGCCAAGGACTTTGCACAAAAAAATATGGATATTGCAAAGACTCTCAAGGGCATCTTGCATCGTGCCTAGAACTAACAAAAGATCTATACCAATTGGAATTGCATTGAGAGAACACTTGAAGTTGGAGGTTTGGCTTTCTTATGGTTACAACCTAAGTTATCGATTCAGATGTGGATATAGGATGTAGGATTTTTTTGGGTACGGATGTGTTTAAATTCTTTACATATTAATAAATATGTAAAGAATTTAAGAAATTTATAAATACAAGAACTTAGAGTTAGAAACATAGAAATATACAAACATACATCATTTGATAGTATCGTATGATTCTTTACCATTGATCAAGATTCAAGATTATTTATATGTCAATTAAATAGTTCAAACTTCAAATTTAACTTCATAGCCACACTTATTCATGTTCTAGACTCCATGTCCAAACTAAAAAATCAAAAACATAGTTCACGTTTCAATGTTCACTAATCAGAATCATAAGGATTCTCAAAAAATTATGGATCCTCCTCATCTCCAACATTTGCAAGCTCTATATCATTTGAGCCAAGAATGGTTCCACTTGCACTAGATGCACCCTGTGTCATAGACCTATCATCACCATCATCCACCATCTTAGTAAGATCGTGAAGTGTTGCATCCAAGTTTGCACACTGAGGGAGTACATCCCAAATTTTGGCTGCCCCATCCAAGTATTCATCATCCTTATGTGACAAAAGATGCAAGCTGGTATGAATGTAGACCAAGTCCTCAGCTTTCTTTGGCCCAAATTGGTTGTGCTTCACTGAATGGATATAAGAGTATGTAGCTCAATTCCTTTTAGTAGCATAAGAATTCACAACTCACATTGTGTTCAAAAAATTAATTTTTAAACATACAAACGAAAAGCAAATGACAATATGATAGATGTTAAACACTAGATTGTAGAATACAAGTTGTATTCTAAAAACAAAAATCAAAACTTACTTGTGAGATGATTTTGATTGCAAGATGTTGTAGATGTTGGTATGACTGATCATACATGTACCACCATGTGATTGCTCCCATTTCATTTTGGTCCTTAATTGCAAATGGAGTAAGTGTTGCTTCGAAAGCAAATAGTTAAACTCTAGCCTCACCTTTTCATGCATCTCATCATCTTGGAAGATTCTTGCAAAAGCTTTGGAGCACCCATTAGCAAACTCTTCATCACCATATGGTGCAATTCTATCCGGCATTGAAAGTATTGCCTCACTATAATACCTAAGAGATAAAGCATATGCAAGGGGGTGCAATGGGGTAGTCATCTTCTGCCAATGATGAAGAATTACTACTTCTTCTTTAATGCATAAGGCTTGACATTCTGTAGGGTCACTCTCATGTGCTTGTATAGAATGTTTTACCATCTCAATCATGGTGTCCATGCCATTGTACACATCTGCCAATCAAAGTGTGTATCAGCAAAGCGAAGCATAGTCATGATGGGCTCGGTGATATCTAGTACGTATTGCACACGAGTCCACCAACAATCATCCAAGATCATACCCCTAATCTTTAGGGCTCTTTCTGTATTTGAAGCCTTCCACATACCCCATTGAGGACAAATGACCATTTGGCTCACAGCATCTTGCACCTTAAGAAGTCATCTCATAACAATAGTATGAGATGCAAAACGGGTCTTAACAACCTAAGCAAGTGAACAATATGTCAATTGACAATAAAAGTGTAAATATTAACTAAATTGAAAATCCATGAAATTTAATAATTACAAAAAATTAATTTACCTTCAGCAACTCCAATTTTGAGTACGTTCTAAAAATGGATTGTGATTTTTTTCCAAACATTTGTGTGTCCTCTCCCTTTTTGTATATTTGCTTCACCTAATCTATTTGAGTGCCAATCTCTTGCATGATCAAGTTGAGGGAGTGTATAGTGCATGGTGTCCAAAAAATATGGTTATACTGACTCTCAACCAAAGCACCAACTCCCCTACAATTTTTGGCACTGTTTGTAACAACTTGGACCATATTCTCACTACCCACCATATCTATGGCCTTAATGAAAATATTAGAGATGAATTTTGAATCCTTCACCTCCATCTAACAATTAATTGCCTTTAGAAACATTTCCCATTTGAGGGACACTGCAATCACATTAATTAATGACCTGTTTCTTGTATCTTCCCAACCATCAAACATAATTGTCACACCCAAAGTTTTCCAAGCACTTCTAATGGGTTGAAGTTCTTTCTCTATAGAAACTCTCTCCTTTTGCAAGAGTATGGTACACACCTTTTCATACCCAGGACTTGTGTAATCATTTGGTGCTTCTTTGATGACTCTTTCCATTTCCTTCCAATGTGGTGATCTTACCAGGTTGAACGGAAGGCCATTAGCATAGAGGCAACGTGCAATGGCTTCATTAGCGTGGTCTCTTGCCTTCATTTTAAATGTAGAGTGCAATGGGCCTCTTTTTTGGGCTGATGCACTATTTTCTACTTCTTCCTCCTCTCCCAGTACAAGTACTTCCATGAATGAATGTTTGGAGGATACAATTGGTTCCGGTTCAATGGGTGATTGCATTTTGTTCATTTTTGAGGAAGGAGGTTGATAATAACTTTTTTTTGATCTTTTAACCAAACGATCGACAACTTCTTGTTCTTTTATGAACGAAGCTATCTGTGCATCAAACAACCCCTTCCCCTCTACACCTTTGCATATTCCAAAAGCTCTACCAACTGGGCCCATAAAATGAAGTTTTACTCGGGAATAAGAGCTATTAAAAGGCTTTCTTTTGTTACTTTGATAATAACTACAACTCCAACTATAGGAGCCACCACTTGAAACCTATGATATTCTTGTTGCATGTCTTCATAGAGGAGACCCTAAATTAATTTTGAAATTATCCCCTCCTTCCCCTGCCATTGAACTCTGACCTTGCCCTCCCTCCCACTGAACTTTGACTACTAGTGGCCCTAACTACCGGTGGCAACCATTCTTGCACAATACAATGTAGTTTCTTTCTATAATAAGAAATTAAATAAATTTAAATAAATAAATAAACTATGAATATCAATTATCAAGCATACAAGTAAAAAAAAATGATACAAAACCATTCGAATAGATACCTAAACTTGTTTCTAAATTTCTTTAGAAAAAATAAATTGAAACAAACATGGAAGATTTCTTCACAAACTTCCAAAGATTCATCAAAATCTCAAAAAATTTCATTGAGACACTCAAGAATAGGATAAAATGCTTACCTCTTTGGGTTTTAATGAACTTGTGGAAGTCAACTCTCGCCCTACGATCATTCCTCTTTGAAAATATAATTAAGTTGCCTTCAAAAGGCCAAAATGGAAGCCAAATGAGAAGAGCAAACCCAGCTACATCAAAATGATAGTTGAATGGTTGAAAGGCCTCTATTAGGGCCGTTTTAGGGTTTGGCAAATAAAATGTTATTAAAGTGCTAAAACGTACATGTTTTAATTTTCTTGTAAAAGTGAAAAGTCATTGTTTTTTTGTTTTTCTGGGCTAACGCACGTGGATGTGACTGGAATTTCTCGGATGCCACCCAGAGGCATCCAAATATGGACGGAAGCCTACAATGCCTACATTGGTATCCTAGGTTACAACCACAAATAATTTTCAATCAAGGCTAGTGGAGTGGAAGGTCGATTTTTTGGATAATACAAGATTATTAGAGAGATGTGATAGCTTTTGAATTGGAATTGTCTGGAAATATTAGAATCCACAATATATTTCATGTTTCCATCGAAGGCAAATTTATTTTTGAAACTTGAAACCCTCCTTGCTATGCGGGAGAAAAGATTAAAGAATAAGACTTTCAAGCTATGGGGAAGAAAAGATAAAAGAATAAGACTCCCAAATTATTGGTTCAGTGGACCCTGCCTATAGAAGATGCTATGTGGGAAAGAGGAGATCATCAATTGTCTGAATTTGAGATTGCTCGAGGATAAGCAATATTGGAAGGGCAGACTGTCATGGCCCCACAATAACCTAAAGTAAAAATATATATTTAAATTGATAATGAAGATATATGTATTCCACCCAAAAAACTATTACTCTCCTCCAGTGAAGGTGGTGATGGTAGTTCATCATATTTAGCAGACCATGGATATTGATGATACATTTTTGTCAAGCAGCAGTACGCAATCGATTATGTATTAAGAATATTACTAGTTGTGTTGTGAATAGATGTTAGAGATAGTCACAGTTAAGAGACTACATGCTAGGTTAGCTTCCTCCTGAGCTTTACTTAAGGTAGGGTGTTAGAGTAATTATTTTTTTCTCTTATTAATTTATAGATCATGTTGATTTAATTAATCAAGTTCTTTATTACTCGAGTTACTTAAGCTTTCTCTTAGGTGCATATAATTAATATTTTATATTAATTATAATGTGAAAACCTAGTTTTCTTTCCCTTTAGGGTTTCATTCACCATTAAGGTTGAACTTTTGTACTTTTTGTTTTCATAACTTGGAATACAATTTTGCTCTCACACCATTGAGATTTTCCAAACTCTGTTTTTTCCTTTTCTGGCTTCTCTTCAGTATAGGTTATTTGCATGGAGGTGTTTTTGGTGATCTATGAAGTTGGTGATATCAAAGGTAGATTTGTCATTATATATCCAAATATCCCCCTAACAAAGTATGATTTGTATGCAATATTATTTGCAAATATCCATTTCTACCTAATTATTGCCAGGTTTTGGGGTTTGATTTTGTTTCTTATTTCTCGAGAGACTCAGTTCTTCCAAGGCTAGCAGTTTTTTTGAATTCTTTAGCAATTCTCTTTGATTTGACCACATTTTGAGCAGTTAGGGTAGAACTCTGACAACCCTTGACTTCAACCTTTTGTATTCAGCTCCTTTCTTAGGTCTAGATTCCAATTGAATATGGCATTGTGTGGTAGGTTTTGGAAGGCATAAATGTGCACATATAACCAAAATCATTTTATGATTTTATTTTATCAGCCATTATGAAAGTGTATAGGTAATTGTCTAGTTCTACCAGGAGCAAAGAGCTCTAGTTTTAGAGTTCGTTTATACATTCTAATCCACAATTGTGTATTCAAAACATTGTGGTTAGAAGGGTCAAAGTTTGGCTCCTAACCCTTGCCAGCTTGATTCATTAGCCAAGGTGTCCCTTATTGATTTTTTTTGAATCTTTGATTCATACTCAACTTGGAAGAAGCCTTTTGAAAATTTTGGACTTTCACCTCTTGCCCTTCCTCTTCTTGCCTTCTGAGACTTTCCTTCAATTGATATATTATTCTGCTTTATTGCTCCATTTTTTTGTGCTCCCAATCTTTTTGTCATTTCTCTGCATTGTCTCTCTCTCTCTCTCTCTCTCTCTCTCTCTCTCTCTCTCTCTCTCTCTCTTAGATTGATATTTAATTATTTTCTTATTTTAATTTTTTGGATCTTCAAGCTGGTACACAATCATGATTCCATTAGTATTATGTTTTATGCTATATTTCTTGTTTTGTGAATGTCATATGCTCTGAGGCTATACTTTATTTTATTTCAAATATTAAGCCTATGTTCATGTTATGTCAGTTATCTGAATAGATGCCTTGTTGTGCTATGTGGAAAACAGACCGGATTCGTTAATTCACTTACATTTGCACAGTCTGGACGATTTCTTATTGCTGGAGTTGGGCAAGTATGCTTTTTATTTTTATACGCAATCTGAGTTCAGTATGATTCAAAACCATTGTATTTTTTATTTTCAGCTTATATTGAAGGTTTTTATTTTATTTTTCTATGGTGGGCAACAATAGCTCAAGGTTGAATTCTTGTCTGTTTTTGTTCTAACTTCTAATATTCAACAATCTAGAAGAATGCCAAATTTTCTAACATACATGCATTGACATTGCATTTTTTTGGTAGGAGCATTCTTCTTTAATGATAAACGTGGTCTTGCATTTATGTGGTTGCACCTAATACTTCCTGTTCTCCTACTGCTGAAACATTGATTTATAAGGGGTAGTCTATTTGTTTAATTGCTAGATTAAATGTGCATCATGCCTCTATCTCCCTAGCTCAAGGTTTCTTTTCTGATAAAGATTCACGTACCCATATACCTTGTATCTTGATTTACCATTTCATTAAGCTCAAGTATTGGATGACCATGAATGATAAATAACCTTTTTTTGTGAACACAAATTCATAATTGTTTGCACAACTTGTTATTTGGTATTTTTATGAACCTTTCTCGATTGATTAAAATTTTGAATGCAATGTTGGACCATTTTTATACCATTCTTGAGCAACAGCAACACTAGATATCTTATGGACATGCAGATATCCAAGGTAAATGCAAGTCGACCTACACGTTTAGGTGAACATGTGATGTCTATCCCTTTTAGGATTTACTTGGATTAAGCCCAAAAATAAAAAATCAACTTCAAGATGAGAATGCATAATGCTCAGTGACATAAACTTGTAATAAAGTTGCCCACTCTAAAGACCCTAATTGGAATTATTTTTGGTTTAGGATCTGCACCTATCAATAGTCACTAGAAACTTATATTACTACAATAAATATTAATAATCCATATTAGCTTTTAATTACATAAATCCATATTAATATCTAATTCCACATCAATTTCATTTTGAGCAATTATATTCCAATATTTAATCATAATAGGAATGTATTAGGAATAGCTTGCATACTGCAATCCCAAGGATAATTGTTTTTGTATTCTGAGAGCATGCGCAGAGCTCACATCCATCCATCCTAGGTGGCCTACTTGATAAGACTCTCAAGTATGACAAGCGTAAGGTCTCCTCCATCCCTTACTCCTCCCTAGAGGTTGTTGTCCTTGTTCTGACTTGGGGGCATGCAACTCCCCTCAACCCATGAGAATGGCTCCAACCATCTTAGAGCGGCATACTTGATGGGGCCTCAAACTTAAGGGCACTTAATGCCTCTGGCCTACAAGCATAACAGTCATCTTGGTGGGCATGCTTGGGTCTCATGAACTTCAAAATATGTTCCTAAAGAAAATTTCTTTATCATTGCCAACAAAATATCTTGTTATGAATTAATAGATTTATTCTCAAACAGATGTAACAAGTACACTCACACACCCCTATGCACGCACACACACACACAAGTTGTTGCTCTCTATTTGTATTTCCAAATTGATGTCTGTGATGATTGATTGAATGAATTCCTTTGATTTGTTGATTTGAGGTATTGGTGGATGTTGATCTAAGATTGTTGATTCAGTAAATTGATGGTTGATTGCTGGATTGTTTTTATCTTATTCACAAGATGAAGTGATGATTGATGATGATTTGATGACTATTTGATTGACCTAACTGATTGTTTGTTTGCTTGATTTCTTTAGGGATTGTTGATTGATGGATCAATGGAGGATTTGTTTTGTTGGATTTTGGAGTGATGATTGAACATTGAATGCTTGAAAGGATTTCTCATTTATACTTCATTGGTGAAAGAGTCACCTCCTTTCATAAGAATTGGGTCACAACCCTTCTTTGTGCCTTTTCATAATAGTACCAAAAGTATCTAATAGAAGACTGACCTAGCTATTTATCCAAGGTTAGAAGATTGTATTTGGGGCTTGGTAAGTGCACTCAACCCTACACCTGTTAACGATGCAATTCAAAAAGAACTTAATGTAGTCATCATGCTTACGAAGGACAAGAACTGTACAAAGACTCAAAATCTCCTAAGCCTTTTAGTTTTTATAAAGACAAATAGAAAAACCATTGATGCCTTACAAAGAAAGGAAAGAGTCTATGAAAAACAAATTGTGTTTTAAGTGCAAGGAAGAAAGGGAATAGGATATATTTGTAAAAGACAATGCGAAGACCAAAATTTGTATTTTAGCTACCAATAACAATTGATACTAGGCACGTGTGGAAAGGAAAGTCGAGCATGCTATATGGAAGCGTTATCTGGCAAAGTAGTATAGAAAGGAGGGAAAGAAAACCCTAGCAAATGAAGATGGGGTGAAGAAGGGAAGATCATGGGAACTTAGCCACCATCTCACAAGCCTCCAGATCTTGGGTAGTGGGGCATTCTACAACTTGATCAACAAATAATTAGTTGCAAAATTGAAATTGGAGATTAAGGAATTCAATGGTTTGTACAATGGGTCAATTTACCAAGATAATTCCCTAAGTAGAAATTACTCTAGGGAAACACCCTAGCAAAGAGGATTTTCGTGTAACATTAGATGCCAGTGAGAGATTGGGTACTCAGATACGCTCCTTGGGATGCTTCATTTTTTACCTTCCAAATTTGGAGATATTTTTCCAACATAATGGAGTAGTAGTCACTTTGAGAGGGTTACTTGATAGATCACTAAAAGTAGTCTCATCTCAAATGAAGAAGAGTGGTTTTTTAACCACTAGGGTTGTACCAAAAGGTCGACCTGCGAATACTCGATACAACCACTAGACTTATAGAAGACACATGAGTTAGTTAAACATTTTTGTGAATCCAGTGAGGGATGTTGGCCTATTACTAATTTAGTCGATAGGCTATTTGTGGGAACTTTGTTCCCAGAAATTAAATTTTTGAAGAAAAAGTTGTCAGTTTGGCCGAAAAATTGTAAATCTTTTCCATTAATTATTATCGACCAGTTTTTATCTCACTCCACTTTTAACTCTTGTTTTGATATTTATTAGTTGTTATATCCACTTTTAAATATTGTTTTTCTTTTTCTATATATTTAAAAAAAATCTATTACTTGTGATCTCATATTAGTTCATGTTGTGATCTCTATTTATTTAACTTTTGATTCTCAAAATTGATTTTGATTTTAGCTTTTAAATTATTTTATTTTATTCTAATAATCAAACATTGAATGCTTGAAACAATTTCTCATTTATACTTCATTGGTGGAAGAGTCACCTCCTTTCATAAGAATTGGGTCACGACCCTTCTTTGTGCCTTTTGATAATAGTACCAAAAGTATCTCATAGAAGACTCAACTAGCTATTTGTCCAAAGTTAAAAGATTGTATTCGGAGCTTGGTAAGTGCACTCAAGCCTACACTTGTTAACTATGCTATCCAAAAAGAACTTAATGTAGTTATCATGCTTACAAAGGACAAGAACCATACAAAGACTCTAAATCTCCTAAATCTTTTAGTTTTTATAAAGACAAATGGAAAAAACATTGATTCCTTACAAAGAAAGGAAAGAGTCTATGAAAAACAAATTGTGTTTCAAGTGCAAGGAAGAAAGGGAAGTAGGATACATTTTTAAAAGACAATGAGAAGATCAAAATTTGTGTTTTAGCTACCACTAAGAATCGATACTAGGCACATGTGTGGAAAGGAAAGTAAAGCATGCTATATGGAAGCATTATCTGGAAAAGTAGCGTAGAAAGGAGGGAAAGAAGACCCTAGCAAATGAAGATGGGGTGAAGAAGGGAAGATCATGGGAACTTAGCCACCATCTCACAAGCCTCCAGATCTTGGATAGTGGGGCATTCTACAACCTGATCAATAAAGATTTAGTTGCAAAATTGAAATTGGAGATAAGGACTTCAATGATTTTACAATGGGTCAACTTACCAAGATAATTCCTTGACTAGAAATTACCCCAAGAAAACACCCCATCAAAGAGGATTTCCGTGTAACATTAGAAGTCAATGACAGATTGGGTACTCGGATACACTCCTTGGGATGCTTCATTTTTGACCTTCCAAATTTGGAGATTTGTTTCCAACATAATGGAGTAGTAGTTACCAAAAGTAGTCTCATCTCAAAGGAAGAAGAGTGGTATGTTAACCACTAGGGTTGTACCAAAAGATCAACCTATGTATACCTGATACAACCACTAGACTTATAAAAGACACATAAGTCAGTCAAACCATGTCGCGAATCCAGTGAGGGATTTTGGCCTATTGCTAATTTAGCTGATAGGCTATTTGTGGGAACTTTGTTCCCATAAATTAAATTTTTTACTAAAAAGTTGTCAGTTTAGCCGAAAAATTGTAGCTCTTTCCCGTTAATTATTTACTGACCAATTTTTATCTCACTCCACTTTTTACTCTTGTTTAGATATCTATTAGTTGTTGTATCCACTTTTAAGTATCATTTTTCTTTTTCTATATATTTAAAAAAAAATTACTTGTGATCTCACATTAGCTCATGTTGTGATCTCTATTTATTTAACTTTTGATTTTCAAAATTGATTTCAGTTTTAGCTTTTAAATTATTTTATTTTGTTTTTTATATTAGTTTTTCTTTTTCTTTAAATATTATTTTTAAGTTTCTATAATTTATTTAGTCAATAAAATATTTGTTAGAGATGTTGCTATTTTTTCATATTATTCTTTTGTATTTCTTTTATTAATTTTTCATAATATATTTTTTGAAGGAGTTTTTTTAAATGATTTTTTTCATATTTGATAAATTGAATTTAAATAAATAATATTTATTAATCTATTTAAAAGATTTTTAATAAATATTATGTTATTTAAATTGAAAATTATTGATAATCTAATTTGTTCATAGAAGATTATATTTTAAATCTCCATTTTTAACTATTGTTTTTCTTTTCCTATTTATTTTAAAAATAATTTCTTGTGATCTCCACATTAGCTCATGTTGTGATCTCTATTTATTTAACTTTTGATTTTTAAAATTGATTTTGATTTTAGTTTTTAAATTATATTTATATTAGTGTAGTTTTTTTAGTTTCTATATTTTATTTAATCAATAGAATATTTGTTAGAGATGTTAGTTTTTCATATTATTATTTTTTTATTTCTCTTATTAATTTTTCATAATAGATTTTTTGATTTTTTTAATTTTAATTTTTTTCATATTTTATTACAAAAAATTTATTGGTTAATTATTATTATTTGTGGTTAAATATTTTTATTATTAGTTAAGCTTGAGTAGATTTGAACCCAAAACCTCCCAATTAAGAGGCTCACAATTTACCGTTGTGTTGTAGGCTCTTGCCTTCATATTTGATAAATTGAATTTAAATAAATAATAATTATTTATCTATTTAAAAGATTTTAGTAAAATGTTATGTTATTTAAATTAAAAATTACTAATAATCTAATTTGTTCACGTAAGATTGTGTTTTAAAAAATAATTTTATTATTGAGCACCTATCAACTTATCGTTGCAAGCACATGTATGCAATTGCTAGTAATCCCCCTCCCAACATTGCTCATTGCGACCTACAAGGATTTAAACTTGTGACCAAGCTCTGATATCACTTGTTAATTGCTAGGGGTGTTGTTGCACCAAGTGATCGACCTGTCAATGCCTGATACAAACTAATAGACTTATTGAAGACACATGAGGTTGTTAAACCATGTCGCAAATCCAGTGAGGAACTATTAACATGGTTTGTGCAATGTATGACTATTAACAAGACTTTTTCCCAAGGGAAGATAGTTCACATTGATATCCAACCCATGTAAAAAGAACATAGGAAGGTATTTGGTGATATTCCTCTAGGACTACCCCCAAAGAGAGGATTTGAACCTTTTGCATCCATCTTGGTGCTAGTTGAGAAAGTAAATGGCACTATGAAGATGTGCATAAATAAAAGGGTGTTAAAACAAAAAGACAAGAAAAACTCCCCTACTTTATCCCAAGAATTAACAGATTAATTAATGAACTACACAAATCAAAATATTTTTCCAAGATTGATTTAAGGTCTAGGTACCATCAAATAAAAATGAGAAAAGAAGATATTCCCAAGATGACTTTTAGGTTGGACACTTGAATTTTTGGTCCTACCCTTTGGCTTGACCAATTCCCTTGCAACATTTGAATTGTGCACGAATAATATATTGAGGAAACAACTAAGGAGGTTTCTATTGATCTCTGATAATATCCTTAATTACAATAGGACATGCAAAGAACATATGAATTATACTATGTTCCCCCGAGTTTCCTGTACAGGGACGGTGGGGGATGGCGAGATGGATTTCCAGGAAGGCAAATTTTTATGGTGATTTTGGGGACGGGGAGGATGGAAAACGAGGACAGACTATATATATATATATATATATATATATATATATATATATATATATATATATATATATATATATATATATATATATATATATATATATATATATATATATCTAGAAAAATTTTAAAATATACATTGAAATTTTCAAATATACACATCATTCATACGAGCATGTTATTTAAACATTATAGAACCATAACATACAACATTTGAATGCCATCTAGGATATAATATCTGATTTTAGTATGCAATTGTCTAAATGCATAACAATATCAGTGAACACTGAACAATAAACATTAACAATTGTCAATATCAAAATGTCATAATGATAAACATGACAAATCTGAAAATCAAAATCAAAATATGCCCAAAGCTATAGGCCCAAAGGGTAGAGGGCTGCCATAAAGTAATAAGTATCAATGTATCATAATGATGTTTTTTTTTAACTTAAAAAACAAAACATAGAAAAATGAAGCAGCTTGGTGCTCCTATTTTGGCTCTATTGCCTTTTAGGGCATTTGGAGGGGTAGGGCCAACCTAGCCGACCAAGTTGGAGGCTTTAAAATAAATTTTTATGTTAAAACCTTTTTAATTTTATGTAAACAAAAAAGGGGGATGGCCAGCCGTACCCAGTACGGAAAGGGAACGTTTGGACAATCCCTTTTCGTACTGGGTACAGCTGGTCGTCCCCCATTTTTTCCCTCTGGCATCCCCAAGTTTTTGAGATGTCCCCTACATTTTTTCACTTTTTGGGGATAGCTAGGGGATGTCCCCTACCTGTCCCCCCTGTCCCTGGGACGTTCCTATCCTTGAAATGTCAGGTTTTAGGCTGGGTATGCGTCCCCTAGGAACACAGGAATTATATTAAGTGAGTTCTAAGCATTTTGTGACAAGAACCACTATACACCAAGACTTGCAGATTTGAATATGGGCTAGAGGAGATTTTGTACTGTAGTCATCAAATCAATGCACGTGGAGTGAGTGTCGATGAGGATAAAATTAAAGCCATCAATAAATGGTCAACTAAGAACCCTAACACATTTATGGCGATTTGTGGGAGTATGCAATTATTATTGATGATTTGTAAATGGATTTTTTGAACTGGCCACTCCTCTCACAAGCTTAACTAAAAAGGGCACTTTTGTGTGGAATAAGCGACTCAATAGGCTTCTAAAAAATTAAAAGAGGTATAGGAGCTTATGCCCTATCTTAGCCATCCTTGATTTTAAGTTCTTTCATAGCCATCCTTGATTTTACGTTCTTTCAAATTGGTACTCCATCTAAGACAAGAAGAAGTTAGCCATCATGCATACCCTATAACCTAGTTAAGACTATTTGGTTTGTGGGAAGTTCCATGTCAAAATAGATCATAATAGCTTGAGATTCTTTATTAACCAAAGCACCTAAATGAAAAACAATATACAAGCCTATAACTTTTGATCTTGATTATGTTTGTCCCCAGATGCCCTATCATAAGGATCCCACCTTAACTCCATGAAAAACATTGGAGCCAATTAGAGAATGACATCATTGTGAAATATGTTAAAGACATAGAAGATGATAATATTCTAGAAGGAAATATGCTCAATGAAGAATATAGAGTAGTAGAAAAATTTTCCTGTACAAGAATAGGCTTTCTTCATACCCAATTCTAAAATGAAGGACATGATTATTAAGGAATATCATGGCAACTCGTTAGCCGGTCACCATGGATTTGAGAAAAATTACAAAAAAGGGGAAAATACTTTTGGAAGGGACTTAAAAAAAGATGTCCTTTGATGTGTACAAAAATGTATGACTGTCAAAGAAACAAAACTGAAGAAAGTCATCCAGTCATGTTCCTACAACCTTCATCCAATCCAAATAAAAAATGGGAATTATCTTTATGGAATTCATAATTTGGTTACTCAAGGTTGAAGGAAAGGATTGTATGTATGTAGTGGTGGATTGTCAAGCTCTGCAAATAGTTGAAACTTCTAACCGCATGACCTTGCAAGTTATCAGTGGTAGAGATAGTTCCTGAGCCTATCTTGGTAAGTTCTCTTCCATTTAATAGGGACTAAACTTACACCCAATAAAAGCTACCATCCCCAAATAGATGTACAAATAAAGATTGTAAACAAGTGATAGAAGGATACTTGAGGAACTATGTCTCTAGACAAGAAAATGAATGGACAAGATGGTTGCACCTTGTTGATCATTGTTATAATACCTCCAACCACATGTCATTGTTCATCTAAGAAAGTTGAGTACCAAGGGCCAAGGACTTTGCACAACAAAATATTGATATCGTGAAGACTCTCAAGGGCATCTTGCATCGTGCTTGGAACTAACAAAAGATCTATACCAATTGGAATTGCATTGAGAGAATGCTTGAAGTTGGAGGTTTGGCTTTCTTATGGTTACAACCTAAGTTATCGATTCAGATGCAGATATAGGATGTAGGATTTTTTTGGGTACGGATTCAAGATTATCTATATGTCAATTAAATAGTTCAAACTTCAAATTTAACTTCATAGCCACAATTATTCATGTTCTAGACTCCATATACAAACTACAAAATCAAAAACATAGTTCACGATTCAATGTTCACTAATCAGAATCATAAGGATTCTCAAAAAAATTTGGATCCTCCTCATCTCCAACATTTGCAAGCTCCATATCATTTGAACCAAGAATGGTTCCACTTGCACTAGATGCACCCTGTGTCATAGAACTATCATCACCATCATCCACCATCTTAGTAAGATCATGAAGTGTTGCATCTAAGTTTGCACACTGAGGGCGTACATCCCAAATTTTTTCTGCCCCATCCAAGTATTCATCATCCTTATGTGACAAAAGATGCAAGCTAGTATGAATGTAGACCAAGTCCTCAACTTTCTTTGACCCCAATTGGTTGCGCTTCACTGAATGGATATAAGAGTATGTAGCCCAATTCCTTTCAGCAACATAAGAATTCACAACTCACATTGTGTTCACAAAATTAATTTTTAAACATACAAACGAAAAGCAAATGATAGTATGATAGATGTTAAACACTAGATTGTAGAATACAAGTTGTATTCTATAAACAAAAATCAAAACTTACTTGTGAGATGATTTTGATTGCAAGATGTTATAGATGTTGGTATGGCTAATCATACATGTACCACCATGTGATTGCTCCCATTTCATTTTGGTCCTTAATTGCAAATGGAGTAAGTGTTGCTCTGAAAGCAAATAGTTAAACTCTAGCCTCACCTTTTCATGCATCTCATCATCTTGGAAGATTCTTGCAAAAGCTTTGGAGCACCCATTAGCAAACTCTTCATCACCATATGGTGCAATTCTATCTGGCATTTAAAGTATCGCCTCACTATAATACCTGAGAGATAAAGCATATGCAAGGGGGTGCAATGGGGTAGTCATCTTCTTCCAATGATGAAGAATTATTGCTTCTGCTTTAATGCATAAGGCTTGACATTCTATAGGGTCACTCTCATGTTCTTGTATAGAATGTTTTACCATCTCAATCATGGTGTCCATGCCATTGTACACATCTTCCAAGCAAGGTGTATCTGTATCGGCAAAGCGAAGCATAGTCATGATGGGCTCGGTGATATCTAGTATGTATTGCACATGAGTCCACCAACAATCATCCAAGATCATACCCCTAATCTTTAGGGTTCTTTCTGTATTTGAAGTCTTCCACATACCCCATTGAGGACAAAAGACCATTTGGCTCAAAGCATCTTGCACCTTAAGAAGTCATCTCATAACAATAGTATGAGATGCAAAACGGGCCTTAACAACCTAAGCAAGTGAACAATATGTCAATTGACAATAAAAGTGTAAATATTAACTAAATTGAAAATCCATGAAATTTAATAATTACAAAAAATTAATGTACCTTCATCAACTCCAATTTTGAGTATGTTCTAAAAATGGATTGTGATTTTTTCCCAAACATTTGTTTGTCCTCTCCCTTTTTGTATATTTCCTTCACCTAATCTATTTGATTTCCAATCTCTTGCATGATCAAGTTGAGGGAGTGTATAGTGCATGGTGTCCAAAAAATATGGTTATACCAACCCTCAACCAAAGCACCAACTCCCCTACAATTTTTGGCACTGTTTGTAACAACTTGGACCATATTCTCACTACCCACCATATCTATGGCCTTAATGAAAATATTAGAGATGAATTTTGAATCCTTCACCTCCCTCTAACAATCAATTGCCTTTAGAAACATTGCCCCTTTTTGGGACACTGCAATCACATTAATTAATAACCTATTTCTTGTATCTTCCCAACCATCAAACACAATTGTCACATCCAAAGTTTTCCAAGCACTTCTAATGGGTTAAAGTTCTTTCTCTATATAAACTCTCTCCTTTTGCAAGAGTATGGTACACACCTTTTCATACCCAGGACTTGTGTAATCATTTGGTGCTTCTTTTATGACTCTTTACATTTCCTTCCAATATGGTGATCTTACCAGGTTGAACGGAAGGCCATTAGCATAGAGGCAATGTGCAATGGCTTCATTAGCGTGGTCTCTTGCCTTCATTTTAAATGTAGAGTGCAATGGGCCTCTTTTTCGGGCTGATACACTATTTTCTACTTCTTCCTCCTCTCCCAGTACAAGTACTTGCATGAATGAATGTTTGGAGGATACAATTGGTTTCGGTTCAATGGGTGATTGCATTTTGTTCATTTTTGAGGAAGGAGGTTGATAATAACTTTTTTTCTATCTTTTAACCAAACGATCGAAAACTTCTTGTTCTTTTATGAATGAAGCTATCTGTGCATCAAACAACCCCTTCCCCTCTGCACCTTTGCATATTCCAAAAGCTCTACCAACTAGGCCCATAAAATGAAGTTTTACTCGAGAATAAGAGCTATTAAAAGGCTTTCTTTTGTTACTTTGATAATAACTACAACTCCAACTATAGGAGTCACCACTTGAAACCTATGATATTCTTGTTGCATGTCTTCATAGAGGAGACCCTAAATTAATTTTGAAATTATCCCTCCCTTCCCCTGCCATTGAACTCTGACCTTGCCCTCCCTCCCACTGAACTTTGACTACTAGTGGCCCTAACTACTGGTGGCAACCATTCTTGCACAATACAATGTAGTTTTTTTCTATAATAAGAAATTAAATAAATTTAAATAAATAAAAAAACTATGAATATCAATTATCAAGCATACAAGTAAAAAACAATGATACAAAACCATTTGAATAGATACCTAAACTTGTTTCTAAATTTCTTTAGAAAAAATAAATTGAAACAAACATGGAAGATTTCTTCACAAACTTCCAATGATTCATCAAAATCTCAAAAAATTTCATTGAGACACTCAAGAATAGGATAAAATGCTTACCTCTTTGTGTTTTAATGAACTTGTGGAAGTCAACTCTCGCCCTACGATCATTCCTCTTTGAAAATATAATTAAGTTGCCTTCAAAAGGCCAAAATGGAAGCCAAATGAGAAGAGAAAACCCAACTGCAACAAAATGATAGTTTAATGGTTGAAATGCCTCTATTAGGGCCGTTTTAGAGTTTGGCAAATAAAATGTTATTAAAGTGCTAAAACGTACATGTTTTAATTTTCTTGTAAAAGTGAAAAGTTATTGGTTTTTTATTTTTCTGGGCTGACGCATGTGGATGTGACTGGAATTTCTCGGATGCCACCCACAGGCATCCAAATGTGGACGGAAGCCTACAATGCCTACATTGGTATCCTAGGTTACAACCACAAATAATTTTCAATCAAGACCAGTGGAGTGGAAGCTCAATTTTTTGGATTATACAAGATTGTTAGAGAGATGTGATAGCTTTTGAATTGGAATTGTCTAGAAATATTAGAATCCACAATATATTTCATGTTTCTATTGAAGGCAATTTTATTTTTGAAACTTGAAACCTTCCTTGCTATGCGAGAGAAAATATTAAAGAATAAGACTTCCAAGCTATGGGGAAGAAAAGATAAAAGAATAAGACTCCCAAATTACTAGTTTAGTGGAGAAAGGCTTGCCTATAGAAGATGCTATGTGGGAAAGAGGAGATCATCAATTGTCTAAATTTGAGATTTCTCGAGGATAAGAAATATTAGGAAGGGTGGAATGTCATGGCCCCACAATAACCTAAAGTAAAAATAAATATTTAAATTGATAATGAAGATATATGTATTCCACCCAAAAAACTGTTACTCTCCTCTAGTGGAGGTGGTGATGGTAGTTCATCGTCTACAGCAGATCATGGATATTGATGATACATTTTTCTCAAGTAGCAGTACGCAATCGATTATGTATTAAGAATATTACTAGTTGTGTTGTGAATAGATGTTAGAGATAGTCACAATTAAGAGCAACCACCTAATTAAGACAAGCGATCAAGGCCAACAATTAGTTGGAAACAGTCATAGTACATTTGAGAGAAGGTATACCATATGTTGGTTGACAGATTTATCCTTCAAAATGAATGATACAGAAAGAATCAGAATGCTTGAACAGAAGAACAAACTCAACCAACAGTTGGAAAGACTATCATGGAATTGCTAGCTTTCCTCTGAATTGAGAGCTACAACTCCCTCCTAAAAGATATTCAACGAATTAGTTACTGATTATTTCTTTAATCAGAAGACACGAAGGCAACTGACATTCATTCATCAATATGAAATGAATGTGATTACATGAAAGATTGAGAGAAAAATAAACAAATGATCAACAGATCACATATTCAGTCTTCCCTATTACAAAGAAATAAAAAGGGAATTTAATATCTCTATCTGCAAAACATGTATACACAAACCAACAGATTCACATTGCAAACATCTACTTGACAAGATGATAGAGGATAATATTAAAAAACATGAAAGAAACAACCAACTGATTTATTTCAATCAGAGAAGTAAATATCTGGACCAAAACATCTGGGATACAAAGTTCTCTTTAATTTTCAATACACAACAAAAATGATCCCTGGATCACTTTTGACCCTGCCATTAAAATCTAGCTGTAGAAAACACAAATATAATTCCCCTTCCTCTCTATTACAATCATAACTTTGAAAACCATCTTCTCTTCCCTGTAGCCTACAGACTTTCGAGAAAGAAGCAACCTTTTCTGGCCCATCTTTTTCAATAAACAGATTCCCCTGGAAAACATTATTTAGTTTTGCAACTGAATCTTGAAAAGGTCCCTCTTCATTGGTTTCTCACTTTTCCCTATTTTAAAATATATGACCCTTATGTTTACCTTTGCTGTAAGGAAATATCATTTTGTTTTTACCAATTTCTTTACTGTTGACAAAAAAGTTTGCACCCTTGCTTGAGGTATGACCCTCAAGTGACCTTGTGTAACATGGAAACATCCTTCAAATGTGTGACTTGCACTCTGAGGTTGAATCTCCAAAGAAGGCTGGCTTCCTTACTATTATGCACCTAAACTAAAACTGGGAAGGAAAAGGGAGAAGGAGAACTGAAAGAGAATGTAGAAAGGGAAAGGGGGTGATGCACCAAGATAAAAGTGTGGTCACAGCTCTGCTTATGACTGCACTACACAACAATGAAAATCCAGAATACTCTAGTCTTGACTCTATTCTATGTCAAAGGAACCACATGCAGGTTTGGAACTGATTGAAGTGCTAAAAGGAAAGATATTTCACTATGCAACAATTACTAATAGACTTAACACAACATATGAATCAAGAAAATAGAAAGGAACTATTCACTACAAGGCAAATACATGCACTAGAGAGCAAAATGGTAAGAATAGGTAAGAAAATGACAAGTTTCATTAATGGAAGGCAAAGTTGCAGTTACAATAACAGTGCACAAGGCTGCTGTCATGAACTAGAGAAGAACAGAGAAGAACCCAAAAAAAGTATTTACAACTTGTCTTTATAGAGCAGACATAACTCAAATCTAAACCATGGAGTTCAAACCCCAACCTAAGTGGAGTTGAATTGCAGAGAGCAATAAATGAATATCAGAGTAAAATCTGATCTTAAAATCAGCTTGCTATAGTGAATTGACAGGAAGGGCAAAACAAATGCACCCAGCCGTAAGAAATCAAATCCCATGAGATTTGATCATTACATTCAATAAAGAGGCATGGAGATGCAAAGGTGTCGTGCAAACAAGGCCTAAGAATGTAGTTCAACATTAAAGAGCAATCCTTGTAATGTGTCATGGCCGCAACAAATGAATTCACACCACTGTTAGAAAATGCATGATGGGATAACATGCACTGTTAACCTGCCACAAAATTGTAGAGTTAACCCGCGTGGAATAAATCTGATTTTCCACAAAAAAAGATGAATCGTCGATGTAGATCTTCATTCTAAAATAGACAGCCCAAGTGTTGCAAGATATCTCCTCAACAAGTGAATAAAAATGAACTATAGATCAAGATCTTCATAGAAATGGATATAATTTTCAATTTTTTGATGTACCTTTGCCATTCAAGGGTAAATTTAGGAAAGTTGAACCCACTTTGTGTAAAGTTTCTACTAATTCTTTGTTATTTCAATCAAACTTTTAGTTCAGTCTTGAATTGCTAAGAATGGTCTTCTAAATATTATGAATATTCAGATTGTTGAGGAATTTAACACTTATCTTAAATGTAGATCCAATACTCTACAATCGATCTTGATTGAATTAGAATATCTCTGATTTAGAATTTGTTGGATGTAAAATGCTTAGAGGAGCAAACTGTTGTAATTGTGTGTCCTATAAATTGCATTTACAACCTACTATATATCCTTTCTAAAGGGTATGTCCCTTAGAGGGACATAACCCTTCCTAAATGAGCACTAATCAAACTCCTTCCTAGTCCGCGATTCATGAAGATATAATTAATAGCACTTAACAAACTAATTGTTAGTTTGGTTAAACATTATAATCTTGTTTCCTAAGAAGTCGATGGCCCTTAGAGTCATATATAAAATGCTAATTTAGAGATATATTATTTTGAGAAGAACATTTATGGTCTGTACTATTAGACCTGTAGGTGATCAGGTTAACATTATTAACACTCCCTCTTAAACTGATAAACCTATAGAGAGATATTATATCTAGCAACACCAATACAGAAGAATTAATACTCTCTATCTGTATGATTCTTCTTAGTATATGGTATCATAGAACACATGATACAAAGTCATATTACTAAACCTGTGGTATGACAAATCACTACTACTAGTGATATTATACAGGATAAATCTAAAGAGTAATCTCTTCATTTATCCAAGTTGTGATTTCATAGAAACTAGTATCACAACAATAACTAGAGTTTAAGGTCTATCAGAAAATAGGATAACCTCAGAGAAGAATAAAATTTTGCCTTTATCCAATTTGTGACTCATAAACATAGAAATGTCTACATCACAATATGATCTTGAACTCATCTAGATCTTATAGTAGAACTCTTATGTTTAACACATTATCTAAGAGATAGTCATCTCTCATAATGTTTTGTACAAGTGTCCATTATTTTTCAGAGATCGTCACCTCTTAAAATAATGAATACAAATGGTGGAGCCCATAACAGTCGATAGCTTGACAAAAATAAAATTATTTTATTAATAATCAAAAGAGTACAAATGGATTACAGCTCAACCATACCAAGTCTCCTCTCGAAATGTTCTATCTTTACTCTAGATAGAGGTTTGGTGAGTATGTCTTCCGTCTGATTTGCAGTAAAAATGTATTCCAATTTTACAGAATTTGTGTCTATCATATCTCTTATATAATGGTAAGAAATTTCAATATGTTTGGACCTATCATGGAAAACTGGATTCACTAAGAGTTTGATGGAACTCTGATTATCACAATGAATAATCGTAGGATTCATGGCTTGCCCAAATAAATTAATAATCCTACAAGTAACCTCCTCAGCCAGACTGCTTCATGAGAGGCCATTGTTGTTGCAATGTATTCTACTTCTATGGAGCTCTGAGCAACTAAAGACTGCTTTCTGCATATCCAAGATATTAGAGCTGATCCTCAATTGAAACAGCATCTTGAAGTGTTTTTCCTATCTTTAACACTTCCACCCCAATCTGAATCAGTGAATCCATGGAAATCTAAAGCAACTTTCTCATATTTGAGTCCCAAATTAAGAGAGCCTTGTAAGTATCTCATAGTGTGTTTAATCGCAACTAGGTGAATCTCCTTTGCTTCACACATAAACTAATTTAAGGCATTAACTGCATAGCAAATATCTGGTCTTGTATTTACAAAGTACATAAGTGATCCAATCATCTGTATGTAGAGAGTAGAATCTATGAAAGGTGATTATGTTGCTGCTTCTTTAAGTTTATGTAAATTAGTCTCCATTGGAGAAGACATAGACTTGCAATTCCACATTCCAAATCTATTCAAAGTGTATGATGTGTACTTCCCTTGATTAAGTATGATACTATCAGAATATTGTAGTACTTCTAATCCTAGGAAGTAATGGAGAAGCCCCAAGTCTTTCATCTCAAATTCTCTAGTTAGATCTTTCTTGCATTGATCTATAAGATGATCATCACCTTGATTAATAAATCATCAACATACAATATCAGAATTACCATATCATTTTTATCTCTTTTATAATACAATTTTGGATCCGCTTCATTCTTGGAGAATCCTAAGGTAGTGAGATATTTATCAATTATTTCATACCAGGCCCTGGGAGCCTATTTGAGCCCATAGAGAGCTTTCTTGATCCTACAAACAAAAGCGTTAGGATCATGAGTTTCAAATCTTTCGGTTGCTCTAGATAGACTTCTTCTTAAATCTTTCCATTTAGGAATGTTGTTTTTACATCCATCTGATGTACCTTCCATCATTTTGATGGGGCAATTGCTAAGACTGCTCTTACAGAGGTATATTTGGCAATAGGAGCAAAGGTTTCTTCATAATCAATCCCTTCTTTCTAAGAAAATCCTCTAGCTACAAATATGACTTTATACTTCTCAATACTACTATCAACAACATGCTTTATTCTAAATATCCACTTGGAAGAAACAACAGATTTTCCTTTAGGTCTTGGAACAATTTCCCAAACATCATTTTTTATGATAGATTGGTATTCTTTTGTCATAGCTTCTTTCCAAGCTATATGTTTAATAGCATCAGAGGGATTGGTTGGCTTTGTTTTGGATAAGTCACCCATGTTAGTTGTATAAACCAGAGAATCTTCTAGGTCTTTTCCTTTCTCTGACTGTTTCGGAAGGTGCAACAAAGTCTTGGGCTGCTTCAATTGTTTTAATGGCCCAAAGTGGTCTTTTCTTTGAATTTTATTTAAGGTTCATATTTTGAATTTCATCTTCGATTTCTTCTACGTTCTCCCTCTAGGACCCAAAGTTGCTATTTCTTTCAAAAATAGATAAAGAAGAAGGTTCATCAGAACTTATGGCTCTTTTGAATGCAAGATCTTCGTCAAAGATTACATCTCTGCTAAGTTCAATAATTTTTTGTCCAGGTATGAAAATCCTATATGCTTTAGAAGTTTCATTATACCCTACAAAAATGTCTTTCCTCCCAGAAAGTTTTAACTTGGTTCTCTATTCTTTTGGAATATGGATATATACAGGATGTCCAAAAATTATAAGAGGACTTATATTGGGTTTTACTTTAGTAAATACTTTTTTAGGGATTTTATCTTAAACAATTCTGAGGTATATTCTCCTCCGTTATCAGTTCTAAGGGTTTTAATTTTATGTCCTAAAAATTTTTTAGTTAATGCTTTGAATTCTTTAAATCTTTGTAGGATTCCTTCTAATTCCTTGCATTTTAAAAAGTAAATCCATGTTTTCCTAGAGAAGTCATATATGAACAAGATACAATACCAAAATCCTCCAAGAGAAGGAATAGACATAGGTCCATATAAATTAGAATGAATTAATTCTAGTACATTATTTGTTTTTCTAGTACTATCATGAAAGGGACTTTTGGTGCTTTTACCCAGAGCACGCCCTTTGCAAATACTAGGATGGTCTTTAGTTAAAATCCAGTAACCATCTTCTCCATAGTTGATAAGGTTTTAAAATTTAGATGCCCTAATCTTCTATGCCATATTTCATTTGTATCTATAGCTTCATGGACTAGGGCTTGAATGGATTGACTAGATTCTGTATTTAATTCATACAAATATCCTTTTCTTTGACCAATTAACTTTTCTTTTTTGATAGAAGAGTTATTAGCCCAAGTTAATACTTTTCCATCTATGAATGCAACATTATGTCCACCATCTTCAAGTGCTGTAATTAAGATTAGGTTTCTTTTAATCCCTGGTACATAGAGTACACCTTTAAGAAGAAGAGTATTTCTTGATTTTTGTTTCAAAGTACAATTTCCAATTCCTTCAACGGGGTGTGCTGAGTTATCACCAATGTTAACTTCACTATTAACCTTCTCTAATAAAAAATCTAGAGTTTCTTTATATCTCGTTATATGTCTAGAAGATCCACTATCAATTACCCATGCTTTATTTGAAATTTCATTTGATAGAGAGGAATACAAAACACGATTCTCAGGATCATAAGTATCTTCTTCTTTAGTGACATATGTACAATTTTCCTGTTGTTTGGAATTTTAAGGACAATTAGATCTATAGTGTCCAAATTTTTTGCATTTGAAACACTTTATTTTAGATAGATCTTTCTTGGGCTTTACATTCTTTTGATTTCCCTTTTTCTTCTTGAAATGCTTCTTCTTGCCCTTATAAGAGTTTGCATTAAGAATGTGAAGTTCTTCATCTTCTACTTTTGGTTTCCCTCTTTTCTTTAGTTTTCTAGATTCCTCTTGAAGACAACCATTCTTGAGTTTGTTAAAGTCCAGAAGCTGATCTCTCGCACTTATTGTTTGTGCGAATGTCTCCCATGAATTTGGTAATCCATCTATAGCCATAAGTATTAATTTTGTGTCACTAATGATGGTTCCTATGCTTGATAGTTCATCTCTAATACCAGCAACTCTTAGGAAATAAGAATTTATCTATTCTCCTTTCTTTATTTGAATTTGATTTAGTTGCCTTTTTAGTGCAAGAACCCTGGTTGCATTTTTTACTTCATATGCATTTTGTAATACGTTCATCATATCAAAGGCAGTTTGATGTTTTGTAAGCATAGGTACAATATCATTTTTAACTCCATCCAAGATGATTTGAATAGCTTTTCTATTTCCTTTTCACCATATAGATTTGTGAGGTTCAACTGGGGGTTGTTTGGATGCTCCGTCAACGAATTGTTTAACATTGTTCTCTTCAAGAATCATCAAGATTCTAAATTTCCAGGCTTCAAAGTGTTCTTTTCCATCAAACTTGTCCTCGAGTCTGATTGTGTATGCCACTGAAGATAGGAGAAAGCTAATAAATATATATGAAGTTTGATAACTGAGTTTTGCAGAGCCCGAGAACTGATAACTTAGCTCTGATACCATGTAAAGTTTCTGCTAATTCTTTGTTCTTTGATTCAGACTATTAGTTCAGTCTTGAATTGCTAAGAATGGTCTTCTAAATATTATGAATATTCAGATTGTTGAGGAATTTAACAATTATCCTAAATGCAGATCCAATACTCTACAATCGATCTTGATTGAATTAGAATATCTCTGATTTAGAATTCGCTGGATGTAAAATGCTTAGAGGAGCAGACTGTTGTAACTGTGTGTCCTATAAACTGCATTTACAACCTACTATATATCTTTTCTAAAGGATATGTCCCTTAGAGGGACATAACCCTTCCTAAATGAGCACTAATCAAACTCCTTCCTAGTCGGTGATTCATGAAGATATAATTAATAGCACTTAACAAACTAATTGTTAGTTTGGTTAAACATTATAATCTTTTTTCCTAAGAAGTCTCTGTCCCTTAGAGTCCTATATAAAATGCTAATTTAGAGATATATTATATTGAGAAGAACATTTATGGTCTGTACTATTAGACCTGTAGGTGATCAGGTTAACATTATTAATACTTCAGTTTGGAGTGTAATCATCTGGTGTGTGTGCACAAGACACATAAAGCCCCATGACTCTGGAAGTAGCTTGCACACGTACTAGTTGCATTTGTGCAAACTATGCTCCCTTGTGAAAAGATCAAAAATGTGAAAGAAAATGGAAAAAGTTGAGCTTCTCTACAATGACAGTCATTACAGAACTCTATTGAAGATCAAGACCAGATTGAGTATTGAGATTTCCAATATTTAGCATGTTTTCAATAACTTTGATAATACTCCCAGAAGGAGCCTTATCCATTGCCTTCTTTGCCTTATTTATATCTTGAAGAACAAACTCAAAACTTGTATCCTGCATCTCCCATAGAAGTTGCACCCTAACCTTGAATAACCATTCATCGAGCTTCTCCTTTACCAACTGTGTTGATTCCTATAATGGCATTATGTTTGAGATAGTTTATCTTAACCTGCACAATTCCTTAGCACAAATTTCAACTTGAAGTTGTATCTGGTCTGGAGTATGTAGAGAAGAGGCAAGGAATTTAGGACATGATAGATATCCAAAGATTTTTCTTGAAATTTAGTGATATTTTGTTGGCTGCGAAGTACCCTATAAACTTGACTCGCTTTTGTACTACATCTCTCTATAAGTTCCTGATCCTTCTTCAAAGAAGCATATAGTTCTTCAAATACCCTGACAACTAATCCCATCAAAGCTTTCTTTGAGTCCTTAACATCATCCAGCAGAGGCTTCAACAGCTTCAATCGTTCAACCAGACATTGGCAATTTGTATGATCTACCCCAATCTTTCCATTCAGTGTCACAATTTCATGAATTGCTTGATAAATGTCAGCAAATAAAACATGTAGAGTATCCATAGGCCTTACACTGTCACCTTGTACATAATGACGATCTGCAATGTTTTGAGTAGAAGGAAATCATAGCATTGCCATGTCATAAAGACCACAATCTCTGAAAAACAGCATCCCCCTGGGTTTCAAAATCAATAAGCATTCGTTTATGACATGTGACATTCTCTTCAAAGGTACTGAAGACACAGTGAATATCTATCACTAACCAATGTCATGAAGTCCATTCCACCAGTGCAGTATAGCCAACTGGGAAATGTTCCAATAGAGAAGTCACAACAGAATGGTTTGATGATGTGCTTCAGACATTCCAATTGCAGCAACCACCATTTCTTGAGCTCTCTCTAGAGTAACCATGATACAATCACATGCATAGACAATTCAACCACTATTTTGCCTCATAATCCTCTATTTTTGCAACTTCGAAGATTGACCGTAAGAGCTGGAGCTCGGCATTGGAGTTGCATGCATTTTTTTTGAACTTAAGAAAGAGCCTGATCTTCTGCTTATCTCAGCTATTCCAAAGCCTTTATAAACTGTGGGGAGAAAATATAACTTTGGGCGTTCTTGTCGGGCTTTTCTTTGAAACTCACTAGCCACCCAGTAATATTTACATCATAAATGAACCAAGGATTATAAGAAAGAAGTGTTTCTCCTACTTCCCAATGTTCTTTGCATAGTCGATCATAGGGCTATTCATAATGGACTCCAACATTTGTCAATTAAATGCCATAAAATTTTTCCATTGCATCATATTTATGGATCTCATTTTTAGTTGTGATTCTAGAATAATTTTGCTAAAACAGTGACCTTGAAACAAATCAAGCATGGGGTAAATATAATACCCATCACGCTGCCCATTTTGTGAATTGGTAACTTGATCACGAATTCTGCCAATAATGGATCAAAGATGTATTATGAATCCAATATTCAAAACAATGCAAATAGTCCAATCACACATGTATAACAGTTATAACCATATGAGAGGTCACGATTTCTGATCATCTATGGGAATGTATAAGTATCCACTCAAAGTAAGCAAGAATGGTTTACAATATCAATTGGCTAATTTTTTTTATTGGACTTTCATTTGATGGGAAGTGGGAATGTGTGCCAATATTCTAATGCTTCTAATGTATAATTAATAATGAAGATTCCAATAAGCTTAATCTACCATTCCATCATGGAGGGGAGTGTACATATAGGGATTGTAAGTAGTATAAGATCCATTTGAGAGTGGTAACCCTAAGTGGGGCAGGGAGGTTGAATGGTGGCTCTTACTTTCTCGCTCTTGGGCTTGATGGATAGGTTCCATGTGCCCTATATGATTTCCCATGGTGCTTCATAATGAGGAAGGGTTCTTTGAAAAAGCCTTAAGGAAATCTCGTGTACATTAGGATTATATAATAATGATTAGAATTTTCTTTGGAACATTGTTGAAGTATGTGTTTGTTTAGCTATTGATAACTAACTTGGTGCGGGCTTTAAACCAAGGTATTAATCTAGACCTCGTTTAAGGGTCCTAGTGAAAATTAAGTGAAGTTCTAATAGGGAACATTATGCTCTCCCTCTCCCTCTCTATCTCCCTTTTCCCCTTCTCTCTTTCTATCTCTCTCTCTACATCTATCTATTTGTCTCCCTTTTCCTCTCTCGCTCTATCTGCATCTGCCTCTATTTTCCTCTCTGCATCTACTTCTAGACATGTCTTAGTCTCTTTGCCCATTCATCTCTCCTCTAATCTCTTTCTCTCCCTCTCTAGCTTCCTCTTCCTCAACCTCTGTATCTCTCTCTCTCTCTCATGGACATCAAAAACGTATGTCAAAAATAGACCAAAATTTTCCCCATTTCACCTTCCTCTCCTCTTTGGCGTACCCATCACACACCAATAGAAATTACTAGTTAGTACCAATGCCAGAAAAAAAAAGGGCAGATATCACTGGGATCGATTAAC
This sequence comes from Cupressus sempervirens, assembly GCA_028749045.1. Taxonomy (NCBI): domain Eukaryota; kingdom Viridiplantae; phylum Streptophyta; class Pinopsida; order Cupressales; family Cupressaceae; genus Cupressus; species Cupressus sempervirens. Next base: position 26,491,983 of record CM053783.1, read on the forward strand.
CTTAAGACATTTTCACTTCCTAACTCTGATGTGAGATGGCAACACATACCAAATTGTCTCAAAAAATAGGATTATTTTTTTCCATGTTGTGCATTGTGGTGCTAGAAATCAATTCATGCATCTAAGACAAGACATAGAACTGCTTGTACCAAATTAAGTAGTCGATCATTAATTTGCAAAAATTTCACCATCAAAACATTTTTTTTTTTAGAATTTTTTGGAAGTTTTATGCTACACTGACAATTTTACCATAAAATTTTTAATTCTGAAAACACTGCGGTTGAGTTCAATATTTCCTGAGCTCTTTAATACATGTCTACTAATTACACAGATGCTGAAATCAATACACATTAAGGTTGAGTTTATCCTGTTAAACATTTGTAAGTATTACTGTATAGAAGCTTCATTTTAACCAATGATAGAAATGCTTGCAATTGCCTTGTGCATCTGCACAAAGGTTCAATTAATGTTCTACATTCAGCTACCGTGTCTGATTTTGAAGATAAGTTTCTATTAGATTATATGCTGGAAAGAATTGTTGTTGGCTTTTAACCAAGGTTGCTGACTGATTTGTGGGTCAATTCAATAGAAATAAAATAAAATAAAGTTCATCTTTCATAAACATAGCATACAATTTAAATACTCCAACTCTAGATGGTGGGAAACTTGTGTTCTTGTAAGAGAAGTCACGAATTCAAATGTATGAGAGATAGGGTTTGTATAGCTAATATTGGAAGTGCAATCAGATGTCTCCTACATATTGAAGTGTGAAGTAGGCTTGTGCAATGGATTATAAATGACCTATGCTCTCTCATTTCAATGTTTAAAATAAAATAAATTTTTGCCTCCATAAATATAGCACACAATTTAAATATTCTCACAAGCCAATCAATTCATGACAACCAAAAAAGTACAAATAGAATCAAACCTAAATTAAATTATTTATTATTATTACTTAATAATAAAACACCAGACGCACATAAATCAATAAACTAAAATAAGGATTCTAACATAACCATCAATATTTTTAAATATATTGATGTACATATATACCTACTTTATGTTTTGTGCCTTACTCTTTTATTTAAGATTTGTACTCTTAGTAATTTCTCTAAAACCACGTTGAATATGGGAAAACTAATATTTCTCTTTTATACACCTTTCAATTAATAAAGTCATCCACCTAAATAATTTGTATTCATTGGATTATTATTTTCCTCATCTCTATCTACGTCATAATGTCTTCCATTATTTGAACTTATCTATCCTTCTCAAGATATTTATTTTTGAATAATTCTTCCATTCGAAGGAAGATTGGATTGCCTAATCTTAGAAAGTTACATATTAAGACCGATGTTGACATCCCACCGCCTTTAGTCCTTTAGTGGATCTCTTTACTATGGTTGGAGAATGGAAAATTATCTTGCATTTATAGATATAAATTCTTTTTTATTTTATCAAGTATAATTAGTATCAAATTTGAATAATTTCTATAATGTAAATATTAAAAACAATATATAAAAAGATTGTTTTCTTAGGATGTTTTCATTTTAAAGTTTTTATAGAGCACAGCAATATAATTATTCAAGTAATCTAACAATATCTTAAATTTACTATATGATCTGGATTTGTGTTGATATAGTATCTAAAGTCTTATGTGATCATTTCTTTTTAAAAGCTTGGGGAATATTTGATATTTAAAGATAATGCAAGGGACTCAACAATGGTGATGCTAATCGACCAAGGCTTGTATGAGTTTCTTGTTTACTTAATTTTTTGACCTTGTCTTTTTGCTATATATCAATGGATCACTAATATCCAGAAGCTTATTTTGAAGGAAATCTTAGAAATTTATCCTTGTGTTAGTGGCTTCTCAATTGTGTCTTGTGATCATATTGAGGACTGTAATGCAATTCTCCACAATCTAAAGGCATGGGAACAATATCTTTTGTTTAAACTTTGACCATTTTTTTGATCTTTTTGTAGAATCATTCTATATTCAATTTGGTTTGGGTTCAACATCTCCCACTACATTATTGTAGTGATTCTTGTTTTGAGGTGATTGGTGATGCATTAGGTTACATTTGGATATTGACAATCACTCCATATTTCATCCACAACATTTACACATATTTTGGTAGATTTAAACATATAAAAGGATCTACCACAAAATTAAAGCCCAGTGTGGATGACCAAATTAGGTTTCTCATGTACCAGCAAAGAACTACACGTCTGTTGTTGGTGATGTTACAACATTAAGCATGTGGTCATTGATTGCCCTAATCCCAAATCCAATGAAAAGTTTGTTGCAACTTGGTGTTAAGAGGTTGCCCCAAACCACTACACAGTTGACTATCCAATTGAGGTTACACACATTGCATCTAAGTTTGAGCAAGGACAACATTTCTCAGTTGAAAGTGAGTAATGATCTTAAGAGATCTAATATGGATGCTTGCACTTATCTTCATTATGATTTTTTCATTTTTTGGTTGGTGGTTCTTATTGTATGCTAGACTTATAGGACTTAGAGATGACATACAATTTCTCAGGCAATGTGTTATGCTCATGTGTTGTGTTATTCTTCCAATAAATCTTGTTTATATGTAAGATTAATTATGATTGTTGATAGTAGTTATAATGTTGGATAATGTGTTCCTTACTTTATTTATGCGAACTAGGAAATAGAGCCATATCCTTTGATTACACCAAGGAAAGTGGACCCACTTGGTTAAAGCTCATATTTGATTGAAAAGGTTTTAGCAGAAGGTGAATTAGATACTACTTGATTGAGTTGAAAATGACAATCCAAAATGACTAAAATGGATCTCAGATTGTCTAATACATTAGGTACATTACTTTATGGTCTAGAATCAATATTTATAGGGTCAATTAAAGATTAGCCTTTATTAATTTCTACATCTTTGAGCTCATTCATCTCAAAATTGATATCCTAATGTGAATGAATTGTAACAAGGATTCTAGCTATAAACAAATTTGATTCTCTAATTGTGAAAGAATTGATCATCAACAAATTTCTTGTCTTTGTTCCTCTTAGTTCTTGGCTCTTTCTTCCTTGGAACATCTGGTCTAACTTCCCCAATCATTCTATATATAACATCATCAATTTTGCGGTAACTTCCTTTGCTTCTCGATTGTGAAAATACTTATTCTTCTTTTAGCTTGCTCCAACATGTTACATATCTCATCGATAGTGATTAAATGGAGTATTATAGGTAGTGATGCTTCACTAATCTTCAAATTTTTGTCTAAAGCAATCAATCTCTCCTCCAATATACCATATCAATGCTCAAGTAATTGATCTTAAATTTCAACCAAGGTTCTACTAAAATTTATCAATTGATCAATAACTCATTTCTCTAACTTTATTTTATCCTCTTCATTAGACAATTGATTACACTTTAATAGAAACTAAGATACCATACTTAACTACTTTATCAAGTATTTTAACAATTGTGTTTTTATTCTTGCCCACATCAATTTATCAACTGATAATACAATTGGCCCAAACACAAATTAGTATACTGAGAGGGGGAGGGGGTGAATTAATATACTATACTAGTTTCAACTTTTTGGCTTATATCACACTTCACACCAGTCTACAGGTTTGTGCTTGCTACAACTTAACTAGTTAAAATTAAGTAAAAACAATGAACATGAATGCAGCAACACATAACACAATATTTATCTCATGGAAATCTAGCTAGGGTAAAAACTATAGTGTGTAAGTTGATCCTCACAAAGCTTGCACTCTCCTAAAGTGCACCTAGTCAATCTTATCTGTGTTAAAAGATTACCAAGACATTGTTAAGGGATTTTGATGAGGCCTATAAAAATCTTGCCCTATTAGGAGCAACCCTGTCAAAGGACTTTGGAACACAAGTTAATGTGTCACCCTGTTAGGGAATTTGACGCAAGAACCCTGTTAGGGTCCACTCTCAATGAGATTTTCTGTTATAGAGATTAGTAAACAATAGGGAATGATCGAATAAAATAGCTACTACACTTAGCTTTGAAATAGATCCCTCTTCAGCCATTCTGACACATTTGGAACTATGCTCCATCTTCTCTTGGCTTAACAACTTCATACACGATCACTTGTGCACTTGGCTCTGCTCACTCTTGCACATGATCACACTTGTGTTGTTTTGGCTCACTAGATTATCCTCAACACATTCTTAGGTGTAAGATCTTCCCTCACTTTTTCACTGTCTTCACACTTTTAGATTACACTTATCTTGACTCTCTGGCTAATCAATCAACAATCTCGTTGCAATAGTGTGTCACTCTTGTTAGATGTAGTACGTTTGTATAGGAGTCATGGGTGTCTTGTGTCTTCGATGACTTGCTTTTGTTGGAAAGAATTCAAATTTGAATTCTTTCGACCGTTCCTTGATATGTCAACCCCATCACCATTAAGTGCAATGATGAGTGCAATTCTACCCACTTGGTGACATCGTAGTCATTGGTATCTTGCTTCATATTTTCCTTGCTAACTTGGCAAAGCCATCTTTCATAGTCACTAGTTGATCTGACATTCTTTCTGCTTGACATCCTTCAACAGATTCTCTCTTCACTTAGCATAATTCCATCTAAGTGGATCTCCTTTGTCATTGCCTCTACTAGGCTTGTACTTCATCTTTCTCTGATCACCCCTGTGAACTAGAGTCACACCTATAAGATTAATGTGCCTTTTTGGCCATTACTTCCTACTAGTCTTGGTTCCTTCTTGTGCCTTGACATCAATGAAAACATCTTCATAACATCATCATTACTTCCTACCAATCTTGGTTCCTTCTTATGCCTTGACATCAATGAAAACATTTTCATAACATCATCATTACTTCCTACCAGTCTTGGTTCCTTCTTGTTCTTGATCCTTTGTGGGTTTACTTAGACTTAAGGGTAAAAGCACAAACCTATGTCACCCTTTTATAAAGGAAAATGATATCAAAATTTAAACTGTTCAAATTTAATGACAGAAAAGGGACATTTGCATTTGAAATTTGAAGATGATGTAAACTAATGAAATGTGTAAAATTGGATGAAGTTTATGCCTATAATTTTTTATTTTTTAATTGAGTGAAATTTTTATCATTTTTTAAATTTTTTAAGTCTATTTTTAAATTATTTTAAAATGTTGAAAATATACAGTTTCGTTCCCACCAAAAAAATATATGCAAATGATCATATGTTGGTCTAATTTAAACTATGTTATAGTGGACTTGTATACCTAGAGGACAAAAAAAAGATTTTAAACTTATATGTTTCAAGTTATAAGTGTTCAAAGTTGAACTTGTCAAAAATTGACAGTTTTTTTTCCCACAAAACTTTTTCTATCAAATATACACATTTTAAAAAAAAATTACATATTCTTGAAGATGACTCTCTCCTGTAGAGGTACACATAAAGTTTTTATTTTTTGAACATGATTTACTATTTTTTTTTCTTTTTTTGAACAAACATTTTGTTGAATTTTAAAAGACCTACTCATAATATTTTATCAATTGTTTCGTGGAGTTTAATGACAATTACAAAGGATCGTCAATAAGGTATTTTTTTTCACCTAGTTATTTTTATGTACTCTATATTGAAGTATTGAAATATATTTCTAGTGGAATCTAAATTAAAGGATCATCAAAGTATTGAATAGGTAATAAAAAGGCTAGATCAAGGAAATACGATAGAATAAGAGATGACAAAATGAAGGGTCATACAAAACGTAATCAAAACCAACCTATCGAAGTTAATGAAGAAGATGAGATTCATGAAGAGGACGAGATTCATGAAGATGAACAAATTTATAGTTTTAATGATAGAAACATATTATTAGGTGTAGGAAATTTGATGGATATGGATGAGGACCTATTTTTTAGTCGAATTCCATCTACAAAAATGGCAAAAGAGAACACTATTAAAGAGCATTGTCAAAACATGTGGGATGAATATTTCAAAAACAAAAGTATATTTGGAAAGACATAATTATTTGTCAATTTATTTAGGAGAAAATATATGAGGCCTATTTTTGAGTTGTTGGGTGTTGATAACAGGAAAAATCGTACACATAATGTTAATAAAACAATAGTTAAAAATTTGCAAACTGCTTATAACAAAATTGATAGCACAACTCGAGGAGGTGATTTGAGTGCTACAAATAGAGCGTTGATGACTATTATATCTAGTAGAAAGTTAACACATAGAAAATAAGTACGTGCAATTTCTAATTTACTACATATATCTAGAACTATTCAAAGATACATTAGGAGGAGAAATATGTTAGATGAAAACATTGAGAATATTTGGGTGAATATTTGCAGAGTTCCTCGAAAAGACAGAATTTTTGAAGATATAAAAAAATATAGATGATTGAATTTGGGACCACATCATCTCGTGTTTCTTCCAATAGACATGATACTATACAAATTAAAGATCAAGAGACAGGGGCAAAAATTGAACATCCAAAACATTTTATAGATATAACACAAAGTGAATTATTTCAAATATTCAAGCAAGAATTTTCAAATGTGAAAATATGTTAGAGAATGTTTGAGAGCCTAAATCCTTCCTTTGTATGCATAAATAAGAAACGTAAAACTTGGTGTTGTCAAAACCATGTTGAATTTGGTCTACACTTGTAATCATAAAAAAAAGTTATGGCAGTACTTGATCCAAATTTGGTCATCCTTAGCAGTACATCACAATTTGTGAAGTCTATATTGCATGATATATTAGAAGATTTAGATGAGTTCAAAGTACAGTGCATCATAAATCAATGTCCAGATTGTGGAGATTTATCTAAATTTCCACCGCAAATTGAGAATATTGATGAATCAACAACAGTTTCATGCATGAGATATGAATATGAGACATACCAAAATAAGACAGGAGTTGAATCCAAAAAAAATGTATTGAAGGAGAGTGAAATGCGGTATGATGAGTTTGTGAACAAGTTTTGTCCATTGATATATCTACATATCCAACATTGTCATGGTGCACGATGGCAAGCTAGACAATTTTGTGATTCAAAAAATTGTTTTCCACTTGGTTGTATTCTAGTTGTAGATTTCTCTGAGAACTATACATTTTCACCTCAAACAAAGCTTCAAGGGAAAAATATTTTCATTTTGAACAAGTTGCAATATTTGTGCGAGTGGTTTATAGACATGCATAATTTGAGGTGGATGAGATAGAAAGTTCGGAGGAAAATGAACACATTATCATCAAGGAGGTTCATTTCTATATTAGTGATGATAGAGTTCATGATAGGAGCTATGTTGCTCATTTTTTGCAATGTTCTCTCAAGATCTTAGAAATTGTGGAATAAATGTTTCAGAGCAATGGATCTGGTCCGATGGTTGTGTAGGTTAGCTTATGTATGTGTACATTTTTATTTAACTTTAAATTCAAAACTTATATTGATTTGTACACATATTTCAATTTGATTTTTAAATATTTTTATTTTTAATAATCTCATTTCATGAACTCACAAGACAACTTAAATCTGCAAAAGGATTTAATTGGTTATCCATGCAACTTGCTAGAAGCAATGTTAGTTTTTTGTGGAACTGCTTTGAAAGTGGACATGGAAAAGGGGAGCACAATGGAGCAAGAGCATGTATAAAGTGCACACTTAGACAACATGAATTTGTAGGTACATATGTACATACATTTAGTGTGTTCTTGATCTACTTATAACATATATACATGTATAGATTATGTCTAGACACACACACACACACAGATTTAATTTTTTTAAAATTATATATACATGCATGTTACACATGTAGAAGTTATGAAAACCAACTTCATAGATCACCAAAAACACCTCCATGCAAATAACCTGTACTGAAGAGAAGCTAGAAAAAGAAAAAACAGAGCTTGGAAAATCTCAATGGTGTGAGAGCAAAATTGTATTCCAAGTTATGAAAACAAAAAGTACAAAAGTTCAACCTTAATGGTGAACGAAACCCTAAAGGGAAAGAAAACTAGGTTTGCACATTATAATTAATATAAAATATTAATTATATGCACCTAAGAGAAAGCTTAAGTAACTAGAGTAATAAAGAACTTGATTACTTAAATCAACATGATCTATAAATTAATAAGAGAAACAAATAATTACTCTAACACCCTACCTTAAGTAAAGCTTAGGAGGAAGCTAACCTAGCATGCAGTCTTTTATAACAAGGTAAGCATTTAAGTAGGTACGATGAGCATAGATAAATCATAAAAATTAGTCATAATTATGCTTGTGACCACCGATAATGGTAAAGCTTGAAATGTACAGAGTTCGGATAATTCCATGCAAGGTATGGTCTAGGCAATTTTAGAGGAATGGAGACAAAAAGTTGTAGAACTAAAAACTCAGGTGAATGCTGCATTGGAATTACGATCTCACAGTTTCTATTTAAGCAAAATATTCAATGATAAATAGATATGATATATCTAAAAAATGTACAAAATGATAGACCAAACGCAATACTGGAGTGGAATCCTCCAAGTATTGTAACAACAAAATATACTCAACATTAAGAAAAAAAGGAGTACAGAATATAAATTTTATAATAGAGTGATGGCCTTAGACTAGCTATAAATTCTACTACAAAATTAACATGTGAGATGAGTTGGCTACCCTCTTCCAAAACATGCCCACATACATCTTAGAGTATCAGTAATACATATATAAATATATATTTAAGACCCATTAATGGAGTTTTGCATCCACTCTAATATCACCCCATCATCATTGCTTAAAGAGCCTTGACAAAGGCGGCATTCACTTAACACTTTGTGACAATCTTCCATCCCAAATCTTCACACAGCCATGAGTATTACTTACATTAATTGTATTTTAAGTGTTTTAGTAATTAAATTAATTGTTTTTTAAGTGTTGTAGTAATCAAATTAATTATTTTTAAGTGTTTTAGTAATCAAATTAATATTATTTTAAGTGTTTTAGTAGTTGATTATTTAGATTAGTTAATTTTTTTAATATAGTTAGATCATATGTTAGATAAAGAACTATATAGTATTTTTTAATTAAGTATTTACTTAATTTCATAAATGTAGATTTTACATCAAACATAGAATACTCAAGTTGAGACCTAGATAACTAAATTAATTACATTTGAGAAAAAATTAACATAGTAGAAACCTATATAGATAAAGTTAACATGCAGTGAAACATTAGGTAGAACTAAACTATAATAACTTAGATAGTCTTGCATGTAGTCATCACAAAAACATGATTTCTCTCATACTTTAATCACTGGAGGTTTGTGGTGTCCTATAGTCACCACTTGATGTAAACTTCTAATAGTAGAAATCATTTGGAAATTGTAATGATTAGATTGATCTATATCTAAACATACAAATACAGATAATTTAATTTAAAACTTGAATTATAAAAATATACATATGTGTAAATATTATATCAAATAAATAATGTATATATAATATTTTCCTTTCACTTCCCAAAAATAGCACTTATTGTGTTCAATATCTCGAGTAGCAAAATGATCTTTGCACCATTCAACAATTTCATTCACACTCTTTATCCTATTACTTGAATGTGTTGTTAGAGTAATTATTTGTTTTGCTTATTAATTAGATCGTGTTGATTTAATTAATCAAGTTCTTTATTACTCTAGTTACTTAAGCTTTCTCTTAGATGCATATAATTAATATTTTATATTAATTATAATGCACAAACCTATTTTTCTTTGCCTTTAGGGTATTGTTCACCTTTAAGGTTGGACTTTTGTACTTTTTATTTTCATAACATGGAATACAATTTTTCTCTCACACCATTGAGATTTTCCAAGCTCTACTTTTTCCTTTTCTGATTTCTCTTCAGTACAGGTTATTTGCATGCAAGTGTTCTTGGCGATTTATGAAGTTGGTTTTGACAACTTTTACATGGTATCAGAGCATCCTTACTGCTTCTTGTTTTAAAGAGTTTGAAGCCATGATTAGGAGTCAAAAACCCTAGCTTTTTCGAGGTTTTTTCCTTCAATCAAGAGGACATTTTTTTGGCTCACTTTGGGCCCAAACAGATTGCCATTACAGTCAGAATCCATATAAAATTTTTGTTTTTCGGCTACTATAGCATTAGGCAAAAAAAAATTTCATCTTGGAAGGTCATACAAATGCATTTATTGCAAAAAATTAAAAAAAAGGTTTAAAAAATGGTCGTACAAGCTACTCCACCCATTAGCCACCCTGCCACTACTGGAGCACAGCCTAAGCTTAGCTCATGCTCAATTGACATCGACTACGTAGCCACAGCGCTAGCCACTCCCAGCCACCTCCAACAGTCACCCTCTAGCCACATCCACTCAACCCCATCACTATCAACACTAGTGGCACCACCCAGATCCACCACTGCCACTACAACCTTTGCCAGTGGCACCGTCGATAACCCCTGCGCAGGCGTGATGCAGGCATGAAATCATTTTTAGACTAGAATACATCAACATCATGGCTGATTATGTCATCTTTTCGATGAGCCACATCATTTTCTAGCACCAATTTTTTTACCTTGCTAACATCATCAATCTGACAGTTGATGTCATCATTCTAATGGCTGAAAAATTTTTTGACGACAGTCATGTCTGTAATTTTCCAATGAGCTTGTCTATTGGAGCAATAGTTGGTTTTTGGCCATAAATTGAGAAAATGGAGGTCTTTTTTTTATTCGAAAGAAGCATCAAAATACTGGTTCCAAGACAAAGATAATGATGCTAGTTTCATTCTATTTTGAGTCTATTTGAGCTCCTACTTTTTGTGTTGAAGAAGAGGCTTCAATTTCCTCTCACTCTGCATCCAGAATATAGGTTCTTTTCTCAATTTTTATGCTTTCAATAGTTGTTGCTTTGGTTTTTGAGGGATATATTTATCCGTTGTGGGGGTAACCATTTTCTTTTCTATAATTTACTTCAAAATTGACCCTTCTACTTTCATCTTTTTCTCTCAATGTCGAACCCCTCTATGGCCTACCTAATGCCACATAATTATCACAATTGGAAAGCACACATGACTCAACTTCTTATGTCACATGGCTTATGGTCATGTCTGGATGAAAATGAACCTATCCTGTAGCACCCTTTTGAGGTTCTTCAGCATAGGAACAAAATGGATGAAGCCATGGAATTGATTGCAGTGAACATCTCTGATAGTCTATTGTTTCACCTGGATGGTTTAACCACTCCTCAGGCTATTTAGACCAAGTTTCAAAACTTGTTTGGCATAGTGAATGAGTTTCGGGTACTACAACTTGATGCAGAGTTGACTTCTTTGACACCTACTAGCTTGCCCACCATTGAGGACTTCTTGATGAACTTTAAAACTCTACATATAGTTTTACAGGGATGTGGGAAAAACAAAATAGATGATGAGTGTATTTTTTTTATACTCTCAAAGTTGCGAGGACAGTATCAATTCTTTTCTTCCACTTTCTACTCCACTATGGATTCCTTGGGTAACAAACATCAGATGCCTTCTTTTGAGACTTTTTGTCATCAATTGACATGGGAATAGGCAAAGATCCAATAGGTGGATGCCTCTGGCTCTTCCATCCAACCATTGGTTGCTTAGACTTCTCAGGGGAAATTGAAGAAAGATACACCAAAAATTGATGCCAACCCTCTAGCTAACCCTTCCAAGGGTAAATCTCTTTTGAAGTCTACTAATTCTACCTCCAAGACTAAGAAGAAATCAGCTAAGACCTACAGTGTTTTGGAAAGGATGGACATCTCATTTCTAGGTGTTGGAAATGTTTAGAGGCTTTAGAGGAAGCCATGCAGGAGCATCACATTTTAGCTCCTAAGTTTTCATTCCCCCCTGTAGGGAAAGGTCACGCTCTTACTGCACGAGCTATGACTTCTGGGCCTACTTGGATTCTTGATTCTGGTGCCTCTCACCATATGACAAACATTCAACAGTTGGTCACCTCACATGCTCCTTGTGCTACTTCATAGATTACTGTTAGAAACTCATCACATCTTTCAGTCGTAGGTTCTAGTTATGTTGCATTAGCTGGGGGTTCTCTTTAGGATGTTCTTTTTGTCCTTGACATATCGACAAATGTATTGTCTATTTATTAGATTTGCCACTTTGGCTTTGGTAAGATAGTTGAGTTCTCACCACATGATGTGGTTATTCAGGACTTACTTAATTCTGAGTTGATTGTGGCTACTGGAAGTGTTGACTATGCATCTCACCTCTACAAATTTGATGGATTTGAGTCTTCTCATGGCACAAGTTCTTTTCTTATAGCACATGAAGATCCAGTAAGCACACTTTGGCATGAGCATTTTGGCCATGTCAATTACAGATATCTTCAGTAGATGAGCACACAAGCACTTGTTCTTGGGCTTCCCCAGATTTCCTACACAAATGGTGTTTGTCAGGGTTGTGCTCTTGGCAAACAACATAGGGATCCTTTTCCTCATGGACAAGCCACTCGTGCTTTGGCACCATTGGAGTTGATTTATAATGACCTCATGTCATTTCCCACTCCTTTTCAGGTGCTAGATATGTGCTTATTTTCATTGATGACTTCTCCAAATGTACATGGGTGTACTTTTTGAAGTACAACTCTGATGTCTTTGATTCATTTCAAGTCTTTAAGACATTTATTAAGAAGTAGTCTAGTCTTTCTATTTGGCAGATATGCATAGATAATGGGGGGAGTATGTGAACCAAGCTTTTAGGTATGTTTGCTCTAAACATGGTCTTCAACATTAGTTTTCAATTCCCTACACCCCTCAACAGAATGGTGTGGCCGAGAGAAAGAACAGAACCCTACGGGAGATGGCTAATTGTATGATTTAGTCTAGGTCCATAGGTTCATGTTTTTAGGTAGAGGTAGTCAATTGTGCCAACTATATTCAGAATTGGATGCCTCACAAGGCAGTTCAACTAATGACTCCTAAGGATGCTTGGTCTCATGTCAAGAATGATGTATCTTCATTTCGAGTTTTTGGTAGTGAAGCATGGGCATTTATACCAGATGCTCAGAGGAGAGCAATGGAGCAGAAGAGCTAACACCTCATTTTTGTTGGCTACTACAAGGATGTTAAGGCCTACAGGTTGTTTGATCCTGATTCTAGAGAGGTCCTATTTCAATAGTGTTAGTTTGTGGTGACTAATCAGGAAAGTATTGTACATACTTCATAAATTATATGGTACTATTTGTAGATTCACCACTAAAGTAATGGCTAATATTCACCAATTTATGATTGACATGTAGTAACCCTAAAGTAGTTTAATACTTGTATAAAAGGGCTGAGGGTTAGGTTTTTTTTTATAGCTGTGATGTGCAATTGGTTCTTGCAGTGGTATTGAGCTGTAAGGGATTACGGATTGTAATCAGGTAGTAATCACTGGATCATAAAAATATCAGACTTGTTGTTTGGTGGACGTAGCCCAGGGATTGGGTGAGCCACATTAAATCTTGGTGTCTTGTGTTCTTTTTTCTGTGTGATCTATTATTTTTCTATTATTAGTTATATTTGTATGAAATTGTTATTTATGTTCATGGTTTAATCCTAACAGTCGAGATGTCCAATTTAATGAGTGCCTTCCTACAGTAGATACCCTATCTCTAGGGTCTACTTCACTTACCATTACTCCCTCATCCTTTTCAGTATCTTTTTTGGATGATGAGGATGATGATCTTGGTAATCCCTATTTACCTTTGCCACAGGATCTTCCCCAGATGCCTAAATAGGCTCGAGCTATAGTTGAGGTTGCAAGATCTCTAGCCGGTGACCCATCCACTTCCTGTCACACCCATTCTAACATTGTGGGTTCTAGTCTTCTCGGTCATGCTATTTGTGATGATCCTCAAACATTTGTAGTAGCGAGAGAACATTCTAAGTGGGACAATGCAATGGAGGAGGAGTATTCTTCTTTGATCAAGAATCATACTTGGGATCTTTGTTCTCTTCCTAAGGGAAGAAAGTTAGTGCGATGCAAATGGTTGTATCGTACTAAGTTTTCTATTGATGGTTCCATTGATAAGCACAAGGCTCATCTTGTTGCGAAGGGTTTTTCACAAGTTGAGGGTATTTATTTCATTGAGATATTTGCCCCTGTCTCCAAGATGAACTCTATTCGCCTTATCTTATCCCTCGCAACTTCTCAGGGGTGGCCCATTTTTTAGATGCATGTGAAGAGTACATTTTTGCATATTGATCTTACTAAGGAGATTTACATGGAGAAACCTCAGGGATTTGTGTAGGATTCCTTATTGGTTTGCAAACTTTGACGCTCATTGTATGGTCTCAAACAAGCCCCTTGGGCTTGGTATGAGAAGATGGACTCTTTTCTACTTTCTACAGGCTTCACACACTGCCATTCCAATCCTACCATCTACATTCAACATCTTGAGGTTGAGGTTTTGATCCTTGTGCTATATGTTGATGATCTTCTTCTCACAAGTAGCTCATCCTCTATGATTACAAATTTTCAGAGAGCATTGATGGAACAGTTTGAGATGACTGATCTTGGTCTACTACACTATTTTCTTGGTGTCCAAATTATTCAGTCCTCTACTAGGATTTTTGTTTTGAAGTCTAATTTGTAAATCATAGCCTGTCCATGGACCAAAAGGCATATTACCCATGGAAAGATGAATATAACAATGTATTATAAGTTTCTAATGATCTTACTTTCAAAAAGTTTAAAGAAGTAAGTGATTACAGTTTGAAACTGGGTGTGGGTGCATTGAAAATGTTGGTACAAGTACAATAGTGAAAGTTTGGCCTTAAGGGAAAGGTTTTTTATGATTTGGATAATCATATATTGACATATTAATGGTGAATCAATCACCAAATAAGTCCAATAGATTTTGGAGAAGCAAGATTTGAGAAACCCTTAAATCAAGAGTTTGAAGCCATTAAATTGGGGTTTTGATGTTAAAAGTGTGTTGGGTTAGTTTCCTCTTGGATTTAGAGGTTTTGAGTCATTTAATGATATTTTCCAAGGATTGCAAACTTGGAGATATTTCTATGTGGTAGTTACTTTTTTAAATCACCCTATTTTGTTGCACATTGGGGTCATATGGTGAGGAAAGTCATACATGGTCCAAAGGAGTCCATAATTATCTTGTAGTATATTGTGGTAGGGAAAAAATGGTATCCAAATATACCATTTATTTGTTTCATCCTTTGGAAAAGTTTTGTGTTAGGGAGCAAAAAGGGCGAAATGCTGATTTTTAAACCTCTTTAGGCTAGTTTAGAGCCTTTTGCTATTGTGAGTGGAAAATAAGTCCAGGAACTTTAAAACCATCTTAATCCATCATTATATACATTAAACACTTCAAATCTATTAGTATTTTTCATTGTGAAGAGTCTTGGTTGGGTGGAGTCTTATAAAGCCATTGTGCACCTTTTGGAAAAGTGTGGGTTTCTAAGCCAAATTTGAATAACCTATCTTGTGTAAAAGCTCCATCACCCTTTCCTCTACATCAAGTAGTATTAGAGAAAGGGAAAGTCTTGTGGAAGTTTTGTTTTGATCTTGAGAAGTTGGTTCTTGGATCCTTAGTTAAGCCCTTGAAGTAGAAATGTCCTTTAAGGTGTAGCCCTCAGTTGATTCATTTGCCAAGTTAATCAAATAATCATGGCTAGAGGAGAGGAAAGAGATTTACTTACAAGGATTACCAGCATGGAGTTGGTAAATATTTTCAAAGAACAATTGGCAGATAACAAGAAACTAAAGGTATCCCCTGAACAAGAAAAGAAGGAAAAAGTTGAAAAGATAAAGAGATGAGAATCATGATGGAAAGAATATTGGCCTTAGATAAAAGAGACAAGAGCATCAGAAAAGATGATGAAGTTTTAGATGAAGAAGAAGAATAAGAGAAACTAAAAGAGGAAGAAGAGTTAGATCCTGATGAACTAAAGATGGTTAATTTTGCTAAAGACATCAAGAGTGGTGATATAAGGGCAAGAGCTGATTTTACATATGGAGGGAAGATGGATGATAAAGAATTAATAGATTCATTCAATTCCATGGAGAATTTCTTTGAGTGTGAGGATATTGAGGAGAATTAGAGGTTGAAGATAGAAAAGTCCAAACTAAAAGGACATGGACTACTATGGTGGTATTTTATTCAAGCAAAGAGATGGAGGAATAGAAAGCCAAAGATTACATCTTGGTATACAATGATGGACAAGATGAAGGCTAAATTTTTTCCAAATGACTATAGGATTAAGTTGTACAAGAAGATACAAGGTCTTAAGCAAAGATACATGGATGTTCAAAGTTATATGGAAGAGTTTCACAAACTTAACATAAGGGTGAGTCATGATGAAGATGTGGAAGAGAAAATTGCTAGGTACATGGGGGACTTAAGTTTAACATACAAGATGAACTTAGTCTTTCTACCCCTAGATTAGTGGAAGAATACTACAAGTTGGCCATTAAATCTAAAGAAAAGACTAGAAGGAGACAAGAGAGGTAAAGTAGCACAAGAGGAGGATCTTCTATGAGAGGAAGAGGAAGAAGAGGAAGTACTGATTTCTAGTTTAGCAATGAGAAAGAAAAGGACAAGCCCTACTCATATAATAGAAGAGGTGGGTATAGAGGTGGAAGAAGTAGAGGAAGAGGCAATGGAGTTTTCATAGGTAGATGTTTAACTTGTAATGAAGTGGTACATCAGTCCTATAGATGTCCTAAGTGGATTGAAGGCAAAGGAAAAGAAAGAAGAGTGCATTTGGTGGAAGAAGAGACAAGCAAGGAAGAGAAGAAATAATCTATCTTGTTATTGCCAAAAGAGAGAGAGAGCACTTATTCATAGGGAGAAAGTAGGCACCCTAAAACTTAAGTATTTTTAGATCCAATTTTTTGATTCAAGGTAAACTATGTAGATTCATTATAGACTCATGTGCAAGTCATAATGTTTTTTCTTATGAGGTTATTAGGAAGTTGAATTTGCAAACATTTGTACATCCTAAGCCATCCTATGCTACTTGGGTGACTAAAAATTAGAATTTTTTGGTTGGTACTCAAGTTATGATTAAATTTTCAATTGGTAAATATAGAGAAGTGTTCTATTATGTTATGGATATGAGTTGTGGGCATTTGATATTAAGCAGGTCTTGGCAATGGCCAAGGAAAGCAATCCATGATGGATTCACTAATAAGTATTTGGTTCACCATGAAGGAAAGAAGTATGAGTTTCAACCCTTAGTGAGGAACTAAGAAGATCCGCTTCTTTTGTGTTTTGGGAATTAGATAACAAAGAATGATCTATATGATATTGGATGGAAGGAGGATGCACAAATTTAGTCAAGAGGCTATTGTGACAATCCTAAGAATGGAGAACTTTAGGACCTAGCCTTTTTACAAGTTAGAACCACTAAATTTTCTTTGCTATAATCAAAGAATAGAAAGGGGTCAAAGATGCTAAAGTAGATATTTTATCTAAGCAAAGTATTTGAGATGAAGGATTTACAACCTTCCCATTGTCCTTCACAAAGATAATCAGCAATTTAATGTTTTTCTTTTGACAGTTTTTGTGTGAATGTAGGTGGAAGAAAGAAGCTTACATTGGGGGATTACTTCACCCCTACTTTGAAGACATCCTTCAAGCTCCACAAATCTTGTGACAAGATTTTTCTTGCAGGTGGAAATTATTTTTTTATTTCCTAGTGGGTTATTTATTTTTCCCTATATTGCTAGGTTTTTCCTACACTTTTAATAATCTTGCTTAGGTTAATAAAGCATGTCTTATTTAGAAAGTGGTTGTGAGGTGTCACCTTCCTACATGTGAACATCCATTAGCTATCTTAGGAAGATACTTTGTTATCTTTATTCTGATAGATGGTTGTTGCTCATTGGTTGGTGTTGCCACCTCCTTCCTCTTCCTAGTCTATATAAGCATGCTACCTAGCTTGTATTTGTGATAGATTTTTTTTTAATCCTCTTAATGTCATTTTTCTTCTAGATTTTGCATTACTCTCTTGGAGACTAACTCTATGTTACTATTTTGATTTTGTATCATTTGCATTCATAGTTTAGATATCTATTCTTTGCATTAGTTTTTTGGGTTATCAATCTTTTCAAATTCTAACATGGTGCAGGGGCACCAAGGATCAACAACCAATTCATGAAACCATTTAAAGTACACAAGAAGACTATGAAGACAATCAAGTCACCTAATGAATATCAAAGGATCAAAGAGGTTAAAGGGATATTAAACAATGTAAATCCAATAAATTATAGTATATTGGAACCTTTGATGTTTTAATGTCATTCAATTGCATCCAAATAAATAGATTTCATATATATGTTTTAAAAGTCAAAATTTGGATGTAATATGGACCAATAGTGTCCAAGGGTGCTTTTGGGTAGTAAGGAGTATAAGCATGGAGTGATTAAGTAATAAGGTTTCTAATTTAATAAGGTTTTAAGCAGTTTAAAAGTTTAAATATTCAAAGTATAATGGTTAGTAGTCACTTTAGGAGGAAAATAGGATTTCATTGCTAAAATCACTTAACTAATCCCTCTAACCAGTTGTGTATGGTTGGGGAAGTTAAGATTTGATTTATTATATTTTGATCATCTCTCTTTGTATAGGCAAAAAGGGAGAACCTAGAAGTGTGTGACAAGAAAAAGATTTTCAATAAAATCACAAGTTCAGTTTGTAATCCTTGGATTCTATGCATTGCTATCAAAATCCATTTCTATTGTTTTGATTTTTAGATGCAAGATGGAATAGAAATCAATCAAAAACATTCATTTACTGATTGAAAGCATTTAGATTCACTTTAAACTCTTTGTTCTTGCATTTTATCTGAAGCAACTTGACTGTGCCAACAAAGGTATTGATTTATTTGAAGTTCTTTACCTTTTCCATGTACTCCTAATTGGATTAAGGAATTGGAAGATCAAATAATACATTTGGAAGGTGCATTATATTTTTTTAAAGTCTTTGAAGAGTTTTTAGCATTAGTGTGCCATCATCTATAGTGGATTAATCCTAATTTTGTTAAGTTCCCATTTGTTTTGAAGTCTAATTTGTAAACCATAGCCTTTTCATGGACCCAAAGGCCTAGGACCCATGGAAAGATGAATACTAACAATTTATTATAAGTTTATAATAATCTTACTTGGAAAATTTTTGAAGAAGTAAGTGATCACAGGTTGAAATAGGGTGTGAGTGCATTGAAAATGTTGGTACAAGTACAAAAGTGAGAGTTTGGACTTAAGTGCAAGGTGTTTTTATGATTTTTATAATCATATATTGACATATTAATGGTGAATCAATCACCAAATAAGTCTAGAAGAGTTTGGGGAAGCAAGATTTGAGAAACTCTCAAATCAAGAGTTTGAAGCCATTAAATTGGGGTTTTGATGTTACAAGTGTTTTGGGTTGATTTCCTCTTGGATTTAGAGGTTCTAAGTCATTTAATGATACTATCCAAGGTTTGATAACTTTGAGATATTTCTATGTGGTAGTTGCTTTGTTAAATCACCTTATTTTGTTGCAATTTGGGGTCACATAGTGAGGAAATTCATATATGGTCCAAAGGAGTCCATAATAATCTTGTAGTATGTTGTGGTAGGGCCAAAAGTGTATCCAAATATACCATTTATTTGTTTTTTCCTTTGGAAAAAAATTGTGCTAGGGGGAAAAAAGGGGAAAATGCTTATTTTTAGGCCTCTTTGGGCTAGTTTAGAGTCTTTTTTCTATTTTGAGTGGAAAATAACGCTAGAAACCTTAAAACCATCTTAATCCATCATTATATACATAAAAAACTTCAAATCTATCATTATTTTGCATTGTGAAGAGTCTTGGTTGGGTGGAGTCTTATAAAGCCATTGTGCACCTTTTGGAAAAGTGTGGGTTTCTAATCCAAATTTGAATAACATATCTCGTGTAAAAGCTCCATCACCTTTTCCTCTACATCATCAACTAAAGCATCGACTAGGATTCCAAACCCATGATGGCATCCTGCTCAATGCATTGGTCATAATTTTGACAAATCTTTGGTGGAAATTTGACCAACATGTTTTCTTTAAAAAAATTAATGGATGATAAATATCCAAAGTAATCATCAATGGCGGCTTGGTCAATGATTAGTTTTGATATTTAACTTTAGGTCTTTGGTGGGTCTACCACCACCTTAAGATGAGATTTCATAGACCTATATTGATGATACCACAAATGGCTAGAGATGGACAAGATTCCCATTTATCAGGGTGTCTCATTCCGTACATCTAGACCATGGAGAGGGAGAGAACATATGCTTGGGTCATAGAATTTAAGTATATCGCATGTGCATTGGCTGATCCATTGACTATTGGTAAATTGGACTTTATACATAGTTTGAGAGAGTGGGCTTAGTTACATCTTAAATTCTGCTAGGGAGACATGCCACACCTCCCTAACATTGATGATGAGTTATTCCTTTATGAAACTAAAAGACCTAAACTAACTAATAGGTGTCTTAGTCATGTTTGAACTCTTAATCAAAAAACAAGAATATACGAACATGCAAGAATCACTACATGAGTTAATGAAACACGATATTATCATCTTGTAAACTCCTTCAAATCCTCTAGGTATTAATTCCTTCCAAGACAAAGTGGACAAATTTTTCTGGCAATTGTATTTGGTTTGTGTCCTCTAACTTCTTCCACATAGGTTGCAAGGGCCCTCTTAACCAAGAAGTATTGATTCACATATACCATTATTAACAATAGGATAGTATGATAACCATGGGCAATCACATATCATAATCATTTATTATATATACATATATATCATAATTAAGTGAAAAAATTATCCACGCATTAAAGTTTGATGGAAGTAATGAATAGGATAAAGAAGCTAAAATAGTACCAGTTGTAGGACATGTAACTTCTCCCATTACACTTTTAGTTGTCTTTAGACAAACAAGGGCCTAAGATTAAAATATACCACATCACATCTATAACATATGAATTTTTACTTACTACCTTTTTTATCGATTTTAATTATTTTATTATTTTGGTCTGAGTAGAGAATTTTAAGAGTTGTAATGTCTGTCATATCATCATCAATGTCTTCTACCTCCTCCCCTGCATCATCATTCTCATGGTCCTTCCAATACATAACTTAACTAAGAATATTTGAAATTTCATATCAAGCACTACTATTATTTCAAGCTTACATGGAAAAAAGGAAAATCAATCATTACCTCGTGTTAATGTCCGAAAAATAAATAGGCATTTAGTATTTACTAATTTATCTAAAACAAAACTTATAAAAGTTGAACTAGACTTACTCTAAGCAGCATATCATTGTAGGACAAGTCATATTCTAAAGAAATATCTTGAAGTCCTCTTCTTATCACTTACATCACCTACCTAGTCAAAACCTACAATTCCCTATAGCATCAACTCATCATTCCTTAAATATCTCATACCAAAATGTATTGTACCCTTCAATTGCAATAACTCATTGTATCTACCCTTACTATTTCAAAGACTATGTCTAACATGACTAATAGATGTATATTGTATGTCAAAATATAAAATAGTATGACATGTTCTCTAGAAAAAAACAAATTATGGTCTTTTGGGGGAAGAAATCATTAACATGAGTGCTCTTCTTTGTAAAAACCACTCATTTGGAAGTTATAAATTTAGGAACTAGCATGGTAATGGGTTTTGAAAGACCATTTGGCTATAATTAATTCCCTTTATTTGGAAATAAAGATGTAAGTTAACTTGTATTGGAACCTCCAACCTTTACCTCAAAGATTTGACTACTTCTAAAGCTAAACCAAAAAATGGATATATGGTGACATGATGGAGTTTGGTGCTAACACAAACATGTTGGCTTCAATTTCTTATATAGAAAAATAAAATGAGTACACCCATTATTTAGCATAGTAATATAGAATATCATTTTTAAATGCTTGCCATAATAAAATAATCAAGAAGCAAAGAAAGGTCAAATAAGCTAATGAATTGAAAAATAATGATTCAAAAAGGCTGCAAAAATTAGATGTTGTAACATGCAGTAGGATACAATTAATATTGATAAACATCTTACTTGGGATCTTGAGTTATGTGGTGCAACACAAACAATGACTCCATGTTCTCAAGTCATAGAAGGTTATGGTGGTCTGCATATCTAATTATTATGCCATCCAAGAACTCAAAACTTGTATTCCTTCCCTGTAATCCATCTTCATAAAATTCATGTTTCAAAAGTTTCAAATTCATAATTATACCCTCAAAAGAAGCTATAGAAAACATGAGTAGTAAGAAAAATAACAAAATTTATTTGATGCGTGTTATTAATTCCTCCAAAGTAGCTCATGTGTGTATGAAAATGTGCAATTTATGGTGCCAAGTTGGCTAGTAGTTTTTACAAAATAGATCTCATAACAAGTCTTCAGCTTCAAGTTTTCTATGTCCTCGATAGTCATTAAACCTTCTTCCATTGCCCTTTGTTTTTTCAGGCCTCTATTGCCCCAAGTGCAAGGGTACAAGGTAGGAAACATATCTTCAAATACAATTAAATGAAAAAAAATTGGGTTCTAATAGAAATAGTTGATCAATGTAACATGAAACATGAGAAAGCAACTCATTTACCCAATTCTTAAGTTCTTAACAATGATGATGAAAGCACGATGTTAGTTCAATTAGGAATCAAGAAAAAAAATTGTAATCAACTCTTCCATCAATTAAATAAAACTATATAAATCATTCAAACATCAAATGGGACATGAGAATAAAGTCATAATAAAGATAGTCATAATCATCCTCTAGGAGTGTTCCAAGGTGGTGACTCTATGTTGGATAGATCTTGGATTGAAGGTGAGTTCAAAGGAAACTAATTGTAAGGAAATTTGATAGAAAGTACAGTGATCATCATTGAAGAAAATATGGATGCAAGGTGCATTCAAAGGTCATCCATATTTAGGACACAATGCAAATGCAAGGGTAGGGTATGCAAGGTTG
Organism: Cupressus sempervirens; assembly: GCA_028749045.1. Taxonomy (NCBI): domain Eukaryota; kingdom Viridiplantae; phylum Streptophyta; class Pinopsida; order Cupressales; family Cupressaceae; genus Cupressus; species Cupressus sempervirens. Next base: position 26,514,966 of record CM053783.1, read on the forward strand.
TTGTTTCTAGTGGTTCCATTCCTAATATTGTTTCAGATGAAATGCTTTGAAAGTTGAATATAGAAAAGATAACACCTTATAGAATGTATAGAATGAATAATGATTAGTGGATCTATGTCAAAGAACAAGCATATATTTCTTTTAGTATTAATTCATATTGTGATATTGTTCTATGTGATGTTATTCCCTTGAGTGAATGTCATGTAATCTTGGGTAGAGTATGGAAAGTTGATGTTAAGGCCTTGTATGATGGTAGAGAAAATACTTATGTTATTAACAAGAATGGGAAATAATTTTTTATGATCTCACTATGGTTGATGAGAAGAAGAGAGTTCCTAAGGTGTAAGGAACATGAACACAATGAGAAAGTAAAAACTTTTTTGAGGAGTGATGGTGCTTTAGAGCAAGCAACCATCAAGAATGTTGACTCAAATGCATGTGATCCAATTGAAGGCCAAGAGAGGAGCAGGTAGCTGATAGGTTGTAAGGGGAAGAGTGAATCTCATGATAGAGAGGTTCAAGGATGTAGGACAATGGTAAAGAATGAAGTTGCTAATGAAAACAAAGAGAAATTAAATCTTCATGAAGAAATAATGATACTAGTTTGTACCATTTTATGTCCCTTGAAGATTGGGAAAAAAAATTCACAAGGATAGTCAAGGCTAAAAATAACAAGGTAGACACCAAGGGAATGGTGAAAAGCCAGAAAAGATGGCACAATGATGATGAGAAGTTGCTAATAGGGGTAGGATCATCTAGGTTTGAGGAATCTAAAGATGAGGATGGCATAAGAATGAAGATTCATGTGGAAACTATTCCAAGCATGTGTTTGGGGATAGCCTATACTCGTATGAAGGTATTTCTTTGGTTTTTATACTAAGTATGTGTTGAATACAATTAATTAATTGTGTATTGTCTTTGATGTTACAAAAAAATTCATATCTTTACCAGATAGTGTATGCCAAGCTCACTTGGGTAATGAAGATAGTTTCCCATGTTTGTCAAGCATTCCAATATTTTTAAGGTTTAGAAGACAGTGTCTACCAAGTTCACTCGGGCATCAAAGAGAAGTTCATAGAAGTTTATTTTTAATTGAGTTCACTTAGGTAACAAAGGGAATTTGGATGAAACTAGTGTTAACCAAGCTCACTCGATTACCAAAGAAAGTTTGCAAAGATGCAATATTAATTGAGTTCACTTGGTTAACATAGGAAAATCATTTGTGAGTTAGTGTCTACCGAGTAGGGTAGTCTAACTAAGGATTTTCTTGTTATGACATATTGAGTTTATTGGATTTTTTTGTTGGTTCTAGTCGACTAAGGAAATGAATATTAATTTTTCTAAGATGTATTCAAGCTGACTTGACAATGTGTATGATATAAGTATCAGGTCAAGTTGAGAATTGAATGTGTGCAAGTGAATGGAAGAATAGAAAATGTCAAGAGGAAGAGAATTAGAAGGATAAGCATAATATTCTTGATGAGCTAAAAAGATATATTCAATTAGGAAGGACCAAGTATTTGAGCCAGAATTGAGATCTAAAATCAGCAATATAGTTGGATTAGAAATCAGGTCATCTCATTGTTACTCTCTAACCATTTTAGCAATGATCTAAATCTCTTAACAGAGTTGGCTTAACAATTATTTGTAAATCCTCTAACAAGGTGGCATTTCTAGATTGAAGTGTCTAAAGACCTCTAACAAGACCATTCCTAATAGGGTGATTAAATCCTCTAACAAGGTCATACATAATAGTGTGTTTTTTAACCTTTAATAAGGTTGGCTCCTAATAGGGATCACTCTAGAAGAGTGAAAATCAATAACTAGTTGCAATTAGAAGTTTTTCCCAAATTGGGTTTCTACATTAAATCTTGGTGTCAGTTGTGTTCATTCTATTTATTTTATGTATATGCAACTAAGTTAATTAAGGTTAATCATAGATAATATCCTAAGATTTACATGTTAAGCATTTACTGAGTTACAATTGTTATTTCAGTGGTTACTGAGTTGCAACATATTATCAGTATTAACCAAGTACCTATGTGTCTACTGAGCTATAGTATTTTTGTAGATTTTATGTTCTATGTTGACATCTAAAGGATGTGGGATTTATTTTAGTGGTAACTAATTCACCCCTCCCCTCTCAATTACTCCTCTTATATTTCCAACAATTGGTATCAGAGATTTTGGTGCTTGAAGAGAAGGTTTCAAGGACCTGAGCTAAAGATCAAGATGTCTTATAGAAGAGGGATTCCTACGCTAAATAGAGGTAACTTTGAGGCATGGCAGGAACTTGTGAAGTTGCAAATGAAAACCATCAATGATTCAAGTTTGAAATATCTAGAAAAAATTTACAAGGTTCCTACTAGAGCATTGACTGTGGAAGAGATTATCGAAAACAAAAATCATAGCATTATGATGATTGAAATAGCATCAACTCTTAACTATGCTAAATTTGATGAGGTCAAAGGATGTGCTATTGCTCATGACATGTGGACCAAACTAAAGGATATCTATTGAGGTGACAATAATGTGAAAAGAGCCAAAGCAGAAAGCTTGAGAGTTCAATTTGATCAAATGAAGATGAGAGACGATGAGATTTTTCTTCTATAAAGTGATCTATAGGTTTTTTGGATCAATTTGGATGGTTATGAGTCCAACTAGATATGTTTGAGGGGTTGCAAGGTCTTTTCTGCAAAAATTGCAAAAGTTGCTCATGACAACTTTGCAAAGTTGTAATGACAACTTTTCCTATAATTTAGCAATATGAACTAAAGTGGTTTGAGGCTCAACCTGAGAGTTTAGAAAATTAGGAATAAGGTATATAATGATTATTAAACCAATTTTGAGAGGTTGGAAGTTGGATTGTATGGACTAGTCATGTGAAGTGGGAAGACAATTAACTGAAAATGTTTTTTTGGCTTGAAGACTTATTATTTTGGATTGATTCTCCTATTTTTTTCTAGGGGTTCATTGCCTCATACCATGTGACAGATCTGTGTGTGCTTTTTGGATAAGTTTGAATTCATTTTACTTGGCTTTGCAAATTATCTTTTTTTGTGTTTCTTGTTGGTTTATAAATAATAGTCTTGAATAAAATGGCTATAACTTGAATGCCCATGGCTAAAACCTAATGTCCTTTGGGATTCAAGAAGTATCCTCTATATATATTGTAAATATGGTTTTTGGGAGTTGGAAGAGAATTTTTTCTAATTTTGCAAGTGAGCCCTAGGCAAGCCAAAGTTGTTTCGCTAGGAAACAAGCATGCTTGCAAGAGGAAAATAATGTGATTGCTTAATTGGAATGAACAAAACTTGATTGGGGAAATGAAGTAGGAGGATTTAAGGGTTCATAAGCTAGAAGAGAAAGTATGAAGTGTAAAACCAAACAAATCAAGAAGGTAATGTTGTCATTGCCCTAGAAACCCTCACAAATAGGGTTTTCTAAAAAAAGTGTTGTATGGACGCCATGGGAGACAAGAACCTAGTAAATATCTGAGTCTAGGTCATTGTGAAACAAATTCTAGTAGACATCTATAGGTATTATTAAGGGGTTTTTGAAGTTATTTTAGTTTTCTTGTTTGTAGGAGACCTAATTGTTAGGATAAAACCACAAACAAAAATAAAAACTATATGCAAATATAACCAATAACAAAAAATAATAGATCACACAGAAATGAACACAAGACACCAAGATTTAACATAGTTCACCCAATCCTTGGGCTACATCCACGAAATAGCAAGTCCAATCTTATTGCAATCCAGTGATTACAACCTGATTACAATCTGTAATCCCTTACAGTTCAATACCGTTGCAAGAACCAATTTTGCATCACCCTATAAAAAAATCCCTAACCCTAAGCCGTTTTATACAAGAATTAAACTACTTTAGGGTTATAACATGTCGACCATAAATTAGCCATAATTTTAGTGGTGAATCTATGAATGGCGAATCTACGAATAGTACCAACTTTCCTGATCAGTCACCACAATCTAACAATCTCCCACTTGGGGACTGATCAAGCTTCACACTAAACAAAAATCTCCCACTTGGAGACTGATCCTATAGCAATACCACTAGCACATGGGGCTCCCACTAGATCAAACCATTGTGGACTCTATTGTTCTTTTATTCATGGTCAGTCTAGAAGACCAACCGAAGCTGAAGAGGAATTTAGCTTCTCCCTTGTTACAACCTTTGTCAACATATCTACTGGATTGTCATTTGTATGTATCTTCTCCAGCTTTAACTATCCATCCTATAAAATTGACTAAATGAAATGGTACCAAAACTATATGTGTTTGGTCTTAGAATGCAAAGCTGAATTCTTTGTAAGATGAATGGCACTCTGACTATCTGTGAACAAATAATTATCCTTCTGAGGATCTCCCAATTCTTCCAAGAAGAACTAAAGCCATATCATCTCCTTGGTTGCTTTTGTAGTAGCAGCATACTCTTCCTCTATAGTGGATAGAGCATTAATCTTCTGTAACCTAGAAACCCTGCTCACAACTGCCCCACCAATAGTAAAGACATAACCTATAGTACTCCGCCTGGTATAAATATCCCCTGCCAAATCTGAGTCAACATAGCCCTGTAAATTAGTAGTAGAGCCCCCAAAGTGTAAAAACTTATTGGATGTTCCTCTCAAATATCTAAGAATCCACTTGATAGCGTTCCAATGCTCAAATCTTGGATGACTCATATACCTACTAATGACTCCCACTGCATGTGCAATATCTGGCCTAATGCATACCATAGCATACATCAAGCTTCCTACAGCTGAAGCATAGGGTACCTTGGACATCTTATCCTCCTCTTCTTGTGTCTTGGGACACATCTTCTTAGTCAACTTCAAATGACTAGGTAAAGGTGTGTTGACAGCTTTAGCATTCTCCATAGAGAAATGTTGCAACACGTTCTCAACATAATCAGCCTGAGATAGCGTCAATGTTCTGTTCTTCCTATCAATTCAAATCTTCATACCAAGGATTTTTTTTTGCTTGCCCCAAATCCTTCATAAAAAATGCATGTGCTAACTAGCATTTCAGCCCCTTAATATGATCCATGTTAGACCCAGCTACAAGCATATCATCAACATATAAACATAAAATAATGTAGCTATCATCACCCAACCTCTTAAAATAAACACAATAATCTAAATGACACCTATTATAGCCATGCTCATGCATAAACCTGTCAAATTTTAGATACCATTGCCGAGGTGCTTACTTCAAGCCATATAAACTTTTCTTCAATTTGCACACTAAGTTCTCCTTACCTTTGAACTCAAATCCTCATGGTTGAGCCATATATATTTCTTCATCCAAATCACCATGAAGGAAGGTTGTTTTAACATCCAACTACTCTAAATACAAATCTTCAGTAGCCACAAGACTTAAAACAGTATGGATAGAATTCATTTTAACAACAGGAGAAAATATCTCATCAAAATCAATTCTCTTTTTCTGTGCAAATCCTTTGACAACTAACCTGGCCTTAAATCTTTTCTTACCTCCTTCCTCTTCTTTCAACCTGTGAACCCACTTATTCTGTAAAGCCTTTTTACCTGCAGGCAACTTGCACAAATCTCATGTCTTATTCTTTAGTAAAGAGTCCATTTCATCTTTCATTGCAAACTCCCACTGAATCTTAGTATCCACCTGCAAAGCTTCATCATAACTTTCAGGTTCACCAGCATTAGTAAGTAAAATAGAATACAAAAGGGAGAAAATCTTTGTGGAGGTCTAATTTGCCCCATTGACTGTCTAACATTCACTGTTGTGTGTGGTATTTGTTGTTCGGTTGTTGCACATCATGACAAATGGCTAGAACATCAGCTTTTGGAGTATCATCCAACACTATATAATCATCTTCTTTCTTCTCCTATTGCTGCAACAGATCTTTGTACAACACTTTATCATTGAATATGACATCCCAACTTCTTACAATTTTATGATTTTCAAAATCCCAAAGCCTATAACCAAATTCATTAATGCCATATCCAACAAAGACACATTTCTTTGATTTAGTTTCTAGCTTGGTTCTATTTTTAGAGTCTATATGAGCAAAAGCTTCACAACCGAAGGTCTTGAGAAAAGAATAACTCACCTTCTTACCAGTCCATACCTCCTTTGGAATAACATAGCCCAAAGGAGTAGAGGGACCTCTATTAATCAAATATACTGTAGTATTGATAGCCTTCACCCACATGTGTAAGAGAAACCCAACATGCAACCTCATGCTCCTTGCGTGCTCCATTATAGTCTTGTTCATGCGTTCAGCCACTCCATTTTCCTAGGGAGTCCTTGGAATAGTTTTCTGTCTATGAATACCATTAGTGGATCAATAATCTTCAAATTAATGATTGCAATACTCACCACCATTATTAGATTTGAGACATTTTAATTTCTTACCAATCTCATTTTCAACCAAGCATTTCCATTTCTTAAAAGTTTGAAATACATCATATTTATGTTTAAGGAAATAAACCCATACTTTTCTAGTTGCATCATCAATAAATGTAACATAATAATGAGAGCCACCAAGGGAAGATACCTGAGCTAGTCCCCATACATCTGTATGCACAAGCTCTAATTTCTCCTTTTTGTTTTCCTTCCCAGTCTTTACAAAACTCACTCTCTTTTGTTTTCCATACACACAACTTTCACAAAAATCCATATTAACACATTTTAGACCTAGTAAAACTTTCTTTGAATGAAGTACTTTCATACCTTTCTCACTCATGTGCCCAAGTCTGTGGTGCCACAGTGTTGTATCAGAATCTATAGTAGCTATTTGTTCTCCCTGCTCAACTACAGTAATTGTTCCTGAACATTCATTTTTCTCTGAAACAATCAAAGTAGAAGGAACAATATGACCTATACAAAGATATAAGGTGCCTACTTTTACACCTTTTTCTACTATGAGGGAACCTTTTGAAACCTTCTAATTTTTATTATTAAAAGTAACTACACAACCCTCATCACCGAGTTGCCCCACTAAAATTAAATTCCTACTCAACCTTGGAACATGTATTACCTCATGTAGTAGCCAATGATTCCCATTCTGCAACTTACTCTTAATTTTTCCCTTTCCAACAATTTGACAAGGTTCATTATCCCCTAAATAAATAAGCCCAAAATCCCCTTGGACATAATCAATGAAATAACCTCTATGAGGTGTAGCATGGAATGAAGCACCAGAATCTAAAACCCATGAATCATCAACACTTTCTAAAGACAAAAGCAAAGCATCCTCTCCGAATTTGTTACTTACCACATTTGCCTCCTTGTCTCCATTTGATTTATCTCCTTCATTTTTCTTTCGATTCCAGCAATCTTTCTTTTTATGACCTGGTTTCCCACAATACCAACAGTTGTTCGGTCCTCTCAATTGAGACCTCTTCCCCTTTGACTTTCCTCTTGATTTCCCATGATTTCGAAAGTTATTTCCTCTCTCAATTGTTCTGCCCTTGCTTTGTGCATTCAAAGCACTTCCTGATGTAGATCCACCTGAGGATTTCCTACAAGTTTCCTCACTCAAAACAACACCAATCACATCATCATATTTTAGGGTGCTAGATCCAAGAATAGAATTACTCACTGTCATTACCAAGCCATTCCAGCTTTCAAGAAAAGAACACAAAATCAAGAGAGCCCTAATTTCTTCATCAAAATTGATACCCATACAAGATAACTAGATAGTAATAGTATTAAACTCATTTAAATGATCTGCAAAAAATCCACCTTCTGTCATTTTCATATTAAATAAATGCTTCATAAGAAATACCTTGTTTGAAGTGGAGGGCTTTTCATATAGTGTCGCTAGGGTTTTCATCAACTCTTCTATCATCTTTGCTTTTGTAATATTAAATGCCACCGATGGTGCCAAGCATAACCGAATTCTTTCGAGTGCCTTTTTGTCCAAAATATCCCATTCAACATCTGACATAGATCCCTAATTCTTGGCTTTTCCTTCCAACGACTTCCATAAATCCTTCTAATACAGATAGTCTTCCATTTGCATCTTCCATAACTGAAAGTTCTTCCTGTTAAACCTATCAACCCTCAGCTTACCCTCATCTGCCATCGGTCCCACTCAACCGTGAGACTTTCCTATAGAGGATAACTGAAAGAAAACTTTGGCTCTAATACCACTTGTTAGGATAAAACCACAGACAAAAATAAAAACTACATGCAAATATAACCAATAACAAAAAATAATATATCACACAGAAATGAACACAAGACACCAAGATTTAACATGGTTAACCCAATCCCTAGGCTACGTCCACCAAATAGCAAGTCCAATCTTATTACAATCCAATGATTACAACCTAATTACAATTTGTAATCCCTTATAACTCAATACCACCACAAGAACCAATTTTGCATCACCCTATAAAATAATCCCTAACCCTAAGCCCTTTTATACAAGTATTAAACCACTTTAGGGTTATAACATGTCGGCCATAAATTAGCCATAACTTTAGTGGTGAATCTACGAATAGTACCCAAAAAAAAATTCCAAACCCCACAAAATTATGGAGTATGTACAGTACTTTCCTGATCAATCACCACAATCTAACACTAATTGGGACTTATAGGGCTACAAGGCCTAAAGGAGCCATTTGATGATTTTAAAGAGTTGGGTTTGAAAAGATCATGCAAAAAGGTTTGAAAAAGTTTAAGAAAAACATGAGGGTGACTGAAAGGTGCATTTTCCATATTGGAGTTACTTGGTGAATTTGTCAACCTATCAATCATAGAATTTCTTAGTAAGGATTGGAGAGTGAGAAGTTTAATTTGAATTTATAGGTGAGTTTCTAGGTTGGAGAGGATTAGGAAAATATCCTCTAGTGTAGGGTATCAAGAAAGAACCCTATAAGGGCTAAGAGTTAGCCTTGGATAGAAAAAAAATCTCTAAGTGTGATAAATTCCCCATAAAAGTGGTATCAAAGCCATTGAAAGGATTAGGAAGTGAATAGTGGATGTCAGTAGAAGGAGAATCCATAGGTGAGAACATCATGGTGACTAATATAGAGTTGGAAAGGGATCTAAATGAGCAGCAAGAAAAGAATAGAATTCTTGAGGAAGTTGTGGACAAGATGAAGAAAAACTTAGAGGAAGTTGATTAGACTACAAATAAAGTGAAGTTGTAGTTAGAGGGTGAGAAGGAAATGGGAAAAGACAAAGTGGAAGAAGATAAGGAAGTTGCACCTCCACCAGATCCTCCATTAGTATAGGAACCTTTCCTAAAGGAATTAAAGGCATTGAGTGGTAAAGCATTAGAAGGCATACCTATTTTCAATGGTAAAATGGATGTTGAAGCAGTTATGTAGTGGATTGAAGGCATGGAAAATCACTTTGAATGTGATGATATTTCAAAGGCACAAAGAGTCAAGATAGAAAAATCAAGGTTGAGAGGACAAACATTAACTTGGTGGAAGTTCTTGTAGGAAGAAAGAGAGAAAGAGAACAAGCCTATAACTAATTGGAAGACTATGGTAGCCAAGATAAAAGAGAATTACCTACCAGAAGACTATGATATTTAGCTACAAAAGAAAACAAAAAAACCTAAGACAAAGAGATCTAGATGTATTTACCTATACAAAGGAGTTTCAAAAGCTAATTCTTAGATCTAGAATCCAAGAAGTTGAAAGTATCAAGGTGGCTAGGTATCTAAATAGTCTAAGATGGAACATACAAGAGGAGTTGAGTCTCTTTTCCCTCACTACCTTGCATAGTTGTTATCAAAATGGCCCTTAAGGTGGAAGAAAAACTAAAAAAGAAACAATACTCTAGTAACAAGGGTAGAGGAAGAGAGAGAGAGATTAAAGAGGTGGAAATAGAGCTAGTTTTAGTGGAAGAGGCGATGAAAACATAAGCCAAGGGGACACCAGATAAGGTGAGCAATCTAAGAACTCCAATAATGGGGGAACCTATAGCAAAGGTAGAGGATTTTCTAGTGGAGGAAGAGGTAGATCAAGAGGGTTTGGAAGAAGCTCACAATTTGCTTCAAAGAAGTGCTATAATTGTGGCCAATTGGCACATCATGGCTATAGATGTCTTGGTAGGCCATCATCTTCACAAGGAGAGAATAAAATCAATAATGTGCAAGAGAAGGAATGCAAACATACAAAGGTAAGTTTTGACTTAGAGGAAGAAGAAAACTTGATGCTTAGTATAGTGTTGATGAAGGAACTTGTGAAGGATGAAAAGGAGGGCTCTATTTAGATTCAAATGCAAGATATTATGAAAGGTATGTTGATTTATTATTGACTTAGGATCTACTAATAATTTTATTATAGAAGAGACATTTCATAAGCTAAAACTTAACAAGATACCTCATGTATCTCCTTACAAGGTCACTTGGTTGAACAAAGGGCAGATCATATTGGTTAATGAGAAAGTACGAGTTGAGTTCACCATAGAAAAGTATCAGAACAAGATACTCTGTGATGTCCTACCAATGGATGCATGTCACCTACTATTAGGAAGACCATGGCAGTATGACAGGGAGGCATTCCATCATGGTAAAGAAAACATTTACTCATTCAAAAAGAATGGAGTCACTTTCAAAATATAGTCTTTGTTAAAAGAGGATAATGTAGAAAAGGTTTAATCTAATGCACTATTGATTAGTGGGAAATAATTCTTAAGGGATCTAAAATAAGGAGAAGGAATTGGCTATGCCATCATGTTGAAGCCAAAAGAAGAGGAGTCGCCAAAGAAAACACCTATACCTACAGAAGTACAATATTTGTTGGATTAGTTTGAAGACATCATATGTGATGGAGCACCACCTACATTTCCACCAAAGAGAGAGATAAGTCATTAAATAGACTTCATACCAAGTGCCTCTTTACCAAATAAAGCTAGATACAAGATGATATCTAAACAAAATGAGGAAAATACAAGGCAAGTCCAAGAGTTGCTTGACTAGGGATTGATCAGGAAGAGCATAAGTCCTTGTGTTGTTCCAGTTGTCTTGGCTCCTAAAAAGGGAGGTAAGTGGAGAATATGTATAGATTCTCAATCAATAAATAGGATAACAATAAGGGATTCAATAAATCGTCTCTGTATATATTGTAAATATGGTTTTTGGGAGTTGGAAGAGCAAGTTTGCTAATTTTTTAAGTGAACCCTAGGCAAGTTAGAGTTGTTAGAATTTTTAGGAAGAGCTCTAATACCATGTTATAATTTGAAGGAAGAGCTCTAATACCATGTTAGAATTTGTGAAAAAAAAATTAAACCAGAATCTAATGAAAGAACACCACAAATTACACGGTTGTTGTAAATTTTCGTCGCAATTTGACCCCAAATGTTTTAGTGCACATAATGGTTTTGGTTTAATTGACTTAGAAGAAAAATATAATTTATTGAATCATAATCAACTATGTTCTTCTTTTCTATGTAGTGAATCACAAATACACACACATGAGGCCATACTTCAAATTGAGTCACTTCTAATCATTGGACTTGTAAATGTGTGCGTTGACATTACTCATACACTACATAATATTAAACCATGTATATTCCTCATTCCACAAATGTGTTGTTAAATTATCCAAGATCTATATTTTATTACTTTTTTACTTATTCATATTGATCTTTGGAGGCCTATGGTTAAATTGTGTATTCCTCACATACTTGTTGATTAGGGACCAATAATTGATTAAGCACAATTCTAATGGATTATATGCACTAGTGTCCTAATAAAATATGTTGCATGTTGATCCATGTATCTCATGATACTAAATTTGAAAGCTTCTTGGAGAACTTTAGAACACACTAGTGCATTTGGATAAGAGAATTTCTCATAAGATTCTCATAGAACAAGTTGTGTATTATCGTCTACATGATCAAGAACCAAAGAAAAGAAACACCTTATGCCAAAATCTTCCTGGGATCTCAAATACTGAAGCACAAGTGAAATTTAGATGCACCAAATAGCTAGCAAGCCCACACAATGTTAACAAAGCCAACATAGAGTGTTATGCAATGCTTGTTTAGAAAAACATCATCAATTTATATTGGTTCCAAGATCATCCCACCATATCAAGAGGCCTATAACCATATTCTCAAAACCAAGTATATCAAGTATAGTAAAGAAATTTTATCCAATTAATAAACCTACCATTAAGTGAGTAATGTATTTTTTTAAATGATAGGTTGAGTTATTATTATGAATAAACACTTGATAAAAATAAATAAATGTGATTACAATGAATTATACCAATGTCAATCAACATAGGAATGCATACCTTGACATGGTCCAAGAATCACACAATGAGGTATATCAAAAGCATCAATGATCATTTATTAGGAATCAATCAAGAATTATAAAAGTCAAGGAAGTCCCCCTAACTTAACTTCATACTACAAGGGCATGAGAATATTAAACCAAAGAAATAGGATAACCAAATATTTCAAAACTCAATGGATATCCCCCTAGCTTACGTTCAAATTACAAAATCATGGAGTTATTAGGATAATCCAAGGAATCAAGAAATAGGATGACAATAAAAAGAATCAATATTGAAAAATATATACATATTAATATGTTGATACCTTTGAAACAGATAATCATCCATTTGCAACATATTTTAGTTGGCCATTGGTGCATATAATCCCTTACAATTATGCTTAATCAATTATTGGTCCCAAATCAACAAGTATGTGACAAATACATAATTTAACCATAGGCCTCCAAAGATCAATATTCATAAGTAAAAAAGTAATAAAATATAGGTCTTGGGTAATCTGACAACACATTTGTGGAATGAGGAATGTATATGGTTTAATATTACGTAGTGTATGAGTAATGTCAACGCACACATTTACAAGTCCAATGATTAGAAGTGACTAAATTTGAAGTATGGCCTCATGTGTGTGTATTTGTGATCTACTACATAGAAAAGAAGAACAAAGTTGATTATGATTCAATAAATGATATTATTCTTCTAAGTCGATTAAACAAAAATCGTTATGCGCATCAATACATTCCAACATTGATTTACCAATTTCAAGAAAATGATTAGATGGTAAAGGGATCCTTGAAAGTTTATATGCAGTTTCAATCACCTTATTATGAAATGTGTTATGAGGCATTATAGTCACCCTTGGTGGACATGGTGGAGTGGGTAGTATAATATGTGAATAGGATGGGAAGAATTGTTCAGGATATAGAGTGTGTGGGAATAGAGATGGTAAGGATGGATAAGATGGAATATAAGAGGAATATATAGGCTGTTGTGAGCATACATGATTATATTTAGTGTGCATACTAGGTGGATAATTATATTTTGAAGAAATAATTTATCTTTCTAATGCAACAAAGTAATCCATACCTTGATCTTTTTAATTTGGAGTTTCAAATTATTTTTTGGTTATGAGAAAAACATCTCTATTTTCACCCTTGTCATGATGAGACTTACAAATAGCTTGTACCTCATTCACTGTGTTCTCTTGGCTTCTCGAGCATATGAATTGATCATCTTTCTTATAGAAAATATAACAAAAAATGGTAAAAAATTTATTCTCAAAATCAATTTTTTCTAAAAATTTATCAATTATTCTCTTTTTTAGACAGAAAAAATATTTGGACATACCTGTGATAATAGAAGATCAATATTGTTTAAGTTGTATTCATTAGGCAGAGAGGGTATAAAAATATTAGCTTTGGTTAGTGTGATTTCCCCACCAGTTTCTTCTTTTGTTTTTATATTTGAAAGCAGGGGTCTAGGGGTGGCATCCCCTAGTGGGGTCAAGGGGCAACACCCCTTGCATGGTCCTAGGGAAGCACCCAAGGTGCCTCCGATGCAAAGCACATTTTTCCTCTTGCGTTAACTTCAACTTTTGCATTTTTAAAATAATTTTCACCCAAAATTGATTTACTTGAACAATTTTGAAAATGCATCACTTTTAACATTTTTTCTTCAAAATAACTTTTTTTTTGTAACAATAACTCACAACAACTAGTGATAATGTAAAATTGAATCTAATTTTAAGACCTCCTTGCAAACTCTAAAATAATGTATCTATATGATTTACGCAATGCAAATTAAGATTAATTACTTAAGAAATTCTAGCAATTGCAAAAGCTTTCATCCTAACACATTGTTCCTAACTCAACTCATCAAGCTAACATGCCTTTGAAACCTTTCCCCAACAATGGCATCAAAATGATAAACCAATACCGGTGCAAATAATAAGAAATATTTAATACTTTAAATGATTTCAGCTTGGTCTAATCATGTCAAACTGGGGTGTAATCTTATGAAAGGTGTTCAGGAAATATGTCATCAAGGGATGCTAGTTGTGAGATGATGGATTATGGATGCAACTAGAACACATGAAGACAAACCTGCAGCTACTCAAAGAAATTATGGTGAAAAAAAATAAAAAATAGAATTATTCTTGAAAATAATAATAATAACAACTATAATACAATAATTTTCTTAATGTGAAGCTAACTTGACTTTCTATTGTGTCTTCTAGTAAAAATGTGATAGGAAGCTCTCAGTAATATACATATTAACAATGACGACTTCTTGTGCAAGTTCAAGATCACAATACAAATTAGTTTCATTGAATGAATACAAACTTGATAAATAAATTACACTATTAATCATATTACAAAACCATTAATTCAAACTAACTGTTGGAATGAAAGGGAACCTTATTCTATTAAAAATCAAACAAACCAAACTTAAACTATAGAAATCACCAACATTCTGAGTAGTGGGCCCTTCCTTCCTAGCTTGTTGAATGATGAAGTCAAAATGTTTCACTAAACAGTCTTGATCATGCAAAGTTTTATATTATTGATCAAATTCTTTCCCATACATACATATTTTCTACTCGAGTTGTTTTATATGTGTGTGTGTGTGTGTGTGTGTGTGTGTGTGTGTGTGTGTGTATGTGTGTGTGTGTGTGTGTGTGTGTGTGTGTGTGTGTGTGTGTGTGTGTGTGTGTGATGCAAGAGCATCCAGAGGTATAAGGGCAATCCTGTGTCACCCAAAAAAATGTACCTAGACTTAGTTTCTATTTCATGTCTTTTCATTATTGGATACCCATTTGGGTCAAATAAAGGTTCCAACTCTCACAGTTCCACTATTAGTGCGTTTGAAAATCCTAAAAAAATAGGAGCATGCAATTTGGCCATCATTTTGGTGACCTAGAAGGTGTGAATTGACCAGATGAATGTAATTGCGATTTAGAGCATTCCAGAAAAAGAATCAGGTCAAAAGGCCCCACGGTTTGAAAGTTATTGCAGTTTTTTGAGTTTTGGAGACCCCCTAAGAATGCTTCAAAGTTAGGTTAGGGGCATTAAATGACCTTGAAAAGGGCTATAAAATGGGGGACGAGTGAAGCTGGTCCATAGGGCTATAGAGCACTTTGAGAGCTTTCGGAAAATGTAAATGGTTCGTCAATCGGAGCTACAGTTCAAAAGTTATGCCTCTCGGAAGTTCGGTTACCATTTCTGGATTCTTCTAGAATTGCACCAACTTCTAACGTAGCTTCTAGAACCTTCTATTTGGTTGGTGGATGCCTACTAGCACTTTCTAGAATGTACTCCTAGTCCTTAACCCTCTAGGGTCTATTTAAGGAGATTTCTAGCATTGTAAAAGGCAGTTCAGAGTGGAGTTTGAGAGGAGGTACTAAAAGGAGAAATAATCTCCAGATTTATGCTATTGTAAGCCCTTAGGGCATGTTTTGAAGTTTATTTTCTCTGCACTGTTTGTACTATCTTATTTTCTCAGTTAATATAATTTTCCCTTTTTATGTTGGTTCCATTCTGTTCTTGGGTTGTGTCCCCATCAAGTGGTATCAGAGTAGGTTTTCCTGAGTGTGTAGACAGAGCGTCAACTATAAGGCAGTTTGCACTAGGATTGTGTGTTTGTGGGTTTGAGTTAGAAGATGCCTCCATGAAGAGAGTGTGGTGGAAGGGCCAGAGCTATTAATCCTGAGGAGGTTAGAGCCCTCCAAAGGCAGGTGCAGGCATTGCAAGAGGAGCTCCGTAGAGGAGAAAATGTTGTCGTTGGTGACAATAGTGAGGATGACGATGAAGAAGAAGTAATGGGACCAGAAGAGGAATTTGATGGAGAAATTTTGAATCATGCAGAGGAAAGGCTTTTTAGGGCCATTACTAAGTTTGGAAAAAGACCCACAATTGAAGTGGGTGTATTTTCAAGAAATTTGAAACCAGATGAGTTGATCGATTGGATCAATGAACTCAAAGAATACTTTGAGTATGAGGATATCAGGGACCCAGATAGGGTTAAGTTTGCAAAGGCCAAACTAAAATCCCATGCCAAATCTGGTGGCAAGAGGTTCAATTGGAAAGAAATA
The DNA here is from genome assembly GCA_028749045.1 of Cupressus sempervirens. Taxonomy (NCBI): domain Eukaryota; kingdom Viridiplantae; phylum Streptophyta; class Pinopsida; order Cupressales; family Cupressaceae; genus Cupressus; species Cupressus sempervirens. The sequence goes on from CM053783.1 coordinate 26,531,324, forward strand.
GAAGAGGAAAGGAGAAGATCACAAGATGGGATCGCATGGTGGACAAATTGAAGAAGCAATTCATTCCTGTAGATTACGAGATGGATCTATTTAAGAAGATGCATGCGTTAAAGCAAGTAGGAAGATCAGTCCAAGAATATATAGAGGAGTTTTACCGACTCTTGATTAGAGCGGGACATGCAGAAGCGAATAAGGAGAAGGTTGTTCATTATATTAGTGGGTTGTGACCTAGCATCTAAGAGGAATTAAGTCTGGTAAGAATGACCAGCATTGAAGAGGCATACCAGTTTGCCCTACAAGTTGAAGAGAATTTGAATAAAAGGTTTGAAGGAAGACAAAGAGGGCACGGTCAAGGAGGAAGGGGAAGCGGTAGATCATCTGGAGGCCGCAATGAAACCCAAAAGAAAAATGAAGATGTGGGTACTAGCAGAAACCAGAGGAATGAGGGTTTCAACTGCTCCCATGATCAAGACTTTGGAAATCAAAGAGGAAGAGGTAGAGGAAGTGGACAAGGAAGAGGAGGCTTCCGTGGTACCTATTTCCATTGCAATGAAGAAGGTCATCATGCCTTTGAATGCCCTCAATGACAAGGAAGGATGGATAGGAGAGCTGAGGGCCAAGCTAGGGTTGCTCATGTGGATGAGGATGCACAATCATCACATTCAGAGGATGCAGAAAGAGGAGAGACCTTGGTAAATGAAAGAGTCCTACTAAGTGGTGAGAATGAACTAGGACAACGGAGGATTTTGTTTCATACCAGATGCAAGTGTGAGGATAAATGTTGTGACGTGATCATTGATGGTGGTAGCACTGATAACCTGGTATCAGAAGAGATGGTCTCTAAACTGAAGCTCAAGAGGGAGAAACACCCCCAGCCCTATCAGATTTCTTGGGTAAAAGATGATCATAAGGTCCTGGTAAGTGAACAATGTTTAGTAAAATTCAAAATTGGGAGTTACCATGATGAAGTTCTCTACGATGTTATTTCGATTGATGTTTGCCATCTATTGTTGGGTAGACCATGGCAGTTTGATAGACATGCAATACATGATGGACATGCAAACACATACTCTCTGACAAAGGATGGAGTTCGCCACAAATTGAAGCCCATGAAAAAGGAAGGTGAAAAGGTATGTAGCAGTGCTAGGATTTTTCTTGTTGATGGAAGGAAGTTTTTAGATGGCATGAAACATCAGCATATGTGCTATGCTTTGATTCCTAGGAAAGATAAAGAAGGTAGTAGTGAAATACCACTTGAAGTTTCAAATTTGCTAGGGGAGTTTGGATATATTATCTCTGATAATGTTCCAGATGGATTGCCACCAGTAAGGCAAATCAGTCATCAGATAGATCTAATTCCGAGAGCTAGTTTTCCTAACAAGGCTACTCACAGGATGGCTCCTACTGAAATAGAGGAGCTAAATAGACAGGTTCAGGAGCTGTTGAGGAAGGGCTTGATTCAAGAGAGCCTGAGTCCATGTGTAGTACTTGTAGTACTTGCACCAAAGAAGGATGGAGAGTGGAGGATGTGTACAAATTCTCGAGCTATAAATAGGATAACCATCAAGTACCGATTTCCTTTGCCAAGGATGGATGATCTTATGGACTGCTTGAGTGGAGCTCAGTACTTCACAAAGATAGATCTGAAGAGTGGCTATCATCAGATATGGATTCGAGAAGGAGATGAGTGGAAAATAGCCTTCAAGACCAAGGAGGGTCTTTATGAGTGGTTAGTCATGCCCTTTGGATTGACAAACGCCCCAAGCACCTTCATGCGGCTCATGAATGAGGTACTTAAGAAGTTCTTGGGAAAATTTGTTATTATTTATTTGGATGATATTTTAATTTTCATCAAGACTTTGGAAGAACATTTATTGCATATTCGTAGTGTCCTTGAAAGGCTAAGGGAAGAGAAACTGTTAATTAATCTGAAGAAGTGTATCTTTGCAAAAAGGGAGTTAGTCTATTTGGGGTTTGTTATATCACCTGAAGGTCTCAAAATGGATCCAAAAAAGGTAAAAGCCATCTTGGAATGGCCTACTCCAAGGTCTGCTATTGAGGTAAGATCATTTCATGGTCTGGTTAGTTTTTACAGGAAGTTTATTAAGAATTTTAGTGGCATATGTCCACCCCTAACTGATACAATAAGAGGGGATAGAAAAGAGTTCAAATGGACTACAGCAGCTGCGAGAAGTTTTGAATTGCTGAAGAAGAAGGTGATAGAACAGCCTGTATTGGCACTTCCAAATTTTAGAAAAGTGTTCCAAGTGGATTGTGATGCTAGTGGCAGTGCTATTGGGGCTGTATTAAGCCAAGAAGGTAAGCCTATTGCATATTTTAGTGAGAAATTGAATGATGCAAAGAAGAAGTATTATGTTTATGATCAAGAGTTCTATGCAATAGTTCAGGCCTTAAAGAAATGGAGGCACTATTTATTGCCAAAGGATTTTTTTTTGTATACTGATCATCAGGCATTATAGTACCTAAATAGCCAATGTAAATTGAATCAGAGGCATATGAAGTGGGTAGAATTCTTGCAGAGTTATACATTTGTGTTGAAGCATAGAAGTGGAAAATCTAACAGGGTTGCAGATGCACTAAGTAGGAGACAGTCACTGCTTATAGTAATGCAGGTTGAAGTAGTTGGGTTTGATGAACTCAAGAATTTGTACCCCAAGGATCCTAATTTTGCTGAAGCATGGAAAGCTTGTAAAGAGCCTGTTGCTATAGATAGAACCAAGTGGTTAGATTATTTGATTCAAGATGGCATGTTGTTCAAAGGTAGTCAATTGTGCATTCCAAGGAGTTCCATGAGGGAAAATCTGATTAAGGAGAAACACAGTGGAGGGATGGCAGGACATTTTGGTCGAGATAAGACCATTGCCATTCTTAGAGAACATTATTTTTGGCCTCAAATTTCATAGGATGTGAAGAAGTTCGTACAAAGTTGCGAGGTTTGTCAAGTTGCCAAGGGGTTTAGTCACAATACTGGTCTATATCAGCCATTTCCTGTTCCATCAAATCCATGGGAGGACATAAGTATGGATTTTGTTCTTGGATTACCAAGGACATAAAGGGGTAATGACTCAGTATTTGTGGTGGTTGATAGGTTCTCCAAAATGGCACATTTCATTCCATGCCACAAAACTCATGATGTTGTCCATATTGCAGACTTGTTTTTCAAAGAGGTGGTAAGACTACATGGTCTTCCAAGGAGTATATTTTTTGACAGAGATACTAAATTTGTGGGGTATTTCTGGAGGACATTGTGGAAGAAGTT